>CAUDMG010001186.1:3103275-3198275 GCA_958450375.1 Homarus gammarus | reverse complement strand
GCCTGGCATGCAATTTGAATTTTCTTTCAGATCATCATTTGGATAAGTGAATGTTACCTTGGCTAGCGAGATGAGGTGCAAGAATAGAACGTTCAAGAAAGCTAATATTCCGATAAAGATCATTCTGATAGCGAGGGATAACTGTATTCGTACATTAATCAATTACAGTATTAAATTTTTTCTCCAAAGCTAGATTTTGTCTTAGAAGTTTAGGATTGAGTTGATCTGGGGAGATGATGAGAAATAACTGGTTTTGTTGTAGTTAAATTCATAGGTTAGTGACTATACCACCCATTAAAAATAGCGACGATTTTTTTTTTCCTTAGCATTAGGAAAGGAGTTTTGTGTATTCATAACGTAAGCCCATGGAAATTTATGTTATAGCATTAAAATAAAAGTTTCTTTCATAATGTACAGGGGGCCACAGGAATAAGTATACACACTGTAGCTGTAAGGTCCGAAAATGTGTGGTAACGTTGAAACTGCGCATCCATATACATGATGAAACTCAGCTCCCCCCACCTGTTATCTCTAATATTTTCTGTTTCCCCTTCTTTATTCTTCTATTTACTCCTCTTCCTTCCTTTACTAATCCAAACATCAGTAAAAAAAAAAGTAGGTTAAGAGAAAAAGTTGGGGAGGAGGAGGAGGGAGCTGTACGATAACTGCAATCCCATTCGGCAAAAAGTTTACTACCATTGGATACAATATATTACATGTAATATAAACACAAGACACTAGTAAAACATTCACAACAAATGTATTTATGACATATATGTAGGAATAAAACATAAATTACAGGTCATTTTGTAATTTTGTCTGTTCTGTTCAGGACAGTGTTACCAAATATTTTGTCTCAAACACGAACCGTAGGTGTATACTTATTCTTGTGGCAGACTGTACATGGAATATGTAAGAAGCTAATAGTGAATGTAAAGGAAATTAATTATTAATCTGTTTTGATAGAATGATATACAGTAGATGTGTTGGTTAAAGTGAATGCCAAAAGAAAGAAGATGTTACAGATTGGGACAGGGTGAGTAGATGAGGGTTGAAAACAGGTAAGAAATGGGGAGATAGAGCTAAAAGAATGGTTGCGTGTATGATGAACAAGTAGCAGCAGTGTTAGCTGGGTGTAAAATTAGTAGAATGCTGTGACAAAGAGTAAAGTTAATAGGAAGTGCCCAATATCAAGAGGTGCTGAGTTACAGAACAGAGGAGTGAATAAAATGTGTTAAGTTTTAGGGTTACTGTGATAAGAAATAGCAGAAGAGGTATAACAAAAATAAAAGAGGCATAAAAAGTAAGGAATAGTTTCATGGTACAAGGAAGAAAATTAATGGAAAGAAATCTAGGGTGAACAGCAAACCCCCGATATAACTGATTAATTAGGGGGAAGAAGCTGATCTGTTAAAGCCGAAAGTCCATGATATCTGAATGCAGAATAATAATAGACTTGGTCCATTATATGCCAACATAGTGTGAATTGACCATGTGTGTCATTTCCCCACCACCACCACTTGCCACCACCAACACTACCACCACCAACACTACCACCACCAACACACACGACCATCAACACTTACCACCACCAACATTCACCATCAACATTCACCACCATCAACACTCACCACATTCACCATCAACATTCACCACCATCAACACTCACCACATTCAACACTCACCACCATCAACACTCACCACCATCAACACTCACCACCATCAACACTCACCAACACTCACCACCAACAACACTCACCACCATCAACACTCGCCACCATCAACACTCGCCACCATCAACATTCACCACCATCAACACTCACCACATTCACCATCAACATTCACCACCATCAACACTCACCACATTCAACACTCACCACCATCAACACTCACCACCATCAACACTCACCACCATCAACACTCACCAACACTCACCACCAACAACACTCACCACCATCAACACTCGCCACCATCAACACTCGCCACCATCAACACTCACCACCATCAACAGTTACCACCATCAACACTCACCAACACTCACCACCATCAACACTCACCAACACTCACCACCAACAACACTCGCCACCATCAACACTCGCCACCATCAACACTCGCCACCATCAACACTCACCACCATCAACAGTTACCACCATCAACACTCACCACCATCAACACTCACCACCATCAGCACTCACCACCATCAACACTACCACCATCAACACTACCACCATCAACACTCACCACCATCAACACTCACCACCATCAGCACTCACCACCATCAGCACTCACCACCATCAACACTCACCACCATCAACACTACCACCATCAACACTCACCACCATCAACACTCACCACCATCAACACTCACCACCATCAACACTCACCACCATCAACACTCACCACCATCAACACTCACCACCATCAACACTCACCACCATCAACACTCACCACCATCAACACTCACCACCATCAACATTCACCACCACCAACACTCACCACCACCAACACTCACCATCAACACTCACCACCATCAACACTCACCACCATCAACACTCACCACCATCAACACTACCACCATCAACAATCACCACCATCAACACTCACCACCACCAACACTCACCACCACCAACACTCACCACCATCAACACTCACCGCCATCAACACTCACCACCACCAACACTCACCACCACCAACACCCACCACCACCAACACTCACCACCACCAACACTTGTCACCATTAACACTCACCACCATCAACACTCACCACCATCAACACTCACCACCATCAACACTCACCACCATCAACACTCACCGCCATCAACACTCACCACCATCAACACTCACCACCACCAACACTCACCACCATCAACACTCACCGCCATCGACACTCGCCGCCATCGACACTCGCCACCATCAACACTTACCAACACTCACCACCATCAACACTCACCACCACCAACACTCACCACCACCAACACTCACCACCATCAACACTCACCGCCATCGACACTCACCGCCATCAACACTCACCACCACCAACACTCACCACCACCAACACTCACCACCACCAACACTTGTCACCATCAACACTCACCACCATCAACACTCACCGCCATCAACACTCACCGCCATCAACACTCACCGCCATCAACACTCACCGCCATCAACACTCACCGCCATCGACACTCACCACCATCGACACTCACCACCATCAACACTCACCACCATCAACACTCACCACCATCAACACTCACCACCACCAACACTCACCACCACCAACACTCACCACCATCAACACTCGCCACCATCAACACTCGCCACCATCAACACTCACCACCATCAACACTCACCTCCACCAACACTCACCTCCACCAACACTCACCACCATCAACACTCACCACCATCAACACTCACCACCATCAACACTCACTACCATCAACACTCACCACCATCAACACTCACCTCCACCAACACGCACCACCATCAACACTCACCACCATCAACACTCATCACCATCAACACTCACCACCATCAACACTCACTACCATCAGCACTCACCACCATCAAAACTACCACCATCAACACTACCACCATCAAAACTACCACCATCAACACTACCACCATCAACAATACCACCATCAACACTCACCACCATCAACACTCACCACCATCAACACTACCACCATCAACACTACCACCATCAACACTACCACCATCAACACTTACAACCATCAACACTTACAACCATCAACACTACCACCATCAACACTCACCACCATCAACACTTACCACCATCAACACTACCACCATCAACACTACCACCATCAACACTTACCACCATCAACAATACCACCGTCAGCACTCACCACCATCAACACTCACCACCATTAACACTCACCGCCATCAACACTCACCACCATCAACACTCACCACCATCAACACTACCACCACCAACAATACCACCACCAACACTCACCACCATCAACACTCACCACCATCAACACTCACCACCACCAACACTTGTCACCATCAATACTCACCACCATCAATACTCACCACCATCAACACTCACCACCATCAACACTCACCGCCATCAACACTCACCGCCATCAACACTCACCACCATCAACACTCACCGCCATCAACACTCACCACCATCAACACTACCACCATCAACACTACCACCATCAACACTACCACCATCAACACTCACCACCATCAACACTCACCACCATCAGCACTCGCCACCATCAACACTCGCCACCATCAACACTCGCCACCATCAGCACTCACTACCATCAACACTACCACCATCAACACTACCACCATCAACACTCACCACCATCAACACTCACCACCATCAACACTCACCACCATCAACACTCACCACCATCAACACTCACCACCATCAACACTCGCCACCATCAACACTCGCCACCATCAACACACGCCACCATCAACACTCACCACCATTAACACTCACCACCATCAACACTCACCACCATCAACACTCACCACCATCAACACTCACCACCATCAACACTCACCACCATCAACACTCACCACCATCAACACTCACCACCACCAACACTCACCACCATCAACACTACCACCATCAACACTCACCACCACCAACACTCACCACCACCAACACTCACCACCATCAACACTCGCCACCATCAACACTCGCCACCATCAACACTACCACCACTCACCACCACCAACACTCACCACCATCAACACTACCACCATCAACACTCACCACCATCAACACTTACCACCATCAACACTCGCCACCATCAACACTACCACCACCAACACTCACCACCATCAACACTCACCACCATCAACACTCACCACCATCAACACTACCACCACCAACACTCACCACCACCAACACTCGCCCCATCAACACTCGCCCCCATCAACACTCGCCACCATCAACACTCGCCACCATCAACACTCACCATCATCAACACTCGCCACCATCAACACTACCACCATCAACACTACCACCATCAACACTACCACCATCAACACTCACGACCATCAACACTCACGACCATCAACACTACCACCATCAACACTACCACCATCAACACTACCACCACCAACACTCGCCACCATCAACACTCACCACCATCAACACTACCACCATCAACACTACCACCATCATACACCACCAACACTCACCACCACCAACTCTTGCCACCATCAACACTACCACCATCAACACTCACCACCATCATCACTCACCACCATCAACACTTGCCACCATCAACACTACCACCATTAACACTCACCACCACCAACACTCACCACCACCAACACTCACCACCACCAACACTTGCCACCATCAACACTACCACCATCAAAACTCACAACCATCAACAGTTACCAACACTCACCACCATCAACACTTACCAACACTCACCACCATCAATACTTGCCAACACTCACCACCATCAACACTCACCACCATCAACACTTACCAACACCCACCACCATCAACACTCACAACCATCAACACTCACCACCATCAACACTCACCACCACCAACACTACCACCATCAACACTTGCCAACACTCACCACCATCAACACTCACCACCATCAACACTCACCACCATCAACACTACCACCATTAAAACTCACCACCACCAACACTACCACCATCAAAACTCACCACCATCAACACTTACCAACACTCACCACCATCAACACTTACCAACACTCACCACCATCAACACTTACCAACACTCACCACCATCAACACTTACCAACACTCACCACCATCAAAACTCACCAACACTCACCACCATCAACACTTACCACCATCAATACTTCCCACCACCAACACTCACTAAACCAACACTCACCAACACCAACACTCACCACCACCAACACTCACCACCACCAACACTCACCACCACCAACACTCACCACCACCAACACTCACCACCATCAACACTCACCACCACCAACACTCACCACCACCAACACTCACCACCACCAACACTCACCAACACCAACACTCACCACCATCAAAACTCACCACCATCAACACTTACCACCATCAATACTTCCCACCACCAACACTCACTAAAACCAACACTCACCACCATCAACACTCACCACCATCAACACTCACCACCACCAACACTCACCACCACCAACACTCACCACCACTAACACTCACCACCACCAACACTCACCACCATCAACACTCACCACCATCAACACTCACCACCATTAACACTTACCAACACTCACCACCATCAACACTCACCACCATCAAAACTCACCACCATTAACACTTACCAACACTCACCACCATCAACACTTATCAACAGTCACCGCCATCAAAACTCACCACCATCAAAACTCACCACCATTAACACTTACCAACACTCACCACCATCAACACTTGCCAACACTCACCACCATCAACACTCACCACCATCAACACTCACCACCATCAACACTCACCACCATCAACACTCACCACCACCAACACTCACCACCACCAACACTCACCACCATCAAAACTCGCCACCATCAACACTCACCACCATCAACACTCACCACCATCAACACTCACCTCCACCAACACTCACCACCATCAACACTCACCACCATCAACACTCAACCACAATCAACACTCGCCACCATCAACACTCGCCACCATCAACACTCGCCACCATCAACACTTAACCACCACCTACACTCACCACCATCAACACTCACCACCACCAACACTCACCACCACCAACACTCACCACCACCAACACTTACCACCACCAACACTCACCACCACCAACACTCACCACCACCAACACTCACCACCACCAACACTCACCACCATCAACACTCACCACCACCAACACTCACCACCATCAAAACTCACCACCATCAATACTCGCCACGATCAACACTTACCACTACCAACACTCACCACCACCAACACTCACCAACACTCACCACCACCAACTCTCACCACCACCAACACTCACCACCACCAACACTCACCACCATCAACACTTACCATCACCAACGCTCACCACCACCAA
This sequence comes from Homarus gammarus, assembly GCA_958450375.1. NCBI lineage: Eukaryota > Metazoa > Arthropoda > Malacostraca > Decapoda > Nephropidae > Homarus > Homarus gammarus. The sequence goes on along the minus strand of CAUDMG010001186.1, from coordinate 3,191,206 downwards.
CACTTACCAACACTCACCACCATCAACACTCACCACCACCAACACTCACCACCACCAACACTCACCACCATCAACACTCACCACCATCAACACTCACCACCACCAACACTCACCACCACCAACACTCACCACCATCAAAACTCGCCACCATCAACACTCACCACCATCAACACTCACCACCATCAACACTCACCACCATCAAAACTCACCACCATCAACACTCACCACCACCAACACTCACCACCACCAACACTCACCACCATCAAAACTCGCCACCATCAACACTCACCACCATCAATACTCACCACCATCAACACTCACCACCACCAACACTCACCACCACTAACACTCACCACCACCAACACTCACCACCACCAACACTCACCACCATCAACACTCACCACCATCAAAACTCACCACCATCAACACTCAACCACCATCAACCGTCGCCACTATCAACACTCACCACCATCAACACTCGCCACCATCAACACTCACGACCACCAACACTCACCACCATCAACACTCACCACCATCAACACTCGCCACCATCAACACTCGCCACCATCAACACTCGCCACCATCAACACTCGCCACCATCAACACTCGCCACCACCAACACTCGCCACCACCAACACTCACCACCACCAACACTCGCCACCACCAACCGTCGCCACCATCAACACTCGCCACCATCAACACTCGCCACCATCAACACTCGCCACCATCAACACTCGCCACCATCAACACTCGCCACCACCAACACTCACCACCACCAACACTCGCCACCATCAACACTCGCCACCATCAACACTCGCCACCATCAACACTCGCCACCATCAACACTCACCACCATCAACACTCGCCACCATCAACACTCACCACCACCAACACTCACCACCACCAACACTCACCACCATCAACACTCACCACCATCAACACTCACCACCATCAACACTCACCACCATCAACACTTACCACCACCAACACTCACCACCATCAACACTCACCACCACCAACACTCACCACCATCAAAACTCACCACCATCAATACTCGCCACCATCAACCGTCGCCACCATCAACACTCACCACCACCAACACTCACCACCATCAACACTCACCACCATCAACACTCGCCACCATCAACACTCACCACCATCAACACTCACCACCATCAACACTCACCACCACCAACACTCACCACCATCAAAACTCACCACCATCAACACTCGCCACCATCAACACTTACCAACACTCACCACCATCAACACTCGCCACCATCAACACTTAACAACACTCACCACCATCAAAATTCACCACCATCAACACTCACCACCACCAACACTCACCACCATCAACACTCACCACCATCAACACTCACCACCATCAACACTCACCACCATCAACACTCACCTCCACCAACACTCACCACCACCAACACTCACCACCATCAACACTCACCTCCACCAACACTCACCACCATCAACACTCACCACCATCAACACTCACCACCATCAACACTCACCACCATCAACACTTACCACCACCAACACTCACCTCCACCAACACTCACCACCATCAACACTTACCACCATCAACACTCACCACCATCAACACTCACCACCATCAACACTCACCACCATCAACACTTACCACCACCAACACTCACCTCCACCAACACTCACCACCATCAACACTCACCACCATCAACACTCAACCACCATCAACCGTCGCCACCATCAACACTCACCACCATCAACACTCACCACCATCAACACTCACCTCCACCAACACTCACCACCACCAACACTCACCACCACCAACACTCACCACCATCAACACTCACCACCATCAACACTCACCACCATCAACACTCACCACCACCAACACTCACCACCATCAACACTCACCACCACCAACACTACCACCATCAACACTCAACCACCATCAACCGTCGCCACCATCAACACTCACCACCATCAACACTCACCTCCACCAACACTCACAACCACCAACACTCACCACCACCAACACTACCACCATCAACACTCACCACCATCAACACTCACCACCACCAACACTCACCACCATCAACACTCACCACCACCAACACTCACCACCACCAACACTCACCACCACCAACACTCACCACCACCAACACTCACCACCATCAAAACTCACCACCATCAATAGTCGCCACCATCAACACTCACCACCACCAACACTCACCACCACCAACACTCTCCACCATCAACACTCACCACCATCAACACTCACCACCATCAACACTCACCACCACCAACACTCACCACCACCAACACTCACCACCACCAACACTCACCACCACCAACACTCACCACCATCAACACTTACCACCACCAACACTACCACCACCAACCCTCACCACCACCAATACTCATCACCATTAATACTTCCCACCACCAACACTCACCACCATCAACACTCACCACCACCAACACTCACTAACACCAACACTCACCCCCACCACCAACACTCACCCCACCACCAACACTCACCCCCACCACCAACACTCACCCCCACCACCAACACTCACCCCCACCACCAACACTCACCCCACCACCAACACTCACCCCCACCACCAACACTCACCACCACCAACACTACCACCACCAACACTCACCACCACCAATACTCACCACCACCAATACTCACTACCATTAATACTTCCCACCACCAACACTCACCACCATCAACACTTACCACCACCAACACTCACTAACACCAACACTCACTAACACCAACACTCACCCCCACCACCAACACTCACCACCACCAACACTACCACCACCAACACTCACCACCACCAATACTCACCACCACCAATACTCACTACCATTAATACTTCCCACCACCAACACTCACCACCATCAACACTTACCACCACCAACACTCACTAACACCAACACTCACCACCACCAACACTCACCACCACCAACACTCACCCCACCACCAACACTCACCCCCACCACCAACACTCACCCCCACCACCAACACTCACCCCCACCACCAACACTCACCCCCACCACCAACACTCACCCCCACCACCAACACTCACCCCCACCACCAACACTCAACCCCACCACCAACACTCACCCCCACCACCAACACTCACCCCCACCACCAACACTCACCCCCACCACCAACACTCTCCCCCACCACCATCACTCACCCCCACCACCAACACTCACCCCCACCACCAACACTCACCCCCACCAACAACACTCACCCCCACCAACAACATTCACCCCCACCACTAACACTCACCCCCCCACCACCAACACTCACCCCCACCACCAACTCTCACCCCCACCACCAACACTCACCCCCACCACCAACACTCACCCCCACCACCAACACTCACCCCCACCACCAACACTCACCCCCACCACCAACACTCTCCCCCACCACCAACACTCTCCCCCACCACCAACACTCCCCCACCACCAACACTCACCCCCACCACCAACACTCACCCCCACCACTAACACTCACCCCCTCACCACCATCACTCTCCCCCACCACCAACATTAACCACCAACACTCCTCACCACCACCACCACCAACAATCCTCACTACCACCAACATCACTCATCACCACCACACACCAGCAACACTCATCATCACCACACACCAGCAACACCCATCACCACCACACACCACCAATACACTCTACCACCACTACGCTTTGCCACCACCAACACTCATCACCACTTCTCACCACCACCGCATTCTATCACCACTCACCGTCACCAACATTCACTGTAATCTCCACCAACACTCATCATCACCACCAATTGGTGTTTACAGGATGCAAATGCATTCAAATTGGGGTGGCAGCCTGCAGGCTAGCAGAATGAACATTGTTACTCTACATGTTAGTAAAATGTATGGTACTGGTTGGTTGTAAGTGGGGGGGGGGGGGGGGGGGGGATGGTGTGTAATAATGACCGCTGCACTGCCAGGCACAAGTGAACAGCTGAGTCGTATGTATTAAGGCTTTTCATGTTTTTTTTTATTACCCGTACAATACTATTAAAAATTACTTGGGTTACAAATATTCACTATAATATGCAGAAGTCAGTTATATAAAGAGCGAGCGTGTCAAGTAAGTTGAATGCTACCGAGAAAATTATTTACACAAGGAAGGAGAGCACTGATTGGCTGCAGCGTACATGGGTATGTTGGGCTCGTTGGCGGAGAGACTGAAAACAAGCATGGCCACTGTCGGTGAGTCCTAGGTGTTCGGTCTTGTAATGTTAGCCTTGAATTATGGGGTTTTAATTTTTTGTGATAATAGTGTGTTCCTGCCTTTAGTCTATTGAGTTTGAAAGATAATAAAGTCAGGATGAGGAGGGTGCCAGTATAAAAGGCTTGGCTATATGGTTAAAAAAAATTTACTGTGGTTGAAAACTGAAGCTAAAGATGTTAGAAAAAGAGATTTTGTGAAGTGTATACAATTTAGTATATAAATTTATATCTGCAGTGATAATTTAATAAATATAAATGAGCAGTGCCTTTTATAAAGTGAGGAGATAATGGAAGAAAATCATAGGAGGGTTTTTAAAAAGAGTAAGGTTAATGTTTGAATAGATGCAAGTGTTATTGGTTTAGGATTCTAGTTTGGATAAGATGAGGATAAGTGTATTTGCTCTGGGTGATTAATGTCTGCATTATGGAATAGTGAGAAATCTTGGTTGACAATGAAGAGTAAGATTTACATAGATTGTAAGGGTAATTGGATAAATTGATCCAAGAAACGATTCTTGGCAGATGATGAAACACAAGAAGAACTTTAGGATATGTCAAGGTACGGTATACTGAATAAGTAGAAGTATGAGATAAAAGCTGATGATGGCATGGAAAGAAATTGAGAGGACATTGCAGCTCTGAAAAATATCTGGTACTCTGCATATGTGTAATAAATGTTGTTTTCTAAGTCTTACAAAAGCAGTAAATTTGTGTATAAAATTGGAAACAAGCATGCAGAATAACAGAATATGGAAACAAGTCATTACTTAACTTACAACTCATCTGGTGGATGTTTTTCTCCATGTGTAATTTCATTATAATAACACATTAATGGCCAAGGACCCTGCTGTTGTCAAATGAAGTTTGGGTGTTGGCAGTCAACATTGGCTGATATTTGGGTTTTGGTTGGTGGCAGTGTTACCACAAGGTAGTCAGTGGGTTGTGTTTGCTTACTTACTCTATTTTACCTTCCTTATTCAACCTTTACAGATATTGTACCATGTACAGTACTTGTAATAATTTTCTCATTTTCCTAACTTGCGTACAAATTTACTTTGTGACAACTACAAGGGCTTATGGAAGGAAATGGGGGTGTTTACCAGTGGTGGCTGGCCTAAAACAAAGCAGGGGAACAGCTTATGCATTTGAATGTCTCTACTGACATTGATTGCAATCACCTCTATTAAATGTCAATAGACATTAGTTGCAGTTAAGGGTCAAGCTATCATAGAGGTAGAATAGGTGTTGGAGTGTCAAGGAGACTTTTGTAGGTTAGACAGGTGGCTGAAGGTTTGAAAGAGTGATGAGGAGTAGGAGAGAGTGTTCAGTTTACTCTTGACTTTGAGGTTTGAAGTACAATACTTGTATTGTGTAACAGTGTACAGTACAAGTTGGACATGGAGAGTCAAGCAGTGGATGTAGATTTTACAGAGGTTATTGTACATTGGGAGGAGTGAGACAATAAGGGAACTTAAGCATATGAAATAAAGTAATAGAGTAGTTGAAAAAAGAAAGGAACAGAAAAAGAAGTACCGTAGTTAAGAAATTGAAGAATGAAATGGAAATAAGCATGTGGAGAAAAGGGGTAAAATTAGGATAGCAGAGTAGATGTGAAAGAAAAGAAAAAGGGTAGGATTTAAGAGAAACTAAAGACAAGGTAGTGAAAGGGCAAACCCAGGTAATAAATGTGTAGTTTTCTAAATGACTTGAAGTACTTGAGAGAGACTACACACAGTACCATGCTGGATAAGAGGACATTTTTTTTTTGGATATGGGTAGATGTAGATGAGTATAATTTGTTTAAAAAAATGAACAACTCATTATTTTTCAGATACAGTATTTATAACAGTAGAAAGTTATTCAAATTTATTTTGAAAGGTTTCTAAGTCATAGTTTTTAATTTCTATTCAAAACAGAATATGATGTCTCCTATGCTCAAGTAGCTGGTGGTGGAGACAAAGAACCCTCTTCAAACTTGAGTGGGATAAGATCATCTGACAGTGAGCTATGTCCTACTTACTTAATGTCTGGCAAATGTCAGATAGGTGAAAACTGCTCCTATGTCCATGGTTTACTGTGTGAAGTCTGCCAATTAGCGTGCTTACATCCCTTTGACAAACAACAAAGGAGGACACACAAGGAGGTAAGATTTTTCTGTGGTGAAGGTAATTTAAAACATAATTTTATTAATAAAGCACACCATAATAAATTGGGTAGCTGCATACTACACTACAAGCTTCCACAATGAGTTAGTGGGGCATTATTGTTCTGGTAAGTGCAGAGTTTTACTTCATTTATGAAAAGTTAAGACAACCCTTTTTATCTGCAAGATACCACAATAATAATATGTGGACAAGAGAACCACACTCACTCACTCCCTACTAACTAGTTCCTACTAACTGCTGACTACTACCTACTAACTACTACCGAGTAATGACTACCTACTAACTACTACCTACTTACTAACTACCACCACCTACTAACTACTACCTACTGACATAGCCTCCAGCCTCCCCCAATAGCCATACCTTCGCCGCCATTTTATTACCTTAATATTAAATATCCTAATAAATAAGTAGCTATCCTAGCTGTGTTGAGTTAGTTGAGCCGCAGATCTATGCGGCATTCAGTGACTGTAGCCTCATAGTCAATATCTGCAGCTGTTGTCGGCATTGGGGCTGAAGCTCTCGTTCCCCTGAGGCAGAGCAAAGCCGACCGAAGGAGAGAGAAAGACAGTCGACATCTCATCCAGGCTGTAACATAACTTCTGGGCTGCTGCTTCTGTTCGGAGATCACCTCCGCGAGTCTGGCGTAGAAACATCTTGCACTTGGTCCCATCCCACCAGAGGTTGTGAACACTAGAGGAGTGAAGCTGTCTTGATCAACATTTTGAATTCTCTCCCAATATGCCCTTATCTTGTCGTTCTTGTTCCTCCTGTGTGCAGCATCGAGAGCTAGGTTACGGTGACATGCGGCCATGGGATAAAAAATCCTGATGTCGAAGAAGGCTCGCTGTCCCCGCATCCAGAATCCTCGAGCACTGACGTCAACACGGGCTTCGTTAGATGTGTTTGAAGGCCTATGTTGGAAGATCTCACCGTCCAATGGAAGGAGGGTCGGTTCAACCATGACATCATGGCAGTTTTCTTTTAACATATTTGCTGTGAGATCCCTTACTTTGTCATGCCTCATGCATATGAAGCCCCCTTTCTTGCACACCATGGCGTGATCGACGTCATATGAAGAGCCACACACGCATTGGGAGGGCAAACCTTCTACTGGCCTACCGTCCCTTAGAGCATTGACATCTGTAAATTCTTGTTTATTGAGACAAACCATTTTCCCTTATCGGTAACATAGTAAACCAGTTTGAGGAGCCCACCTCCTGTGCTATAGCTACCTTTGTTTTCAAATTCTCTGGTACTTGCAGCATCAGTTGCTACTACTACTACTATTTTTTTTTTTTTATATGGCCTCCAGCCCCCCTCAATAGCTATTCCTTTGCCACCATTTTATTACCTTAATATTAAATATCTTAATACATAAGTAGCTATCCTTGCTGTGTTGAGTTAGTTGAGCCGCAGATCTATGCGGCATTCATAGTCAATATCTGCAACTGTTGTCGGCTTTGGGGCCGATGCTCTCGTTCCCCTGAGGCAGAGCAAAGCCGACCGAAGGAGAGAGGGCAGTCGACATCTTATCCAGGCTGTAACATAACTTCTGGGCTGCTGCTTCTATTCGGATATCACTCTGCTGTCATTTGGATTCAAGTATGACTATGACGATCATCCAGCTATGATACAATGATATGAGCTATTAGGGATGTCACCTTCATTGGTGAGCTCTGTGGTGACTAAAGAAGCCAATACAGGACCTGCAGTGTAGTCCACAGATGTTGCACGTGTGGAGGGCTACATCTTGTGCGGGAGGAGCAGTGACAGTGTCTTTCAGGCATTGGCGCTTGTCTGCCTTGGTATGCAGTTGGGCTAACTCAAAAGTATTGACACCTTGTGTGGTGCTCCTCCAAGTATTACAGTGTGGAGTAATCGTCTTGGCATTTTTTCAGGTTTGTCTTAAGACTATCCTTATACCTTTTCAGTTGCCCACTAGCTTTACATTTACTATTCATTAGGTGACTGTAAAATAGCTGCTTTGGCAGTCTACTGTCGTCCATGCGGGTATTATGACCAGTCCAACTTAGTTGTTCATGGGTAATGGTAGCCTCAATGCTTCTCCATTTGGAGTCAGCTAGAATACTGTAAGTTGTTCTCTTGTCTTCCCAGCGAACATGGAGGATGGGACTTAGACTACATTGGTGAAAGTTTTCAAATGCCTTGAGGTACCTCCTATATGTGACCCATGTCTCGCTACCATATAGCAGGGTGGAGAGGACCACAGATCGATATACGTGCAACTTTGTAGATAATTTCAGTTCCCTATGGAGTCTGCCAAAGGCTCGAGGTGCACATCTGATCTGATGTTGAGTCTCTTCATTGATGTCTGTGGTGGTGAACAGGTGGGAACCGAGATACCGAAAGCTGGATGGATGGTGGAGGTGTGGCTGAACCAGGGGCAGGCTGAAAGAGAATCTGAATATTACGTACATTCACTTCAAGGCCGAAGTGTGCATAAGCATCTGCATAGGTGTTCAGGATCTGTAGGTCACGTTCAGTGTGAGTGACAAAGGCGAGATCGTCTGCATACTGAAGTTCAGTAATGGAAGCTGCTGACACCTTTTTTCCTGCCTGGAGTAGTCTTATGTTGAAAAGACCCTTCATCTGGCAATGGATATCCTCCCCGCCAGCTAAATTGGCACTGGCACGAGTAACGAAGGCAGCCAAGAAAATGTAAAAGAGAGTTAGTGTCAGTACATACCCTTGTTTTACCCCTGTTTGAATGGGGAAGAACTTAGACTGGGTGCCATTGTGCAGGACACTGCCATTCATGCCATCTTGGAGTTGCCTCACAATGGCAATGAATTTTTGTGGGCAGTCAAAACAAATGAGGGTCTGCCAGAGGGCTGCCCTGTTGACCAAGTTGAAGGCCTTGGTTAGGTCGATGAAAGCCTTTTGTAGGTCACGACGCTGTTCTCTTCACTTTTTCTGTATCTGGTGGACAGCAAAGATAATGTCAGTGGTGCCACGTGATGGTCTAAAGCCACATTGAGATTCAAGGAGGAAGTTTTCCACCTCAGGAAGAAGTATGTTTACGAGGACTCGGGCGATAATCTTGTCAGCTACGGCTAGCAGCAAGATCCTGTGGTAGTTGCCATAGTCTGACCGGTCTCCCTTGTTCCTATAAATATTGATGATTGAGTCGCCTTTAAGAGCTTGGGGGATTTTCTCCTTTTCCCATATATTCTCCAGGAGAGAGTGGAGATGGTTGGTAAGCAGACGTCTTCCTGCTTTATACACCTTGGCTGGAGTTCCATTAGGCCCTTAGGCTTCGTTATTTTCATCTGTTTGATGGCAGTAGTTACCTCATCCAGGGATGGAGGATAGCTGAGGTGGGTTAGCTCTGGATGCTGTGGAACCTGCTGTGTAGTCAGAACATCCACATCAGTGTTTCGATTGAGCAGCAAATGGTAGTGCTCTTTCCAGCGCTGAAGGTTGTCTTCTTTATCTTTAATTAGGGAGTTACTGTCAGATTAGCAGAGGGGAGCTGCACCATGAGTAATTGGCCCATAAAATGCTTTAGTGGAATTGAAAAATTTGTTCATCTTGTGTTGCTCTGCAAGTTTTTGCATTTCACATGCTTTATTTTTAAACCAGTTGTTCTTAAGTTTGCAAAGTTCGCTCTGGGCCGCTGCTTTCTTCTTGCGGAAGGTATCAGCTTTGGTCCGGGACTGGGGGTTGTTCTGTTAGTCAGTTAAAGCAGCGCATTTATCATTGATGAGTAAATTGATTTCTGGGTAATTTTCATCAAACCGGTCCTCCTGGTATATTCATTCAATTTGACTGAGGGTCTCTCTGCAGGTTTTTGTCATGACAGTGTTGAGAATACCCACTTTGGCACTGGGATTTGAGTTTGTTGTCAGGTTGTTTATCAGCCCATTTTTGACCTGCACTCTGAAGGCATGTGCTACCGCTGAATCCTCCAAACGTTTAGTCTTAAAACCTCTTCTGAAGGCTTGTTGCCTTTGCCATTTTGGGGCAACGTGAAGTGAGAGCTTGGCTCTGACAAGCCGATGATCAGTGTCTCAGTGGTCTGAGCCACACTTCGGGTGATGAGGACATCTCAGCGATTTCTTTCTCTGACAATGATGTAGCCAATGAGATGCTAATGTTTGGATCGTGGGTGCTGCCACGAATCCTTGAACTTGTCGGCTTGCCTAAACAAGTTATTGGTGATAGTGAGATTGTGTGCAGCACACTTGCTGAGGAGGAGTAGGCCGTTGGGATTACACTTGCCTAGTCTATTTTTCCCTATGATTCCTTACCAAATGTCAGTATCTTTGCCAACTCTGCCTTGAAGTCACCTAGGAGCACAACCTTATCTTCTCTGGGGGTAGAGGTTAGCACCCTGTCGAGGTCGGCATAAAAGGCCTCCTTGATGTCATCCTCTGCATCCAGTGTTGGGGTGTATGCATTGATGAAAGCATGACGTGAGTGATTCTGTGGGACTCGAGCGTCGTGAGGCGCTCGTCGATCCCAACAGGCATTTCAGTTAGCCTATGTTGGGTGCATTGATGAATGGCATAGCCAACTCCATGAAAGCTGTTTCTCTCTGCAGACAGGCTTACGATTTCAAAAGAAGGTACAGCCAGACCCCCTGTTCTGTGAGTCTACCCTCTTCTGGGAGTCAGGACTCACTAAATGGCTGCTACGTCGATGTTATACCTATCCAGCTCTTTTGCCACATGGGCAGTACTTCTTTAAGGATGCTCATTTGTGTCAGTATCCAAACGGGTCATGACTCATGACATTCCATGCAGCAACCATAAGAGGTATGGTTTGTTTTGATCTATGATTATGTTTTTGTCCGCACTAGGATGATCTTTCTGGTTGCAGTTGCCCAGTCAAGTTGGTTCTTTAGGCAGAGTATGTTTAGGGCACCTTTTCTAGTGTGGGGTTAGCAGAGTGGGTCCTTGAGAGGTCTGCTCAGCTACATAGACCGGACCGGAGATATCACTGCTGCCTAGATCCCAGTGCATAAATGACCATGTGCAGAGTTGTTACTAGAGACTTCCAGCAGTCATATCTGCCGGTCCCTGTCGCCATAGGAATTTTGGTGGTATAGGGGTTTTGATGATGATGAGAAGTACGATGAGCTAGATGATGGCTGTGTGTGAGTTGATTTATGTGGTGAGGCAGGAGCGCAGGCTGCAACCACACATCTTGGCTCTCCCTTTTCCTGATCCAGTGGTGCAAGTGTTGCAACAACTGGGGAGAGGGAGAGTTGCACTGGACTGCTGATAGCCCAGTTTTTGGGTTTCGCCCTAGTGGCCTGTCCATCATGCATTGCCTTCATCTTCCAGTGTAGTTGTTGGGTTCTCATGTTAGTCACCTCTTCTGCCTATACCGCCGTTGGGGTCTTGTTGGAACCCTGTAAGCATGTCTGCCTGGTGCGGGGCTCCACTGCAGATTTTTCATTCGGGGCTTACCCAGGTTAATCCGCAAGGCAGCGAAGCAGTGATTGGTAGGTGCTAGACCATGTCCACATACCAGTAGGCCTATGCGCCATCCCTATGGGGTCCATTGCTGGTCTGGCCTCGGCCCATGTGGCACCCAGGTACCATGTGTTGCCACGAGGCGGCACAGCAGGAGTCTTGATGGTGAAGAGGCTGTGTACTGGCAGGGGAAGACTTTTGCAAGTTGCTTCCCTGTTCATCACGAGGGCTAGCCAGAGGTGGTAGTTGAAAGCAAGAGGGAGCAAGCAGTGCTTGCACCTTAACAATAATAAAATGCTGCCACACTAGAGACATTATTCTACCCTGGGCACACACACACACACACACACATAAAAAAAAAATATGCAGTCTCAATGTTTATCTGGACATGGAAATTCAAGATTACTTTGGAAACCAAAAATTCAAATTTTTAGCAAAATTAATTTGTGTTTTGATAGAGTAATCCTAAAATATATGGGTGCCTTCCTCTCCCATGTGCCAGGTGTTAATTTTATGGTAAATGATGTATGAAAATTTTAGTTACATTTAGGAGCAAAAATTATAATTTAAATAACATTGACCTTGGCCTGTGAGTCAGTGACCCCAAAACTGATAGGGACCTCCTCCGACTGATGGTCAGTGCAGTGTTCTAGCCATCAGTGTATGGACACTGGCTAGGGTTTGAGAACCAGATCTTAAAGTCAAGCAACAGTTATCTCGACCATTAACCCAGTAGTCCCCCAAATTTATAGGTGCCTTCCTTTCCTAGGGAAAAGGTATTTATGTAATACTGTACCAAGAACATTGGCAAATTGAAATATGAGGCTCATTTAAAGAAATATATATACAGTATTAGAATCAGTAACGTCCTGAAAAATGAAATTAGATTAAGATAATGTTGTTATTGTGACATATGTATAAGCTATGCAAAAAGATGCCAGCAGATGTTGCTGTAAACATGTCATATATGATGTATAGAATTTTGTAGGGGGAGATAGCAGAAGAACACTTTACACAGCGGGAGAGATGGGAAGTAATGGAAGTAAGTAGGGTTCCGTATAGAATATTTAGCTGTAACTGGAGCTTGGCGTTTTACTCAAAAAGGATTTTTTTTTTTTAATGTTTTGCTATTGTGTTGATGTTTAAGTGTTTCATTCTTATGTAATATTGAAAGAATAATGAGATTTAAAGTAGATTAATAATGCAGTACAGTAATAGGTCCAATAGTTGAACCCAGAGCTTTCCAATAACCAGAAAATAAAATTGAATTTTCAAAAACATCTCTCCTTTCCAGACATTGAATAAAATCTTTGAGCATTTGCATCATGTGTCAAGCATGTGGGTGGGCTAGCTGCATGGAGAACTTAGGTTGTAGGTTCAGAGTGCTTTTGCTCTGTGATTGGCTGCTACTGTCATGTGACTACATGGGTTGCCTATGATTGGCTGATGTATCTTGCAGCTTATCTCCTCAAACTCTAGCATCATGACACACTATTAGTTCATTGTTTGTTGCCATTGTACAAGCTTGTTTGCGCACTCACTTCGGTGCAGTATTGTACATTAATGTACCAGGATACAATTGACCAAAAATACTGTTAAAGTAATGTTAAGGTGTAAAAAGTTATTACTGTACACTAGTAGGGTGGTCCAAATTATAGGGTGAAAATTTGAGAGTTGTCTGAACCAAGCGAGCACATGGTGCCCTCGTTGCACTTCATGTACACTAACTTTGTACTATAAAGTTTGAAGAAAATTGGATGACATTAAGGGGTCCCGCAAAACATTTAGTTATTTTAGTCTTATAAAAATTCTAGCTCACATTATGGACAATTACAAGAAATTCAATGTCCTGTCATACACCTCCTTGGGGGAAATTCCAGAGGGAGGTGTGAAGACCAGGGCACCTGGGGTCTTCCACCAAGCCGGATGGATGGCAAAGGCCATTTATGCTCGTAAGATCTTCCTCTTCAGAGAGCAGTTCACCCTCACTGCTCACGAAATGCAGGACCCTTGAATATTGAGATAAGGAACTGAAATTTTGCCTGAAGATATGTTTGGGGGTAAAGGTGTTAGGGCGACATATGTCTAAATTAAAATTTCAACTTTTAATTTTTGGACCACCTTACTGTACAGTTGCAGATACAGTGATATCTCCATTAGCCAGAATAATTGGTGTAGAGCACTTCTGGGAATGAGAGATTAATGGGTAATGAGACGACTCTCTCAAAGCCGGGAAAAGTTCCTCATCCCCGGAATTTTCCAGGTAACGGAAAAATTTTCTCGGAAGTTCTAGGAATTGTGCATTACATCATCTCTCGAACCCGGAAAAATATCCTCCATCCCCGGAATTTTCCGAGTACTAGAAAAATTTTATTGGAATTTCCGGAAAATGCGCCTAATTTTCATCTCTTAAACCTGGGGAAAAAAACCTTCCCCATTCCCGGGATTTTTCAAATTTTTTCTGAGTAAAGGGAAAATTTTAGCGGAATTTTCCAGAAAATATGAAAGTACTGTGTGTACAGTTCATTGCAGAGTGAACAGTGTATGCATACTGTAGGCTAGTGTGTAGGTGTATATAGTACAGTAAACAGCACATTTACAGTCAGCAAAATAAGTAATTGACCACCCCAAGGTTGTTGGAATAGAAAATGAGTGGTAACAACCGATGCCTGTAACAACAGGTGCAGGTATCCATTGAGATACAAATGGATTAGGTTCCTAAAAAAAACATTAGTTAGGTGAATATACATTTCACAAATAAAAGAACACGTGGGAAAAAATAATGTTCGGTTCCCCAATGACAAAAATACTCCAATACCATACCCCTAAAAAACACAAAATCGGTTCACAAACAAGAACAAGCCCAACCTAACTAATGATAAATAGTACATAGCTACTGTACTCTAATTTTCTACATAACACATGAAAAAAATAATTGTTTAACTTTGGTACATTACCTTCTGGGAGGGCAGTCTGCACTCTCTTCCCAAGATAGCCGCGTGTCACAGAAAAAGTGAACGTGTGTGTAGGTGGTGGGCAATAACTACATCTCCGACTCGCCAACGTAGCCACTGTATTTATTGTTGCTTTAACCCATACAGCGTTAACGGCGTAACAGTTACGCTGCATTGTTTCTGTACTCCCAGCGTCAACGGGATAATAGTTACGCCGATATACTTTCGAGATAAATGAATAAGTACTGTAAAATCTATACTTATAATGCAAAAGTGAAACCAAATAAAAAATAAATAATTATAAAATCATGCAAAAAAAAAAAATACGTATTGGTGAAAATTATTAGGAAAATGAGTGTAAATAATACGAAAAAGGATAAATCTATTGATGTTCCGAAATCGAGATAGACGATAGATAAAGAAAAATGAGTTACATTCAGTGAAAACTTACGGTAATTAGCATAATTCCACTCTTACTCAATGAAAAATGTCAACACCCGTAAAACTCTACTGGTTCTACTCGTACATTTTCAACGGCGCGACACGTTCACCCATGGGCGTAACTACACCTTCCATGGTCCGGTGAGCTGCTAAATGATGTTTTTCCTTCATTATATGATAGTATAAATCCATTTCAGACAAAATCCAAAAGTAAAAAAATTGCCGATGCCAGCCAAACATACTGTAATTATATTAACTTAGCTGACGCCGTACGGGTTAATGAATCTATAAAAGTTGTCAAAATATCATTTAAATGCAATAATAAGGTTTAGAAATAAATAAAATGTAATACTGTATAAAACTATAAAATAATATATATATATATATTTTTTTTTTTTTTTTTTTTTTTTTTTTTTTTTTTTTTTTTTTTAACGGTGAATAGCCCACCCAGGCACAGGTCATCGACCTACAGTGGGGCCTGGCGGTCTAAAAGTAGGAGTAAAAATAAATTAAAAATAGATGAAAAAAGACAATAGTAACTCTTTGGCTGTGAGAGGTTACCCTAAGCTGAATATAATCGTCGGACGATAGCCAGAATGAAATGGCAATTACGGGAAATGCAGCAAAAAAGTTAATCGAGAAAGGTTTTAACCATTTGGCTGTGGGATATTACCCTAAGCTGAACAAAATCATCTGGCGGTTGCCAGAATGAAATGACACATGTGGGAAACACAGTGAAAGGGTTGATCTACACCACGAAGATGCCGGAAAACCAGCTTTTTGAAGTGAGACATTGTTAGGGTATGGAAACACAGAAGAAGGCAGAGCATTTCACAGTTTGGTTGTGTGAGGAAAGAAGGATGTACAATAATGGGTTCTGCTCGTGTGAACAACATCCACACAGAAGCTGTGGGCACCGTGGGTAAGACAAGTGTTACAAGCCCACTGCCTTGCCGACAGTACACAGGATGCCAATTCCATCGAACAATGCTCGTTAAAGTACCTGTAAAAGAGAGAGAGTGATGCAGCATTATGGCAAAGAGAAAGGGAAGAGAGATTATCAACTAAAGGAGGAGAGTTAATAAGATGAAATGCCTTTGATTCCACCCTATCTATCAGTTGGACAGAAGAAGAGCCACCCCAAATATGAGAGCATTATTCCAAGTTAGGACAAATGAATCCGTTATAAACGTGAAGCAACTGCCCTGGAGTGAAGTAGCTATGGCATCTGTACAGCATTCCCAGCTTTTGGGAGGCAGCTTTGGCAATGTTGTGGATGTGTGGCTTCCATGACATATTAAAGGAAATGGTGAGGCCTAGCACATCAATTTTAGAATTTGGCAGAATGATCGCATCCTGAAATGTGATTGGTGGGGGATCATCTAATTTGGAAAGTGATATTGGTAAATGCTGTACTGAGTTTTATTATTATCGAATTTAACCAAGTTTCTACCTTCCCATTCAGAGATGCTGCACAAATCTGCATTGATAGATGAAATGATATCAGCTCTGGAAACAGAACTAATTTGAGAATTAGGGGAAGGGAAAAATGTGAAGAAGAATGAAGAGTAGAATCATCAGCGTAAGAATGGATAGAATTAGTCGTACAGTAAGTCCCCAAGTTACGTACATAATGGGGACCAAAAGGTTGTACTTAACTCGAAATGTACGTAACTCGATAATTTCCGCGAGTTTCTTTGGAAAATCCTGTGCTGTTTTCCAATCAGCACTCGCCGCCTCACCAGTCACTCGAACATTATGCAGCTTATTTCGCACCTTGAATCGGTTAAACCACCCATTGCTAGCATTGAATGTCACAGTATCATCAGGGTGATCTTTCTTTAGGTCGTTGAAAAGACTTAGGGCTTTCTCCTGAATCATACTGAGACACAGAGGCTTACGTTTTTGTGTGCAGTCCTCGATCCACATCGCAAGATATTTTTCCATTTCTTCCAGAACCTTCCCTCTTCTTTTAGTTATTATCGTAGATTGCATTGGCACTGCAGATTTCACATGTTCCTTGATCTTTTCTTTGCCCTTATCAATTGTATTAACAGTTGACCGACTCAGGTTAAATTTGCGGGCAACATTGGTCAACTTTTCACCACTTTCAAGCAGTTTTATTATGTCCATTTTTACCTCTAGTGAGATTGCTTGACGTTTCGTAGCACTCCCACTGGCTTCACCACTCTTACGCTTTACACCAGTCATTGCACACAGAGTAAAGTGTACAAAATAGGGCAGAAATTCACAGGAGAAGTACTGTATGCACAATGACCACACTTGTTGTTTTGGTGCGTCTAGCGTGTCGTCTGCATGGTCAGTGATAGTGGCGGTGCGGTGCGGCTGGCTCGCCCGCCAAATTTAAAAATTGCTCGCCCTTTTAAGACAATATTTTTGCAATTAAAGACTTCAGAAACGATGTACGTATCGGCCGTTTGTACGTAATTCGGAGACGAACTGTAGTGTGAAGTAAATCATTGATAAAAAGAAGAAAGAGAGGAGGTGAAATACCAGAATCCTGTGGAACACCACTATTGGTAGAGAAAGAGCGAGAGATCGGTCCCTCGACAACAACTGCCATGGATCGGTTCTCAAGGAAGCTAGAAATTAGAGAACAAAGTGGGGGATAGAAACAATAAGAGGGACGTTTAGAAAGTAAAGACGTGTGCCATACCCTGCCAAATGCTTTGGAGATGTCAATGGCCATGACAAAAGTTTCCTAATAATCCCTAAGAGAGGCTGACCAAAGATGGGTGTAGTAGGAGAGGAGATCACCAGTAGATCTCGCCTGGCAGAAACCACACTGGTGATTTGACAAAAGAGAAAGGCGTTCAAGGTGACGGAGAAAATGAGATTTTAAGATAGTTTCAAAATTCTTAGAGAGGGATTATGTTTGGGCAATGAAGCGATAATTAGATGGATAAGAATGGTCACCCTTCTTCAGGATGGGCTGAATCGAGGCATACTTCCAAAAAGAAGGAAAAGTTTGGGTTTTGAGGCAAAGTCGAAAGAGGCGAGCAAGCACAGGGACCAGAATTTCAGCACACTCCCTCAGAACACGAGGGGGTATTCCATCCGGTCCATGCACCTTACTCACATCCAACCTGGATAACACACCAGCAACCCTACGAGTGGAGATTATAGGAAAGTGCATAGGTACAGTAGGAGGAGCAGGAGTAAGAGGGGTAGAGTTGTATCGTCTAGGTGGAGTTAGTGGAGAATAAGGTGCCAAAGAGATTGGCTTTATCGGGGCTATATAGTAGAGATATCAGGTCAGAAGAGAAGAGGAAAAGAAGGAGTGCAGAAGTTATTACAGATTTTTTTGGTTAAGGACCAAAAGGATATACTAGAAGAAGAGTTAGTCAGATCAGCAGTCTTTATTTTTATAAAATTCCACTTGGCCCTATGAAGAATAACCTTACAGCGATTCCTAGAAGTAATGAAAGAGGAGTGGGTAACAGGAGAAGATAGTTTCATAACTTGATATGCCCTATCTCTCTCCCTACATGCAAGAGAACAGGAGCGATCAAACCATGATTGTAAAGTGGAAGTTTTGGTAGAAGATGGGATAAATGCACTCATGCCACTGAGTATATAACCCCAGCAATACTGTCCGTACATACCAAGGCATTCCGAGCGGAGAAGCAACATTCATCCCAAGGAAAGTCGGAGAAGAGTTCTCGCAATGATGGTCAGTTTGCCCTTCGATAGTGCCATAGTTGGTGTTTAGAGGGGGGGTAGGGGAGGTGGTCGTGCCCAACTTGATTTAATAGAAATAAGATTGTGATCAGAAGACCCTAAGGGGGCAGAAATTGAGTATGATTAGTGTGAGGAGTTAGAGGTAAAACAACGATCAAGAATGTTAGCAAGTTGATCATGTTGGTCTGGAACATGTGTAGGGTGTTTAAATATTTTTTCCAGTTCATTAAGTAAGGAAAAAGAGATTGCCTCAACTCCACCTGGGTCATCCTTTGCAGAGCCAAGCCACTCTCTGTGATGTACTTTGAAATCCCCACCAGCACCACCACTCCCCACCAGCACCACCACTCCCCACCAGCACCACCACTCCCCACCAGCACTCCCCACCAGCACCACCACTCTCCACCACCACTCCCCACTACCACAAACACTTACCACCGCCATCACCAACATTCACCACCACCACCACCACCAACACTCACTACCACCACTCTTCACCACCATCACCAACACTCACTACCACCACTCTTCACAACCATCACCAACACTCACCATAATCACCACAAACTTTCATCATCACTTCTAACATTTACCAACACTCGCCACCACCACCACCAACACTCACCACCACCACTACCAACACTCACCACCACCACTACTACCAACACTCACCACCACTACCAACACTCACCACCACCACCACTACCAACACTCACCACCACCACTACCAACACTCACCACCACTACCAACACTCACCACCACCACTACCAACACTCGCCGCCACCACTACCAACACTCGCCGCCACCACTCCCCGCCACCACTCCCCACTACCACAAACACTTACCACCGCCATCACCAACATTCACCACCACTACCACTCACTACCACCATCACCAACACTCACTACCACCACTCTCCACCACCACCAACACTCACCACTAACAACAACACTCACCACCACCAACACTCACCATAATCACCACAAACTTTCATCATCACTTCTAACATTCACCAACACTCAATACCACCACTACCAACACTCGCCGCCACCACTACCAACACTCGCCGCCACCACCAACACTTGCCACCACTCGCCACCACCAACACTCATCACCAACACATACCATCACCACCAAAACTCATTACGAACACTTACCACCAACACTTATCATCACTAACAATCACCATAATCACCACCAACACTCATCATCACTACATTACTAACATTCACCCCTCCCACCACTCACTATCACACCATTCACCATCATCAACAACACTAACCACCACTGCCAGCACTCACCACCCCTACCAATACTGTATAACCCTCCCGCTTCCCCATTCCCCTCCCAAAAGCGCACTCCAACTACCGCCGATGTAAGAAATGATTCTCTTATCTTTTATGTTTTTTACTTTATTATAATCACTTCTTTTATTTTTTTACATACTCTTTATGAACAATTGTGTGTGCTGGTAGAAACAGAGGTAACATCTTACTTGGCGTGCATGTGCGCGCACACACACACACACACACACACACACACACACACACACACACACACACACACACACACACACACACACACACACACACTCTCACTCTCACTCACTCACTCACTCACTCTTACTTCTACTACTACTTTGCTGTCACTCGGAATCGAGTATGACAATCAACCAGCTATGATACAATGATATGAGTTACTAAGGATGTCACCTAGGTTGGTGAGTTCTTAGGTGATTAAAGAGGCTGATATGGGACTGGCAGGGTCGATCACAGAAGTTGCACATGTGGGGGCTACATCTAGTGCAGTAGCGTCTTTCCGGCGTTGGCGCTTGTCTGCCTTGTTATGCAGTCAGGCTAAAGCAAAAGTATTGACACATCCTCATGTGGTGCTCCTCCAAGCATTATGGTGTGGAATATTCGTCTCCCAGCTAACCGATTTGGCACTATTTCAGGTTTGTCGTAAGACTATCCTTATATCTTTTCAGTTGCCCACCAGCGTTACATTTACTATTCGTTAGGTGACTGTAAAGTAGCTGCTTTGGCAGTCTACTGTCATCCATGCAGGTAACATGGCCAGCCCAGTGTATTTGTTCATGGA
Organism: Homarus gammarus; assembly: GCA_958450375.1. Classification (NCBI taxonomy): domain Eukaryota; kingdom Metazoa; phylum Arthropoda; class Malacostraca; order Decapoda; family Nephropidae; genus Homarus; species Homarus gammarus. The sequence goes on along the minus strand of CAUDMG010001186.1, from coordinate 3,170,108 downwards.
TAATGGTAGCTTCAATGCTTCTACAGTTGGTGTCGGCAAGAATACTGGCATTTTTTCTCTTGTCTTCCCAACGTACTCGGAGGATGCATTGTAGACTACGTTGGTGAAAGTTTTCAAGTGCATTGATGAGCCTCCTGTATCTAACCCATGTCTCGCTGCCATATAGCAGGGTGGAGAAGACCACTGCTTGATATACGTGTAACTTTGTAGATAATTTCAGCTCCCTACAGCTGAAGACACAGTTTTGGAGTCTGCCAAAGGCTTGAGATGCACATCTGATCCAATGCTGAATCTTTTCATCGATGTCCGCCGTGGTGGTCAGGTGTGAGCCGAGGTACTGAAAGTGGGTAACATTAGTGAGGGTAGTACCATTAAGCTGGATGGAGGTGTGCCTGAACCAGGGGCAGGCTGAAAAAAATTCTGACTCTTACGTACATTCACCTCAAGGTCGAAGTGTGCATCTGCATCTGTGTAGGTGTTCAGGATCTCCTGTAGGTACGCGTTCAGTGTGAGCGACAAGGGTAAGGTCGTCTGCAGACTGAAGCTCAGTAATGAAAGCCACCAACACATTTGTTCCTGCCTGGAGTCATCTTATGTTTAAAAAAAAAAACTTCATCCAGTACCCAATGTCTAACCCGCCGGCTAAATTTGCGCTGGCACAAGTAAGGAAGGTAGCCAAGAAAATGGAAAAGAGAGTTGGTGCCACTACACACCCTTGTTTAACCCCTATTTGGATGGGGAAAAACTCAGACTGGGTGCCATTGTGTAGGACACTGCTGTTCATGCCATCGTGGAGTTGCCTAACAACGGCGATGAATTTTGGTGAGCAACCAAAACGGCTAAGGGTCCACCGGAGGGCTTCCCTGTTGACCGAGTCGAAGACCATGATTAGGTCGATGAAAGCCATGTACTGGTCACGATGCTGTTCTCTGTATTCCTGTATCTGACAGGCAGCAAAGATCATGTCAGTGGTGCCACGTGATGGTCTAAAGCCACGTTGAGATTCTGGGAGGAAGTTTTCCGCCTCAGGAAGACATCCGTTTAGGAGGACTCAGGTGATAATCTTGCCAGCTATAGATAGCAGCGAGATCCCGCGGTAGTTGCCACCCTCTGACCGGTTTCCCTTGTTCTTATTGACGATGGAGGCGTCTTTAAGAGTTAGGGGGATTTCCTCCTTTTCTCATATATTCTCAGGAGAGAGTGGAGATGGCCGGTAAGCAGAGGTCCTCCTGCTTTATACACCTCGGCTGGGATTCCATCAAGCCCTGAGGCTTTGTTATTTTTCATCTTTTTGATGGCAGTAGCTACCTCATGCAGGGATGGAGGATAGCTGAGGTGCATCAGCTCTGCATCCACATAGGTGTTTCGGTTGAGTAGTGAATTTTAGTGCTAGTTACTTGGGGCTACGCCACGAGTGATTGACCCATAAAATGTTATAGTGGAATTGAAAAATTCATGCATCTTGTGCTGTTCTGCAAAATTTTGTGTTTCACATGCTTTATTTTTAAACCAGTTGTTTGTTAGATTGCCAAGTTCCCGCTGGGCCGCCCCTTTCTTTTTGCGGAAGGTATCAGCTTTGGTCTGAGACTGAGGGTTGTTCTGCCAGTCAGTTAAAGCGGCACATTTATCATCGATGAGTGTATTGATTGCCGGGTCATTTTCATCAAACCAGTCCTGGTGTATTTTTTCGATCTGGCTGAGGGTCTCTCTGCAGGTTTTTGTCATGTTCTGTGTCGAGAATATCCCATTGAGCACTGGGATTTGGGTTGTTTGTTGTCTGGTTGTTTATCAGCCCATGTTCGAGCTGCTCTCTGAAAGTATGTGCTACCACTGGATCCTCCAGACGCTTAGTGTTAAAACCTCTTCTGGAGGCGACGTGAAGTGATAGCTTGGCTCTGACGAGCCGATGATTGGTGTCGCAGTGGTCTGAGCCACGCATGGCATGGATGATGAGGACATCTCGGCGATCTCTTTCTCTGACAATGATGTAGTCAATGAGATGCCAGTGTTTGGATTGTGGGTGTTGCCCTGGACCCTTGAACTTGTCGGCCTGCCAAATTAAGTTACAGTAATGATGATAGTGAGGTTGTGTGTAGTACACTTGCTGGGGAAGAGTAGGCCATTGGAATTACACTTGCTTAGTCCATTTGTGGTGAGGCAGGTGTGCAGGCTGCAACTACATATCTTGACTCTCCCCTTTCCTGATCCATCCAGTGGTGCAAGTGTTGCAACGACTGGGGAGAGGGAGAGTTGCAATGAACTGCCGAGAGCCCTGCTTGTTGGGTTTCGCCTTAGTAACATGTCCATCTTGCATTGCCTTTGCCCGCCGGTGTAGTCGTTGGGCTAACATGGTGGTCACCTCTTCTGCCCATACTACCATTGGGGTCTTGTTGGAGCTCTATAAGCATGTCTGCCTGATGTGGGGCTCCACCTCAGATTTTTTGTTCGGGGTTTACTCCCGTAGCCTTATACCTACCAAGATTAATCCACAAGGCAGCAGGGCAATGGTTGGTAGGCGCCAGGAAGTGTCCACATGCCAGTGGGCCTATGAGCTGTCCCTTTGGGGCCCACTGCTACTCCAAGATTCCCTGCTGGTCTAGCCTGGGCCCTGGAGGCACCCAGTTACCTTGTGTTGCCATGAGGAGGCACAGCAGGAGTCTTGATGGTGAAGAGGCTGTGTACTAGCAAGGGAAGGATTATGCAAGTTGCTTCCCTGTTCACCACGAGAACTAGCCGGTGGCGGCAGCTGAAAAGTGAGAGGGAGCAAGCAGGGCTTGCACCTGAACACTAACATAATGCTGCCACACTTGATGCATTTCACCACCCTCTGTGTAAACACACACACACACACACACACACACAGTGTTTAAGCCTCATGGCTAGCTTTCAAACTCGTAGAAGCTGCATGGCTTTAATATCAGTAGCATTGTCGCAATGGTACTCCGTGTCAGACACGTAGTTTAAACTCGAACATTCACCAGTGTATGGAAAAATTCCGTAAATGTGCATTTTTTCTGGGGATAAGGTTTCGTCTCAATGCTGTACAGGTTTCCCTCAATATACAAATGGGTTAGGTAAAAAAAAAAAAAGTCCATTTGGTGAATTTTCGTATCTTGAATAGAAGAACACAAGGTAAAAACAGTGTTTGGTTCCCTTTGACAAAAATACCCTAATACTGTACAGTAATATCTCTGTTAGCTGTAATCCCTCAAACCCTGAAATCTCTGATAGCCGTAATTTAAATTTTCTCGGAAAATCATTCCCAAAGCCGGAATTTTCCGGCTTTAGGAACAAATTTTCCGAGGTTGAAAAATGAGAGAATTTTCTGAAAATATCTTGAATAAAGATGAAAGTATTTTTTTTTGGGGGGGGGGGGGCGCCTGACCTGACAATGTCAGGTGGAGGTCAGGTGGGGGATTGGTGGTCTCATATTACTGACCTTCTGATGGAATGTCGGGTTACCCTTTCTTGGGTGGGAGATTAGTGGATCTCATGACCTGAAGATGTTCTGTCTAAAACTGTTAAGGAAAAGCTAAATCAAAGTTTACACAGCCGCCAGAAACGCCATTGCATAGATCAGGAGTGTCAAACTCGTGGCCCATGGATCAAATGTGGCCCTTGGCATAGTCAGGTGTGGCCTGCGGGATGATGGTAAAAGTTATCGGCCCGTGAAATTATGATAAAAATAGATATAATCATGTTTATTAAGTAAAAAATGAATTTTACATAAGATCAGACAAACCCAAATGAGGTATTCCTGGTAAGCCAGGTATGGCAATGTGTGATGCTGTAAACTTCAATCCTGCAAATGTGTGATAAAACACTTGTGTTGGCCCTGAAGAGTGTAACTAAAATATGAATTGGCCCTCGAAAGATTTTGAGTTTGACACCACTGGCAAAGATGCTGGCTACTTTACATGTGGTCGTCCTCAAGCGTCGTGATAGCAACCGGCCCAGTCGCATCTGCTGACTCTTAGCAATGCTCCATACCCAGCTCTCACACTCAAAAGATTTTTTTTATTTCCTTTGTTTTTGACCTTATGATAGTTTTTTTTGGGGGGGTGGGGCACATTAAGTATGCATAATTGTGCTTGCATGTAACTGGGCAAAAAAAGTTCAGTAAAGTTTATCCAAAACTACGAATTGAAAAATAATTATATAACATACCCCCCCCCCCCCCTCAGCTCATCCTGCTAACTCTAGCTGGTGCATGAAGAAATGATTATTCCAATTACAGTATGTTTTTGACCTTATGATAATTATATTTTATTTTTTTATTACACATTCTGTATGTAGGATTGTGTGTCAAGTTACTCAATGAAAAAAACCCAAGAGTTATGTTTGCACAGTCGTGTCTCATCTTACGCTCATCTAACTTACACGCTTGGCTTAGGGGGGAAAAAAGACGACATAGTGAGATAGTGAGTGTAGGAGTGTATGGCTGGGGTAGATACAGTTCTTCCACTTGCATCTCTTGGGTTTGGGTTGTGTGCCCCTGCCTCTGGGATGTGCAGAGGCAACACATCCCAGTTGAGCTGTGATGCATTTTTTTGTTTTTTTATACTAGGAATATCCCTACCGGGCACAGGTCATCATTGACCCAAAATGGGGTCTAGGGAGCAAAAAAATAAGAATAAGAAAAAATAAAAAGGTAATATTAATCTACACCACTGCATTATCTTATATAATTTTTTTTTTATGCTTTCATTCTTTTCCTAAATATTTTCTGCTGAAGTCAACTTGACAATAAGCAGCAAAGAGGAATAAGTAAACTTACAGCAGAGGTGGTTTTGCGGTGTGCATTTAAACTGAAATAGGTCAGATCGCTATTAAGAAATTGCCCACTGCTTCCACACTTACGATCACCTCCCCCACAGAATACACACCCATGCTTTTCATATTTCTTATTTTATAGTTTTATGTTGTATTTTCTTTATTTCTAAGTCACATTTGGGTATTGATTTTTCCACAACTTTTATAGTTTCATTATATGTAACAATGGCAACACCGGGGCGGATACAGGAATGTCAAAAGGGGGTTCCAAGAAGTTTTGGACAGGGGAACATAGCCAGAAAAGCGAGCCCACCCAGCTTTTTTTCTTTTTTTTCGGGGTGGGGGGGGGGGGGGGGGGGGTTTTTGAGGCCATTTTGAACCTATGTGCACTTGATATTTGGAGATACAGTATTCTCAAGTCAATAGTAATTATTTTTTGACTATAATGTACAGTACAAAAACATCTGAGTACAATTCTGCATTAAAGAATAAGTATTGTAGTTTTCTGATGAAAAGGGGTGGGGGGGGGGGGGCTTTCTGGACCTCCTGGATTTGCCCCTGCAACATGCATTACCATCTCTCACAGGCCACAGCTGACTGGCATGTAAGCCAGTTGACTCCTGGCATGGCTCTCAAAAAATCGGACCTGTATTCTTATGTATATAAACGATCTGGCTTAGAAATAAAGAAAATATAATATAAAACTATAAAATAAGAAAAATGTGTGAGAAGTGAACGTGTGTGTAGGTGGTGGGCAATAACTTAGTACATTTGAGTACAGGTTTGCCCTCAGGACAATTACTTCTTTTACTTTTTTCAGTGTCTATTTAGGATATTGTGTGCATGTAAATGAGTAAAAATAAATTAAGAAAGTTACATATATCCACTCAAAAATATGAGTTGAAATACTTGTACTCAAATGTACTACACTAAAGGATAAACACAATTTATCTCATGTGCAAACTATGTATTGTATATACTAAAATTATTCGCTATCTTGCAAGGATTCCAGCAAAGTAAGTTATATTCTGCAAAGTTTAGTCTGTGATATTTTATAATATAAAAACTTTAAGCATAAAACTACCATCACACTGGCTGGGAGGATGGGAAGGTGAGGTGTTGATAACCGGGTGGCGAAGGTTACCAAATGCGTATTTATCAGTCATATAGTGGGAGTTTAAGTTTTGGGCTTATAAAATGTTACTGAATTGACTTGGCAGAATATAACTTATATTGCGAGAATTCTTGTAAAATAGTGATTAATTTAAGTACAAACATCCCATAGTTTGCATAGACAAAATTTTTAGTAATTAACTCAGTACATTTGAGTTCAGGTTTGCCCTTGGGACAATTATTTCTTTAACTTTTTTCACAATACTGTATGTATTTAAGATGGTGTATGCATGTAAATGAGTGAAAATAAATGAAGAAAGATACATATATCTTCCCAAAAATACGAGTTGAAAAACAACCATAACACCTCACAGCTTGGCCCAGTAGCCTGCCTGGTAGTTGCTGTGGCGAGTCTAACTTGGCTATAGTGTTGCTCAGTTTACCCAGCCGAGTTATGTGGAACAAGCGGTGACGTGGTGTGTGACGTCTCTTGACGTAGATGCGCAGAGACGTGTTTGTGAGCCACTCAGCCAGGCCACGCACCCCTCCCCTACCACCCTACCACCCTCCCCCCAGCCAGATGTGCAGATGTATTTGTGAACGATTCAGCCAGGCCACGCGCCCCTCCCCTACCACCCTACCACCCTCCCCCCAGCCAGATGTGCAGATGTATTTGTGAGCGATTCAGCCAGGCCACGCACCCCTCCCCTACATCCTTACCATTCTCCACCAAGTCACCCTCTCCCTTCTCCAGTGTTTGAATCTGCAATCCCAGTTTGTCCGCTCGTACTGAATTGCTATACTCGGTGCTTCGGAATGCATCCCTATTTAACCCGTGTATTATTCCCTACGTTATACGAGTTTTCGCTATGCGTACGAGTAGACTCCAAGGAACGTATCTACTCATATCATCGAGGTTTCCTGTACTTTATTGGTGATTTAAGGAATTTTCAAGGATAATTTTGACCATGCGTGTTTTTGACTTTACTCGCCCTCTTCAGAACTTAACTCAGCATAAGATGCAACACAACTGTGTGCTGTACCTGAAAATACAAACTGAAAAATAAACATAACATAACTCCTATCTCAGCCTGGTAGGGAGAGCACTAGAGGGATGTGGCCTCTCCAGCTGACTCCTGAAGGTGCAAAATTTAAATTTTTGCCTAGACCCAAATTCGTAGAAGTGGGGGAAGCGTTTGTATTATGAAAAAGAAGTGGTAATTTAGGAAATTCAGAAAAGTAAATTTTTGTATCTCAAATGCTCATATAGCGGGGGATACCGGTACTTGTACTTGGAAATTTCTTTAACACGGAAATGTTCTGCATCAATTGGTCCAGCCATCGGAGATAATACTGTATATAAATTTTGTTTATTTGGTATTCAAGAAATAAGGCTTGTCATGTAAAAAGAGGCAATTAACACTCGCACATCATGACGCAAATAGCATCAAATCAAATCATTGGGTAGCAATATTTGCATCCTTGATGCAAATGGGCATCTTTAAACTTTACAAAATTTGAGAAAAACAGAGTTTTCAAGATAAATGTATCAAATTATTGTGTGTCATAGATGACTGCATGATCTGTGAGGGAAGCTTCCAGAAAGTACCAAAGCATGGATGGAGTTCCACTGTCCATCATTTTTCTCCCGTCAGCTGTGCTGGTAGGTCGCATTTTTTTTTATTTGGAGTACAATATATATATATATATATATATATATATATATATATATATATAATATATATATATATATATATATATATATATATATATATATATATATATATATATATATATATATATATATATATATATATATATATATATATATATATATTTTTTTTTTTTTTTTTTTTTTTTTTTTGTGCTTATATCAAAGTCAAAACAATTATGAAATTAATGATGAAAAATCATGCAGAAAAAAACTTGTGGGATAAATTGGCCACAGAACAAAGTTGACCAGACCTCATGTGAGTGATCCCATAAGAACTTTTGTTGTGGTCACAGAATCTTAAAAATTCATTGCATCACCATTTCAGTGATATTGTAGATGACATGTAGCCAATAAAGTTTGTATCTTCATTGGAATTATATTTCATGTATATGCAGTAGTTAAGCTTGAAATTGAAATGGATTTGTAACAAGGTGATAAACCTTATTTTTACAAAGCTAAAGTGAAATAGGTTATGGTAGCCATCTGATTTTGCTTTGATTTCCAAGCCATATCTTGAATTTCCATATACAGCCCTAATGAACAAGATTTTGCAAAGGTACTCATCCCTAAGGGATAGGTACATATTTCTTTATCAATTTTGGGGTTACTGGGTCAAAGGTCAAGATGAAAAAGTGAAATAGAGTCTCATAGGCATGATTGCCCATTAGAGACTAAGTTGTTGATATGTAGGTATGCAGTGTGACTGGCAGTGTTCTTGACTGCCTTTGCTGCCCCAAATTGTGAAGCTAGGTACCTGTTTACAGCAGGATGGACTGGGAGTGCCCCAGAATGGAATGAACAACCCTTAGGACAGGAAACAAACACTGTAGCCACTTGGCTGCCACACTTCTGTAAATGGTCTTGGTAATTGTTCCTAAAACAACAGTTTTAAAACTGGGATGTAACCCTGGTTTCCATGCTCCAATGAACATGATGTACAGATAGCTTGCCTCAAGGGAGGGGAAGGTTCCCATTGATTTAGGGGGGTTACTACCAGGTGGGTCATAACTGAAGGAGACTGTTCCTAAAACTAAGTATCTGATTTTTGAACCACAATATGTATTTTCATATTTGTACATGTACCAATGAACACATGCATAGTTACCTTGCTCCTAGGAAGAAGTGCCCTATCAACTTTTGGGTCTCTATTTGAAAGTCATCGTTACTAAAACTGTAACTTGAATTTCCATGCACCAAGGGAGCCTGATGTTGCACAAATACCTTGCTCCCAGGGAGAGGAAAGTTACTGTCGATTTTGGGGTTACTGGGTCACCGGTTAAAATTTAAGTTTTCTGTAAACACACATAAATTTTCATTATTTCTTGTATAACCCAAATACCTAAATGGTGTTAATAGTTTGAAAATTTTAATTTGAAGGAATGCACCAAGTTAATGGAAGCTGAGATGGAGCATTCATTTGCTGTAGCACGATCTCGAGATAAAGTGTGTGGGATCTGTATGGACACCGTCATGGAACGTCCCTTGGCATCACAGCGAAGATTTGGAATCTTGCCTAATTGTGCCCATTGCTTCTGTTTAAACTGTATACGCAAATGGCGACAGTCTAAGCAGTTTGAAAACAAAATTGTTCGGTAAGTATCGTATCCATCAGTTTGGGTCACCATTACTGTAGATTGTATATTTATTTTTCTCTCTGACTACAATATGTCTTCAGAAATACGTTTGTGGAAGAAGTACAGAATGGTTGATAGGAGAACCTCAAATACTACAGTATTTCAAAAATTTATTGCAGTAAAATTCCCAAATTTGAAATATAGTACCTTAGGACCAAATGTATTTTTTTTCTTCAAATGATTGGTAATATATCATAGCTTTAATGTACAGTTAATATTCTTTGACTACCAAGAACACCTGCTAGTGAGCTGAAATTAATTGAAAGTAAGTTTTACTTTTGTTCATTGTAAAACAGCATAAATAATGAAGTACGGAGTATATTGCAAGAAAAGCAAATTTGTAGATAACATGATGCAGTTCCACTTGGCTTGTTTTGATCAGCTAACTTTGGTGGTGATGCCAGGTCTCTTGCCTATTGTTGCCAAAGTGGGGTGAGGTGATCTAGGGTCACCTATAGTACTGTGTAGTGTATATCTTACTTGACCAATCCACTATGGATTTATTAAAACCTCAGTGTATCATTATTGGAATATTGGCATTTGTTGCCCTGTCCGTTCTGGCAAACAGCATATGAATATACTGTAGCTACAGAATTGTTTCTCTTGGGCTTTAGGGTATTAAATTAAGTCTTGCTTTATTGTAGGAGAAGCACCAAATGCTTCACTTGCACATTTTTCATCATGGGGAATAGACATAGTCCACTAATAATCCAGAAAGAAGTGGTTAAGCTAGAGTAATTACACACAACAACAACCCCAGCTGAGTATAAACATGTATGACACTAAGGGAGGATGTGTAGGTGATGGGCAGGATCATCCATCTATCACTGGTCGGGGAATTCAAATATATGTGCTTGCTAACTTATGTGGCCTTTTCATTAATTTAAAAAAAATTTAGATAAATGAAAACCACTGACATAGACATTATTATCGTATGAATTGCCAACTACACTATTGGGGATGCCTGTATGAACTAATATTTTTGTTCAGTACAGCTCACTAAAAAAGACATTGAGATGGTTTTATAAATAAATTATAGGTGTATGATATGCAAGGCATCACAGCTCAAATCTCATGAAGATGCATTATATTGTTAATGGTATTATAACATGAAAACCGTAAATAGAGATTTAGATAAAACAAAATATGTAGTCACAATGTGTTTGGAATGGTTGTCAAGAATGTTATATGATAGACTGTGTAAGGACATTCATATGTTCTTAATCCCAAACAGAGTCTATTACAATACTTTACGTATTGAATTTCTGAATTTCATATCTTGCTTACAGGTCCTGTCCTGAGTGCCGAACACAGAGTGATTTTGTGATCCCTTCCCGGTACTGGGTTGATGACAAGGACAAGGAGGAGAAAGATAAACTTCTCATAAGTTATCAAAATGCATTAAGGTAATTTTTCTTTGTTACATGAGTTTTGCGTGTGTCTGTTGCCTGTACACCTGTTTTATGTGAGTGTTAGCTGGGTTAACTGGCATTGCCCAGTTATGTTTTTTTATCATACCAAATTTCAGCTACAGTAAAACCTCGATAAATCGGACTTCAATACCAGTATATCGGAATTCACTTTTTTCCGACTCTTGAGATGCTCTGGTAAAAAAAAAAAAAGTTAGATGAATTAAAAAAAATCTTATGAAATGAACTACATTTACTAAATACAGTAGGGTTTGGATATATCATGAGATAGGGTCTAAGGAAGTTCACCATCTGCTAAATCGCAATATATAATTACGTGTAATCAATGGGGAAAATAAGGTTAGGTTCTGGAGGCCAATAAAAGTGACTAAATTTGATTTAACGAGTTTATTTTTTACTAACTAAAGCACCAATGAACACTGGACTCGGGAACACTACCCTAGGCCCCTTCTGGTTTGATTACTTGTGCCCGGGTGGGCTATTCCCCGTAAAAAAAAAAAAAAAAGGAACGCCAGACTCGGCAGCTGACACGCCATCCCGGGAACGCCAGACTCGGCAGCAGATGCCACACTGCCACCCTCACTTGACAATCCCACACCTGCATAAATGAACCAAAAATATTAGTTACAGTATTAATTCTTTTCCATTGAGCTTTCCATTCTCTTCACTTCATTTTTCACATCACTAGCAACCTATTTTCGCTCACCTTAGAAGTCGGAATCTGCAGCAGTCGGCTGTTGACTCATCACTCGCCGCTCAACTCACAACTAGCCTCCTGCTTTCATTAAATATGTCTTCTTTGGTATCTTTTCCAGTTTATTTCTGTCTCATCACAATTCCAGATTTAGTCTGGAGTATATCCGCCTTCTTCAACCACTTTTTTCCAATCTATCTTCTCTTTTTCCGCTGCAGCTATGTCGTCCAATGTATCTTCCCCTGACAGAGACACACAGCATAATCTCAGCTCTCTTGGTGAAGCATGAAGCCAGCCTTGGCGAGCTGTGAATTTACATTCACTTGCTGGCTTTCCTTCTCGCTGAAGTAGACGTGTCTGTATTTCTGTTGCCTCATTCTTTATCATTGGACCCGATATGGCAACTTTATGGCGTTGCATGTTTTCAAGAGCTGAATCAGAAAGACTGTGCGAGCGAGCGTGAATGCTTGAGTGAGCAGCCACGGTGGTGTCTCAGGTGAGCAAATAACGCGTTTTTTGCCATGGCAGTACTTGTTAAATATTTCTTGCCCGATTTTCTTTGTGAAATAAATAGATTTATCACTGTAAATTCGAAAATTTTGATAATTTTGGAAGTCGCAATATAAAAAAAATCTTTATAAAAAATCGCTATAGTATATCCCAACCCTACTGATACATACTTTTTTTTTTGTGTGGGGGGGGCGGGGGGATTAACCCACCCGGGCACAGGTCTCTGACCCATATTGGGGCCTGGGGGGCAAAAATGTAATAATTATAATAATAATAATTCATAGTACTGTACAGTAAATAAAATTTATTATAAAAAATACAAAAAAAAAGAAAATAACGATAATAATAATAATAATAATAATAAAGAACCATAAAGAAATACGAAAATGAAAAAAAGATCAAAAGTGAGAAACAATATACTGTATGTATGTATGTTGTGTTGTCAGTAGTAAGAGAAACAATTGAGTCCCTGCAATTGTGAGTACCGTATATACTTGTCTGTAAGTCTACCTTGTTTATAAGTCGACCCTGATTTTTTGACCGAGAAATCATTAATTTATGATATGCCTCGTTTATAGGTCGACCAAAGTTTTTGAGGGTAATGGAACAGCAAATCCTTCACTAAAAACACTACGTCCTATAAACTGAGGGTCGCCGTGCCTGAAACACTGAGCGCCGAAGGCAAATTGTTTACCATTATTATGACACTACACTGAAACGCGGGTAGTTTCAGCAAAAATATTGTATATTTCCATTCAAGTGTTTATTCAAGTCAATTAGGAGGGAATATTATTGTAATACAACAGTTTTTTTTAACTGAAAACCATTCGAAAAGCGATTACGGTAACATCTTTTGAACAACGAAAGAAAGCGAAAGCCGATTGTTTTCGTCATGGTTTTATCCCACTGTCCACTGTAATACGTACGTCATTTCAGCAAAAATATTACATTTTCGCAAATGCATTATATCAAGCACAGTATGAATAGAATATCAATGTAATATAACAGTATTTTAACCGAAAACTATTAAAAAAACGAGTAACATCTCTTGAACATCGGAAGGTTAAGTAAAGTCTTTTGTTTTCGTCATGTATTTTATCCTATTTTACATTGAAATACATCATGTTTCAGCAAAACTACTATTTATTTCCGAGAATATATTCATTCAGGCACAGTTAAGGTAAAATGTATGTGTGATGTAATAGTTTTTCTACTGAAAACGATTCGAAAAACACGTGTACCGTCTAGCTGATACTCAACAGCTGGTGGTGCGTCGTGCATCGTTGTAAACAATATGAGGTTGAGGTGGATTACCGGGTATTATATTAAGTGTGAAATATTGAAAAGGTTTTTATTACCGTTATTTTTTGTAGATCATTGAGTACTGTGACAACTTATATGATGTGATAAGTTAGTCTGTGGTAAGAACTTCAACATAGACTACTGAAAGCACTTTGTAAGGTAATTTAGCCTATTGTAAGTTGGTGAGCTTTATATGCTGAAGGCACTTCACAGCTTTTCATTACTAATTGGTACATATTTTATGTTTCCATTGTTTACTGGCAGTAAATGGTAAATATTTTTCATGTCTGAAGCTTAAAGTTGCTCCACGCCCTTCCCATCATGCACGGATTTAACCTAACAAAACTATTACCCATGTAGAGGTTGACCCCCATTTTTTTGCCTAAAAATTTGGTCTTAAAAACTCGAACTACACACGAGTATATACGGTATAACCTTGAACAGCCAACAATCACAGAAATGACTGTTTTATATATTAGATGATAGTAAAGTAGCCCTCAATAACTCGGCACATATGGGGCTCTGGCTTTGCCGAGTTATCCCAAATTCTGACTTATCGAGGCACTTCCCCATCCTACAAATATAAAACAATAAGAAAATTATCGACCCATATATGTATTCATGTAATTACTAAATGAAAAATGTAACACTTACCAGCACTGCAGGCAAAGAATGGAGCATCATAGTAGGAGACACAGATGCATGGTAGATGACACAAAGGTATGGTAGGTGGCACAAAGGAATGGTAGGTGACACAGAGGCATGGTAGGTGATGCAGGTGGCCAGATATGCTGAGATTTTCCCAGATAATTTTATATATCTCGGCATTTTCTGAGTTACACTAATACATTCCAAGACCATATCTATGCCAAGTTCTCAAATGCTGAGTTATCGAGGGTTTACTGTACAGTCTCTCCTCGACTTTCGATGGGGTTCCGTCCCAACAACCAGGTTGTAAGTTGAATTGTTCGTAAGTTGAAAATGCGAAAATAATACATAAAAATTCTGAATTGGGTGTCTCTTTTTCTTCTCAGCACCATGAAAACTCCCACTTTTACGCTTGCCAGCCATTTTAAAGGGAATTACAAACGAAAATTTTGTCAGTACACAGCGCGATCACTAACATCGGTACAAGAAAATACGTAATTTGAAAAATATTTTATACGACCACGGCGGTCGTATGTCTGGGTTGTTGTAAGTTGAGTATGTCGGAGAGAGAGAGAGAGAGAGAGAGAGACTGTACAGTAAACCCTTGATAACTCAGCATTTGAGAACTTGGCATAGATGTGTATGATTTATTTGGTGTAATGTACAGCATATTGTGTATGTTCTGTAGATTTTATGTTTAGTTTTGAGCTTCGTGAGATTTTACTAAACTTACATATGAATTTATTACAGTGCCAAACCATGCAAGTACTTCAAGCAAGGGGAGGGCCAGTGTCCATTTGGCAATAAATGTTTCTACCTGCACGCTCTCCCCGATGGCACAAAGAAGGATGTTGGGCCTCCAAGGCGTCGTCGTCGATTCACTGCAGATGGAGAATTACAATTGTATCTTGATGTAAGTAGAAAAAGATTTTCTTTATAATAAGAGGCTCTTAACAGTGTAGGCTGTAGCTTTTAGGATGGGAGCTTTAAAAAGAATGTATCATTGTCACATCTATTCACTGAGATGTCCTTTTTCCACAGACTTGAGGTATTTGAAGCAGATTGATTTAAATTGATGGAAATTATAATACGCTAGAAAACAAGGAGCATCACAGGGTGTTAGTCTGTTGGATAAATAAGTTAGCAAATTTATGTTTTTAAACGGAAATTCAACATAAAATGACATGGATCCTTCCAGGGGCTCTCTTAGGCTGATGCAGGGTGGGTGATGGTTGTGCTATTGAGTGCAGCTCATCTGAACTGAGAGGGAAATATGTGGAATTTCCACTGGCCAGTAATTACAAATAAATGGTAGTTTCCATTTTTTATATAAGCACAAACCTTAACCATTTACAGTAAAGTACAGCATACTCGCAACTTACACGTATTTTACTTACATGGTTTCAACCATACGCGGATTACCCCGGGGGTTAGGTTACAATTTCCAATTTCAAGCTCAAAATTTTCAAAATGGGTCGCAAGCCCACCAAACACTCCCACCTCTCTCTGTCTCAATTGCCGTGTGTGTATTGTCAGAGTAACATCTGCCTCTTGTGTGTGTTAATTTAGTGCGCTTAAACCTCTCTCATACTCAATCATAATGCCCAAGCGCCAGCCAACCTCTGTCTCTGGACTTCCAGCAAAGAAGCAACGCTCTGTGATGACCCTGGAAGAAAAAGTGGCCATTTTAGACTTAATAAAAGGCGGAATGTCAGTCGCTTCTGTGGCAGAACAGATCAAGAGTGAGGTCCCTCAAGATTCGGGAGAAGGAAATTTGCGAAACCATGTCTATAAGTGCCTCATTTACTGCTAAGGTGACTAGCCAGGTTAGAGACGTAACTCTAGTGAAGGTGGAGAAGGCATTAAACATCTGGGTGGAGGATATGAACCAAAAACGTGTCCCCATCAATGGCAACGTGCTCAGGGAGAAAGCACTGAGGTTTTATAACCAGTTTAAATCTGAGATTCCTCAGGGCGAAGCATCCACCAGCTCTGAGAAGAATTTTAAAGCCAATGCAGGTTGGCTCAACAGTTTCAGGAAGTGTTTCAACCTGAAAAATATTAGAATCACTGGCGAATCGGCTTCAGCGGACGAGGCAGCTGCATGGGTGTTCCCAGAAAAATTAAAGAAATTGATTGAGGAAAATGGATATCTTCCAGACCAGGTCTTCAATGCTGACAAAACAGGTTTGTCTTGGAAGAAAATGCCATCCAGAACCTACATTTCCAAGTCTGAGAAGCAGGCCTCCGGGTTCAAGGCTGCGAAAAACCACTTCACCCTCCTGCTATGTGGCAAAAGCAGCAGGGCATTTGATAAAGCCAGACTTATGGCTTAGTATAAGAATATCTTCCAGCAGCTTAAGAAACAACAACGACAGCTTCCCATCACCATGTTCTTTAAGGAAACCTTACTTATCAGGAATGATGCTGAGTGCTGCAGGAGGTGATAAGGTGAGGTGGTGCAATATGAGTTACTGAGAGTTGCTGGGGTACCTCCTTAAAACATAAACATATAATGTCCAATGCAATTCCTTTATGGAATCTTTTATCACCACTTCTTTCACTGAAATTTGATGATCTTTTTCCATTCATTTGAATAAGGGTACACAGTAACACATGCATAACTGAATACAAACTGGGGAAGGAATTCAAACTGAGCAGTGCCATTGTTGTTTTGGCTGCTATCAGCTGGAGAGCATAGCTGTCAGCCAATGGAAGTGGTTATGAAGCTACCACCAGAATCCACATGATATAAATTTTATAATTTTATAACCCTTAAGCCCCGGGGATAAATCAAGAAAAAAATCAACCTTTAAAAAAAATATTCATAATAAAAAATAAAAATAATAAATAAATTAATAAAAAATGGCGGGAAAATAGGCGGATGTTCTGGAACGTCACCCGGGACGCGCTAGTTGGACGTTCTGGAATGTCACCTGGGGTCTAAGGGTTAATCTTACCTTTGACCTCATTCCAGCAGATGAATTGCCTAACTATGCTGGTCACTAATCCTTCAGGTGGTCTCCTGAATCTGGGTGGTAAGGTGAGGTCAGCTTAACGCGGTCATTATTTCTGGTGTTGGGTGAGGTAAGGGCCACGGGGCCCGGTGCAGTCTCACCAGTTGCCATACCCTAGGGACGGCTCTGCCACTAATCCCCCACCCTACCTCCACCTGACATAGCGTGAGGTCAGATCAGGTACATGAGACCCACTAATCCCCCTCTGCTCTATGGAAGTGGAAAATACCAGTCTTTGCTGTAACACACAGTTTCATTCATGCCTATATCGTATAGATTTTTAATTTTCAAATATATTTATTAAACCAAACTCTTAGATAAACTATTATGGATTATTATAGTAAATAAATGGAGTTTCTAACTTATTAGAACTGCATTTACGGACTCCGGTAGTTTAGACACATGGAAAACATCCCCAACACCCAGAAACATTCTGGGGAAGTGAGCTAGTGTCCGTCTGTGCAAGATGTCTAGTTTAGACTCTCGGAAACTTTTCCCAGTAACCGGTAAAGATTCTGGGGATAAGGAATTTTTCCGGGTTTGAGAAAGTCGTCTGGTTAGCCGGAAATCTCTCATCCCCGGAAGTGCTCTACACCAATTGTTCCGGCTAACGGGGATATCACTGTATTTATAGATTTGTAATTGTTTAATTATTTTTTCTTATTCAGAATATGGTGCTCTGGGATTTCATAGAAGAGCGAGAACACCGCCTTGAGCTGCTTAGAGGCTCAATCCAGACGCTCCTGCTGGAACTAGAATTGGAAGATTTGGCTGATGAGTTCTACTTTGCTGATGACTCTGTATCTGAAACTTCTGACTTATAGGTTTTAGATTTCAGTCATGTTAAATTGAAAAATAACTTGGGAAGCTTACTCTCCAGAATAAAAACAAACAAACCCTGTGAAATGCCCATTTTTCACTTGTAGTTGATATATAGATTGAATATACAACTAAATGTTTCTGAAATGTAATAAATTATCAGAAATCCTCATATTTCAAGGGCAAATGTGCTGTTTGATTATAAGTATGTCAGAAATATAAAAATTAATTATTGGGATTACCCATTTTTCAGAAGCAGTTAATCTATAGATTCAGTATTAACTCTCTGGAATGTTAAAAAGAATCATAGAATGAGAATTTTTCAGAAGCAGTTGTTGTGTAGGGTTAATATAACTGTGTCTGACATGTTTAAAGTTTGAGAATCAAGTAGTCTGATATATAGACTCCTCTTGTTAAGTTCAGTAACTGTTACTTATTGGAATTATTCTTTGAAAAAGCTGTCATTTTATTCTTTTCGAATAAGCCCACTGTGTCTGTTGTGCACCATGACACATACATAACCACCCAAATACATTAATTATGTTGTTGCTCAAAGTTAATTTCTGGGCCTGAAAAAAGTTTCTTATTGATATCCCCCAAAAAATTCAAGATCAAATGTACTATAAAATATTTGCAAAAGTCTTTTAATCTTTTGTTTCTTTTTGTTCTTTATCCACTTTTTCTTCCTTCTTCCTTATGAAACCCTTGTCTTCATATTCCATTACTGTACTCTTATCTAAGTTTGCTTACCTCCCGAGTGCTTGAGACATCAAGCTTTAGGATGATTTCAGGCCCTGAGTAAATTATTCATTATTAATTTAATTTTTTAAAGATAATTTGTTGATTTCAAAACCGAGTGAATTGGTGATAATTAGATGGTCTACATTTTATATCTTGTTCCTTCCCTTATTCAGAATTGCTTGACCAACTTTATACAAAGCTCTAGTTGGTAGTTTGTTGGACATTTATGACTTAAAGAAGCATGTCATTGTTGAGAGAAACCTCTCATAGCATTGAGAATAATAAAAATTCAGAATTTTAAATTCAAAGCACCACAGTTTATTGAACATGATTATGGTGATTTAAGAATCTCCAAAATTAGTTTAGCTTGTGAATACACCACAACCACTATAGTTCACCTCTTGATTGGGATATAAATTATTACAAGAGCTTTGACTTGAATACTGTAAGCTTGCCCTGCACTGCTCTAACACTATTTTCCATCTTTCATGATTTTTATGAATAGAAAACTATCAATTGTGTGGGCTAGGTGGTGTGCTACAAGGGCTTTAACTTGATTTAGAACTATAAACACGTAACTGTAAACGTGAATGGCTGTTTTTATTTAACTGAGCCTACTTTCACTCTTTGTCAGGTTGAAATAAATAATTTTAGTTTGGATTTAAAAGGTCAGTATATTCAGGAGTATTTTGTCTAAACCTGTACTATGTGTATTGAAGGATTGGCTTGGTTTTCAAATTAATTGTTTATTGACATTAAACCCTAGTTACTTTATCAGGTGACCACAATTGTCACAGATTTTGAAAATGTGAACTGAGTAAAACTTCATCACTGTTGAGAATCTTTGAACATTACCCAGGGTAACACATAGAGATATTTTGTGAACTTTCAGATGAATATTTTATTTGGCTAGTTCTGTCAGATCTGTCTGCTGGAAGTACTGTGGAAACCTGTTGCAGTTCTTCTACTCAAAAGCATTTAGGAAAGCATACTTATAATCCCTTAACTGCTAAAGAATGATTACCACAAGCTTTAAATATTGAGGGTTGCCAATGATCAGGTATATGCTTTGGAAACATACTACTGAGACCCCTAATATTTTAGTCATGTATAAAATTCATGCTTTTCATCTTGTCAAATTAAGTTCAAATGTATCTTTATTCTGGTACTGTTGTTCTCTTAAGTATTTATCTTGTTCCAAATTATAATGGAACTATTGTTTTGATACTACAACATCTTATGTTTAATCCCCCTGCCCCCCGGTTTTTTTAGCTAAATTTGGAAAATGAAACATTTTCAGGGAACATTTTTATTTTTATAATTATTTTTCCATTATCATATGGTACTTATAATAAATATGAATGTTCAAATGTGATATTTTGAGAAATTGCTATAATTACTTCATGGTTTTGCCTTACAAGACAACTATATTAAAAGATAATTTTCATGCTGAAGGAGGTAGCATTTGCATCATTTGCACTTCGTAACTGGGGTTAGGATTTCAATTAGAAGCAAAATATACTTTTATGTAAATGGTAGCTAGTCCAGTGTTTCTTAAAAGAAATAGAAAGTTTTGATATATAGTCGAATGCCCCATACAAGATGAAGATGTTTCTTCAGTGTAGGGACCAGTTTTGTGTTGTAAGAGTTAATCTTGCAATTTATTGGGGAGGATATTTAATTCCCTGGAATTTCTCTGGAGAGAAAATTGCATTCATTTAGAACAAACTTAGAACCATAGATGATATAGTAAGCAAGGTTTGGAAAATCATTATTTGAAAATACTGTACTGTACTGTACATGTTTGGCTTAATTTTAAAGTGCTTCAAGTTGTGCATGATAAGATTTTCAATGACTTAAATGACATAACTTGTTTCTTTAAGTAAATGGATGTAAAGTTTAAGCAAAAGGATGAGACAAGGATAAGGTTTATCTTTAACAGCCATGATTAATGCACAGTTCAAAATAGTCATGTGGTATAAGAATAGAAAATTTTTGTTTTATTATATATATTCTTAATGTTGTTTTTTCATAGTATCGTGCTTAAAGATTTAATCATATTTAAACTTTACAAAAAAATTAATATTTGTGCTCCACTGCTTCAGAATGCTGTCTGGATGACCAAACTATTGATGCCTACCAACATTCTTTAAAATATTTAAGTTATTTGCTGTGAGTCACACGATTTGCTTGGCTAAATTGAGGTGAAGATATTGTGGCATTTTCTCCAAGGTGTAAGGAACTGTTCTTTACACAGTTAGTCTTTAGTTTTTAAGTTTTACGAAAGGAAATAGTCGTCTTGATGAGTGTTAGGTGCCTTCTCTCAGTTGTAGTCACTGTTTACCGTATATTTATTATTTGTAACCATTCCATATCTAGTTTTTATATTAGTAAAGGCAGAGCAGTTCTGTGAGCTTCTTGGTTGTTGAAAGCATATTGTAAGACAAATTCTGGTATGTAGCTAATGTTCGTGTTGTAATTTTTAGGATATAGAGTTGAAATAAAAGAAAAAAAACAGAGCCCTCGCAAATTAGATACAACCATATAACTCTGTATTGGTATCGAGGTGTATGGAGGGGAATCCATTAATTGTAACTATTAGTACAGCATCTCATTTTGCAAAAAAAATTATAGTCTTTGTTTGTTTGACATGTGCCTGTGGGATATGTTATTGTATTATATACCGGGTACATATTTTTTCATATGAAAATTATATGACAGTTATATGGATGATGAATTGGAACATTGAAAAAGAAAGACTGCTCATATGACCTGAGTCAGCCAGCCAATGGCACTAAGGATACAAGAAAGTGACACTAAAACTATTGTGATGACCAAACCTTAGCTACTTTTTTTGCAATATTACTTAGATTCTATTTGATTAGGCTTGTGTAAGCTAAACTGTCCTCAGCTATTTTGAATGTACCGATTTAATGTGTACTTGCAAGAAATATTGTTGTATGCCAGTTTTAGCACCATACTAACAGAGTTCAAAGTTAATAATTTTTGTGTTCCAATTTGGTCTCCTTTATAATTTCTATATACAGGGTATTTTGGAAACATATTTAAGAATTCTGGGGTGTATTCCTGAGACATTCATAAGGATAAATGAGACCATGATCATAGTGTCAGTACCCCATAGTTTTGGAGTTATACCCCAAAATTGGGTAGGGGAGGACTGAAAAAAGTCTATGGACATAAAACATAAAATATCAAGTCCTATTTAAAGTAAGTGGTAACATTCTGGAAGAGGACTAAAACTTTGAACATTTACTGTAAATTCCCTAACATTGCATATAATTGTATGTAAATAAATTTTACTACGGCAGCAACACTGGATATTTCATTTATACAATGGAAACTTCATCACATATCAACCCAATTACCATGTGTTATAAATCTGAAACTATGGAGTATTTACACTCCATTTATCCTTAGGTATGTAACAGGAATACACTCCCAGAATTTTTTAATGTATTTCCGAAACACCCTGTATTTAGGATTGATTTGATACATGAGTAAATAGTATGTAAAATTGAAAATTATGGTGACAAGTTTTAAGTAAACCATGTCTAAATTAGTGTGGGTAGCTAATAAATTTCTTCTTGCTCACTCATAGGGATAACAGTCAGTGATGACTTGGATTTGTGGACCTTGAATATACCACCTGTATATATATATATATACAGTAAGTCCCCAAGTTACGTACATAATGGGGACCAAAAGGTTGTACTTAACTCGAAATGTACGTAACTCGAAAATCCCCCAACCCTATAATGTTATCTGGTGGTAATTAATACAACTTATCAAATGCAGCTTATTTCGCACCTTGAATCGGTTAAACCACCCATGGCTAGCATTGAATGTCACAGTATCATCAGGGTGATCTTTCTTTAGGTCGTTGAAAAGACTTAGGGCTTTCTCCTGAATCATACTGAGACACAGAGGCTTACGTTTTTGTGTGCAGTCCTCGATCCACATCGCAAGATATTTTTCCATTTCTTCCAGAACCTTCCCTCTTCTTTTAGTTATAATCGTAGATTGCATTGGCACTGCAGATTTCACATGTTCCTTGATCTTTTCTTTGCCCTTATCAATTGTATTAACAGTTGACCGACTCAGGTTAAATTTGCGGGCAACATTGGTCAACTTTTCACCACTTTCAAGCAGTTTTATTATGTCCATTTTTACCTCTAGTGAGATTGCTTGACGTTTCGTAGCACTCCCACTGGCTTCACCACTCTTACGCTTTACACCAGTCATTGCACACAGAGTAAAGTGTACAAAATAGGGCAGAAATTCACAGGAGAAGTACTGTATGCACAATGACCACACTTGTTGTTTTGGTGCGTCTAGCGTGTCGTCTGCATGGTCAGTGATAGTGGCGGCGCGGTGCGGCTGGCTCGCCCGCCAAATTTAAAAATTGCTCGCCCTTTTAAGACAATATTTTTGCAATTAAAGACTTCAGAAACGATGTACGTATCGGCCGTTTGTACGCAAGTCGGATGTACGTAACTCGGGGACGAACTGTGTGTATATATATATATATATATATATATATATATATATATTATATATATATATATATATATTCATTATATATATATATATATATATATATATATATATATATATATATATATATATAATAAAACCTGTTAAGATAGAGTAATAATCAATATAGTGGTTGCAAAAAAAAAATACTTAAACTGAAAGTATTGAGGGTGACATCCTGGTCTGGTAATAGGCATCCTGTCATAAATGTACCGGGTAGGCCTTGAGAGCAAGTTTTATCTAAAACTCTCAAACTTTGCCAAAGTATATATATTTGGTGATGTATTAATGATACTAATGCTCCCTCATTAATTTCTTCAGCATTTCTGGAGTTCCCAGGTAGTTAAGCAGGGAACTTCAGGGAGGGTATTTTACTGGTTAAGATCAACATTACTGGCCCATACTAGATTTATAGGATGGCTGTTGTGCTGTTGTTTCTGATTCTGTAACATTGGCCATGCTTTGCATATTACATATTACACCAAATTTGTCATGTGAGTAGTCCAAAGTTAGTTTTCCTTGACTGACTTTGTTTCTGCCAGTACTTTTGCTGTGTTATATGACCACTGCTCACAAGTAACAGCATTCCACCAAAATATGGAAAGAGTGTGGTGTAAAATTAAAGTATGATAGGTACGGTAGCAAATTGGTTTATTAGTGTGGCGCCATGGTAATTTTTCACAGTTATTGGTAATTTCTGTCAACTGTGAGAAGACAAGGTTAATCCATACTCTGTTTTAATGTAACCTAAAGTTAATTTTATTTATATCAAGACTGTTGGTATCGAACTACAGACTTTGCCAGCATTAGAAGTATATATGGAGTCAACTTTGCCCAGTTTTCCTACTTGCCACAAGATTTGAGATGCACACCAAAAATTCTGTTACTGAATAAAATTTAGATTTTTTGAAGTAAAAATTAACAAATTAGATCCATTCCTAAAAGGTATGTATAACTGCCACTGTTTATAAATGCCTGTTTTATATTCCACCTAAAATTCATTTGATGTACAGTCAGCCAAAGATCCAACGTTCCCAACCTGGGTTTCACATTCACAATTTTACATGAAAATACTTGGTAAAGTTAGGTTGTATGTAATGGTGATTGTCATTGGTGGATCTATTTTTAGCTGTACCACTGTCAGGATAAATATTGAACAAACCAAAGGTATCATTTTTATAATAAACTACAGTATTCATTATTATTTTAGTTCATGAGAAGATTCAAATGTTCGTATATTTGCTTAAATAATGAAGAAATTCTATGTGAGAAACTTGTGGTTGCAGTTGAGTTGCCAATTCATGAATATAATTTTCTTCATTGTTTAAGCAAATATATGAGCATTTTGAAACTTTCAAGATCTAAAAAATGATGAATAGTTTAGTATTATAAAATTGCTACCTTTGGTTTGCTTAAAACTTATCTTGGCAGTGATACAGCCAAAAATAGATCCACCATTCACAGTCACCATTACATACTGCTTAATTTTACCAAGTACAGTATTGCCACGTAAAATTGAGAGTACGAGACCCTGGTTGGGGTTGCTGGATCTTTGGCTTGTTGTACACTGTACTTAAATACCCCCAAATTTTGCCAAAAATGTGAGAATTCCATGCTATCATATTCCTGATGCAAGATGGAAAACAAAAAAAGATAATTTTAAGTGCACTTCCTGTCTTGAGGCTGTATTACTGACCCCCCAGCAGATGAGTGGCAGTATTAAGTTCTTTAAAGCCTGACTCTTTGTGTTATCCTCACAGAACTGTTGGAGACTGAAAATGGTGTACTCTATGTAATTTCACATTCACAGATCAGGGAAGAGTTATGGACCTTATTTATTTCTCTGGTAAAATTTTGAGGTACCAAAATTGACTTGACTCATGATTTTTTTCTTTACTTTGATTTTCATTCAAGAACTGTGTTTGTATTCAGAGTGTGAAGGTTATATCTCTTATCTTCTTTTTTAGTATGGTGGACCAGGGTCTGTTAACGTCCCCCCCTCCCCCCCCACACACACACACAAAAAAAAAATAAGAAATCCTTTGTCCATGTTTTTGTTAAAGGATTGCTGTTACTACCAGTATTAATGTGATACAAATTTCAATCCATGCCATAGTACCACATGTTTACCCCTGACTTTACCCAGGTTTAAGAGAATTCTTGGTTAATAATTTCTAACAATACTGAGAGGCACACAGAAGAATGGCATACAATATACCCACAGGGAACATGCATTACAAAGCACTATTTCACACCTTTTTTTTTATAATGGAGTATTTATTAGTACAGTACTGTATTTGGATACTTACACAGTAATCCCGCTATGGTAATATCAGCAAATTACATTCAAGTACAGTACTGTACAAGGATTGAAGAACAGTATACAGTAAATATATGTTTATTGCTGGATATATTTTGACTTGTTAGTTTTATTTTAAATTAATTTGAACAATATTACTGCTTCTCCATGGCAGATTGTATTGTGAGGTAACTGATCATTGATATTTCCATTATATATGATATGTGTTCACTGTACTATGGTCGCTGAGAATTAAATGAAGCCACACACTTGGTTTCAGTTTTTCCATGATATAGTAACAGGAAGAAAATATTTTTCCTTTAATACTTTGACTGAAAAATATCAGTTCTAAATTTTGTCTTGTGAGTTGGATGCATAATTTCACTTATCTCATCTGTTCATTCCTAGGTTGAGAGTAAACACTGCACATTACTAAATTTCAGGGATTTAAGTCAAGTGTTCAAATTTTATCTTATATTGTATCTCCATGTTTATTTACTAATTTTTTAATGGGTCAGGAGCCCTGCTAATGAACAAATTAAAGCACATGAGCAGTTTATTTCATATTGCAATGATACAGGTTGGACCCCGCTAATACAACAGCTTCGATGGTTCAGGACGCATATAGTGAATACTTAATCTTCGGGGAAATTTAGGATATGTTCCACAACTACTAAAATTCAACAGTAATGCTATAAAAGTTGCAGAAAAATCATTGTAATTATCACAACCTGTACTCAAATGTACCGTTGATTACTGAACTTTTTATGTCTAGTGCAAGCTATGGGATGTTTATACTTAAATTAATACCATCTTGCAAGAATTCCAGCAATGCAAGTTATATTCTGCTAAGTCAAGTCGGTGACATTTTATAATTGAGAAACTTAAACTCCCTGTCTTATAATCCCAAGTCCCACCTGACCCCTCAACTGATAACTGCACACCACCTGGCTCTGGGCTGTTAACACCCCACTTTTTCCTTCCCCCCCCCCCCCCCTCCTCCCAACCAGCAGGGGGGGCAGTGGGCGTTAGCAATTATAATGGGGTGAAAGTGACTTAGGCTTATAGTACTTCTCTTATAACATGTCACAGACTTGACTTAGCAGAATATAACTTGCATTGCTGGAATCTTTGCAAAATAGCGATTAAATTGAGTATAAACATCTCATAGTTTGCACAAAAGATTATAAAGTTTTAGTCCTTTAGTTGTACTGTACTGTACATTTGAGTACAGTAATATGTAGCTCAAAATTGTGGCTTTTTCACAGGGAAAAGTGTATAACTAAACCCAGTAGTCAGGATATTATGACATTGAATGTTCCAGTATTTCAGATAAATTCTTTGTTTAGTTCTGTACATATATGCGAATTCCCATATAGTGAATAGCATAAAGCGAGGGTCCAGTGTACAGTAAACGTGGGCCATAGCACTAACACTTTGTCATAAAGAGGTCCAGTAATCCTGAGCTAGGTTTATGCTGATGTAAGTTGTATTGGAACCAGTAATAGTATATTTTATGCAGCATTTTGCCTTTTTTTTTTTTTTTTTTTTTTTTTTTTTTTTTTTTTTTTTTTTTTTAACCTCGGATTCAATGGTTCGGAATTTTCGCTAATCCGGAACCGGTCTGGTCCCAAGCTTTCTGGATTAGCAAGGTCCAACCAGTACAATGAAAATAATATATTAATGATTCTTTTCTATTGAGTTTAGTGCATCATTTTTTGTGTTTCTAACTCTCCCTACCCTAGCACACCATGTTGCTGAAACAGCATCTGGGATCAAATCTCTGCAATTAAATATCAGCTCACAAAGTTTATGCTGCAAAACTATGACTCATAATGATGATCTAGTTTATTTCCTCTCTCTCTCTCTCTCTCTTTCCTTATCCTTTCCTCCCTCACCCCCTCCCTTTTATCATTCATGCACACACACTCATCTATTCAGGTAAAAAAGAGTATTCCCTCAGAAGTGCACCATCAACACTGGTATTGCAAATGTAGAGCAGTCACAATGTGGGAACTTGTATTTCCTTATTTTGGGAAAATTATAAGTAAAGCAGATATGGCATGCAAATACCCTCTTGGGCTGATCTGGTATGGTAAGATTTTACTGTTTTTCCTATGTGATATTATACTTGTAACCTTGGTACAATATTGAACTCTGTCCCTGTGTGCCATGTTACTAAGATACTTTCACGTTGCAACAGTAGTGGTGATGTGGTTGAAATTAGTTGTTTTTGATGTTTCTCTGGTGGTATAACAGATTATGTTATAAATGTGCTGTGAAATCCCAGACATTTGTATTAAATATCTGATCTGTACCTCTTGCCAAAGTGTACGTAAATGGAAATGAGTGTTCAGATTAAAATTTGTACTAACATATTAATATTTATTGTATTTTCTTTTAGTGTATTATCATGATCTTACTTGAATTAGTAATGGGATAGAAGACCTCGTAAAAATGTGTTGGGCAACTACCTTATTGTTGTTTATTGATAGTTGTTTCCTTTAGTTTCTCAGGATTTTTTTTTATTTAATTGTTGGTGTGTAAATTACTGTGTCCAACATTTGTTTTGACTGGTAATTTTTATCTGTAAAGATATATAAGTTGGTCCCACTTTTAGCAATATATGAATTTTCCTGTTAGCAGCAGTATATGGCATTTTACCTCTTAGTACAGGATTCTTGATAGCACAGTTCCTTTCAAGTGGCAGCGTTCATGTATTTAAGACAATAGATATTTGAACAATTGTAAGGGTAGTTGTAAATTGCAACATATACACAAGTAATTATTGAATTATAGGAAGGAAATAGTAATGAAAAATTGCCATCTCCAATATTGAGAAACTTTTCAGAAGAAATTTAGAAAGCTATATGTGATTATCCACTTAGATTTTTCTCTTGGATTAAAAATTCTTAAAGTGGTAGCCAGGTAAGTTATAAATGTTTTTCAGGAATGGGATCATTGCATCTCTGTTTGCCTGAGTAGTGTTTGAATGAAACTAAAACTGCCTAATGACTGTAAATATAAAAGAAAACTTATTACTTTCTTAGTGTACAGAATTGGATAACCCTCCAAATATGATTATTTATAAAATATGATTTTCATTAACCTGATTGGATAGAGGTTCCTTAAGCTGACCCTTCAAGTCATGATCCACTGGGGTTCCCTGCCATGCCTCTCTCAAACCCAACCCTGCCACCAAGGTGTTTGCCTAGTCCAGCTTAGTGTCCTGTGCCTATTTAAAAGTTCCCTCAACTTAAATTAGCCTACTGACAAGTTGAGAGAACTTTTTATTATTTTTTTATTGTTTTTTTTTTTTTTTTTTTAATTCGTCTATGATTGTGGTCGCTAATGGCCGAGGGCAAGATCAATTAGCTTGAAATCTCCTTTTGGGGGATTGCTCACGTTTTTCTTTCAAGAAACGTAGTGAATCCTCAAGGAGTGATCAATGTTCACAGATATTACTGGAATTATCGTGAGAAGGGGGTGGGCACCCTAAGCAAGCCCTAAGGATAAATCAATTTTGACTAACTTAATTGCAATTACAGATATGTTGCAATGCTTCTAGTATAGTCGAAAAAATAATCATACCTTATGATAAATTTCGCTGATGGACAAGGGCGTATATGGCATTTAGACATTCATACTCTACCCCCTAAAAATGATACTTCACGTTTGTTTACCTAAACCAGACTGCCAAATTTGAAACCCATCTGCTGATGACACCACAGCAAATCTCATACAAGCCTCAAGGTATGTTATTTTCGGTTATATTTCCTATAGGTAAATGGATATTTGGTGAGGTTAGTTCAAACAAAATAGAACAGCAAATTGCTTGCTATTAGAATATTTTGTATGTTCATGAATTTAGTGTGAATATAGAGGAAGGTATTTCTATAGAAATATCCTTTCAATTTTGTTGATGTCTTTAGACCTCTCTGATCTAATACACACGTGTGTGAGCTCACTTGCTACTCACTAATATAGATAATTCTATTGATTTAGTGTATCTTTAGTTTATTTTATTGCCCATAACTAATATTACAGTATGGGTTGTTTGATGCACTCCAGGAAGATTTTCCTTTAGTTGTCAATATTTTTACTGGTATATTAATTTGATAGAATATCTAAAATTAATTATATATTCCCAATATTTATAGCATATTATCCTAGGTCAGGGTTCAATATTTGTAGCATACTAGCATAGATCTGTGTTCAATACTTGAAGCATATTAGTCTAGGTCAGGGTTGAGTCAATACTGATGCTGAAGTCTTCATTCTACCTCACATTCACATGTGAACTCATTCATCACCAGTATTCAAGATTTGTAGGCAAATTTACATAAGTGGACCCATTTCAACTTCTTAATTAAAAACATGTTTTTCGCATAGTTCAGACTTTTCTTCGGTGGCATTTCCGTCGGGAATTTATATTTTTTTATTATTTTAATTGATAAAATTACCAACAATATTACTTGTTTAAAGTGGGCAGGGCTTTGAAGTCGAGGGAAAATGTGGGGTAAAATGCTAAAAATGACACCAAACAAACCCTTGAAAATCTGACCTAACATTTCTTTATTTTTAAAAATTTCACGAATCACTTTAGAGTCTATGAATCCCTCCTTATCTGAACACAGAAAACAACAACACGTACTAAAAACCGAAAATAACACCATCACCTACTGAACACGGAAAGCATGAATAAGGTAAATTTTTTATAGTTTGGGGATTTTTAAAGGTTAGGAAATGTTAGGTCAGGTTTTCAAAGGTTTATTTGGTGTTATTTTTAGTATTTTACCCCTGCCCACTTTAAACAAGTATTATTGCTGGTAATTTTATCGATTAAAATACAGTACTGTACATACTTCACTTTAACGAGTTTCACATTAACAATTCATCACAATAATGACAGTAATGAAATGCATCACCTCACCACATTAACAATACATT
Source organism: Homarus gammarus (assembly GCA_958450375.1). NCBI lineage: Eukaryota > Metazoa > Arthropoda > Malacostraca > Decapoda > Nephropidae > Homarus > Homarus gammarus. The sequence goes on along the minus strand of CAUDMG010001186.1, from coordinate 3,139,910 downwards.
TCAACACAATAATGATCAGTAGTGCAAGTTGATAGTCATTCTGGGCAGCAATCTTGATGACGTCAGTGAGCGGGATGCTTTGTTTTGATCAGAACGTGTGAACAAGCGGGAGATGATGGCACTGTTGATGATAGTGTTCAAGATTTACCAGTGTGTGATCTGTTAGATGACTTACCACTAGACTTCACTGGCTTTGAGACTGAAGGATCAGTTGGTGGTGGTGCTGGGGAAGCAGCGCAGTGTGAGAGAGTGGGGGCAGGGGCAGGGAGGCTCCAACACCACTCCCCTGCCTCGAATGACAGTTAACAGTCTCATTAAGCAGTAAAATGAGTGACTAAAGGTTAGTTATTATTAGTTATTAACTCTACATGCATTATTAATGTGTGAATAAGTGATTGTAATTTTTTGTGGGGTTTATGGGGGGTGAAAGTGTCTGAGGACTGGTACCAATTGACCTATTTAGTATGTAAACTATACTCACCACATTAACAATTTTCACTTTAATGACTGTTTTCGTGGCAACATTTAGTCGTTTAAGTAAATTATGGATTGTACTCGAAAAATATAAATTTCCGATGGAAAAGCCATAGAAAAAAAGTGTCTTAGAATAGTCTGAACTATGTGAAAAGCATAGTTTTTAATTAAGAATTGAGTTGGGCACACTTATTTAAATATACCAATTTGTACCTTGTATAATTTGTACTTTGTACAATACAGTATATATGATAATTCTATTGATTCAGCATAGAGTATCTTTATTTTATTTTTATTGTCCACAATAAAATGTACGTTGCATCTTCGTCCCTTTGGCCTCCATAATCTCTGTGATTGTTATTGTGATCAGCTGTTCATATACAGTATTCCAACATTCCCTTTTTTCCTATGTTGGCATACCTGGAGCAAGTCCTATGCAAACACCTCAATTTGTGCCACCTAGAAAGCGACCCACACCCATGGCTTGGGCAAACCTTACCGTGAAGATTCCTCATGAGGAGAATCCACGTAAAGCAATCTTGAATACAGCTGTAAGACTCATTATCTCGTTAGCATTTATGTGGTATTAAATATATATGCTTTTTTTCCCATACCTTAAAACATTGATAGTACAAAAATAAAAGAATTCAATACAGTACAGGAAAAGTTTTCTTTCTAAAAAGAGTCTTTGGAGCATGTTCCTTGAAGGGTTTCAGGCCTGCATCACACACTTGCTTCTTTCCATAGTTCATGATATTTTTTTTTTGGGGGGGGGGGGGGAAGGTGCTGTAAGCTTTCAGCTCTGCCTAATATACAATACAGTACAGTAATAAAACATTACATTTGTTTGTGAATTCTTGAGTAATTCACCTTCATATCTCTTTGCTGCAACAAATGCTCTAGACATTCAGCTCACTGTATATACTGTACTGGGGAATTTTATTTTATTTTCAACTGATATTCAGTCCTTTTATCCTCAATGCAAATTTGATGGCCTCAGGGTACAAATACTAAACCCTTGATAACTCATTATTTTATATAACTTGGAATGGTAGTGAAATATTCAACTGTAAATTATTATTATTTATTATTATTATTATTTTTTTTATACATAAATCACAATATTCCGAGATAGGATGATGTAATCTTGGAATGGTGAGCACGTGCGACTCATATGGGATGTGTGGGAGGCTCGGCCTGCCCAGTTGAACTGTGTCATATCGCCCAGAGAATGGTTTGAGTTTGGAAGGAGCTATTCTTTGTACATAAAGTAACATACAAACTACTGTATACTGTACTAGTGAATGTGGGGAATAAATAAAAAATAATACCCCTGTCCTAATTAACGAAAATATTGCATTACCATTTGGCAGTCTTGTCACTACAAGTACACAGGAAAGATGAGATAAGAGGTCAGCTGAGAATTCCTTCCCCCACCCTGTGTGATAAATCCTGCGCACGTAAGAAATGTTCATTACCTTTATATCTTTTACCTTATAATACAGTAATAGTTTTTTGTATGTTCCATTATTATAAAAGATTGTGTGTGCATGTAACAGTAAAAAAAAATTAAATAAAAAAATGAAGAAAATTATGATTGTCTACCCAAAATTATAAGTTGAAAAATAACCACTCTGAGTGTTAACTCTGGCATCCTTCTCTCTCTCATATTGGTTCCATGAACACTTCCCTGGTAAAGTTGGTGCTATATAAGTGCTTACTGTATACAGAATACTTTACTGTTGTGCAGTGAGCCCCCATCACCTCTGACACATGCCACATGGCATCCACAATCTTGAATTATTCTTATCCTTCGTCTGCAGTGCTGATAAGTGTTAATTTTTGTCCAAGTTTACTGACTATGGCAGGTTGTTTTGGCCAAAAAATTGAGAATTCGGGTGGGATGAAACACCAGGAGGAAAGTGCCTTGATAACTCGGAATGGTTAGAGCCCCATATATTCTGAGTTATTAAGGGTTTACTCTACTAACTTGGGTAACAAGTCTTAGAATACTTGGAAGCATTAGACTTAACCTTATGGTAGCTCTTTGGGAGACTGGCCATCCATTAAAAGTATAATCTCAGAACTACATATCCATTGTTGTTGACAAGGTTTTTCCAGAAAGCCATATGAGTAAGGCGTGTGGACCAGATGGAATACCCCCTCATGTTCTGAGGGAGTGTGTTGAAGCTCTGGCCCCTGTGCTTGCTTGCCTTTTTTGCCTCTGCCTCAAAACCCAAACTTTTCCTTCTTCATGGAAGCATGTCTTGGTTCAGCCCATCCCGAAGAAGGGTGACCATTCTAATCCTTCTAACTACCGCCCCATTGCCCTAACTTCATCCCTCTCTAAGATTTTCGAAACTATCTTGAACTCCCATTTTCTCCGTCACCTTGAAAACCTTTCTCTTTTGTCGGATCACCAGTATGGCTTTCGTCAGGCGAGATCTACTGGTGATCTGCTCTCCTATTGCACCCATCTTTGGTCATCCTCTATTTGAGATTTTGGGGAAACTTTCGTCGTGGCCCTCGACATCTCCAAAGTATTTGACAGGGTATGGCACAAGTCTTTGCTATCTAAACTTCCCTCTTTTGGTTTTTCTCCCCCACTTTGTTTTCTGATCTCTAGCTTCCTTGAGAACCGATCCATGGCAGTTGTTGTCGAGGGATCGATCTCTCGCTCTTTCTCTACCAGTAGTGGTGTCCCACAGGGTTCTATTCTTTCACCTACTCTCTTCCTTCTTTTTATCAATGATTTACTTCACTCTACAACAAATTCTATCCATTCTTATGCTGATGATTCTACTCTTCACTCTTCTTCACATTTTCCCCTTCCTCCTAACTCTCAAATTAGATCTGTTTCTAGAGCTGATATCATTACTTCTATCAATGCGGATCTGTGCAGCAACTCTGAATGGGGAGGTACAAACTTGGTTTAGTTCATTAGTAATAAAACTCAATATTTACCAATTATACTTTGTAAATTAGATGATCTCCCACCAATAACATTTCAGGACACTATCATCCTGCCAAATTCTGAAATAAATATGTTAGGCCTCACCATTTCCTCCAATATGTCTTAGAAATCACGCATCCTTAATATAGTCAAAGCCGCCTCCCGAAAGTGGGGAATGCTGTACAGATGCCATAGCTACTTCACTCCTGAGCAGTTGCTCCAAGTATATAAGGGATTCATTCTTCCTAACCTGGAGTACTGCTCTCATATCTAGGGTGGCTCTTCTTCTGTCCAACTATTAGATAGGGTGGAATGAAAGGCATATCGTCCTGTTAACTCTCCTCCTTTAGTCGACAATCTCTCTCCCCTTTCTCTTCGCCGCAATTTTGCTTCACTCTCTCTTTTACAGGTACTTTAACGGGCAATGTTCGGTAGATTTGGCATCCTGTGTACTGCCGGCAAGGTCGTGGGCTCGTAACACACGTCTTGCCCGCGGTGCCCACCATTTCTCTGTGGATGTCGGTCACACGAGAATAACCCCTTTATAGTACCTCCTTCTTTCCTCACACAGCCAAACTGTGGAATGCTCTGCCTTCTTCTGTGTTTCCATACTTATACAATCTGTCTAACTTATAGAAAGCTGGTTTTCCGGCATCTTCGTGGTGTAGATTAACACAGTACAGTGGGGTATGCTATAACGAACGGATTCTACTACGAATATTCCTATAACGAACGGTTTTACCTAAAAAATTGAGAATGCTGTAACGAACGCAACTCCTACAACGAACGCGGATGAATACGGGACTATTTCGTCTGGCGCATGAATATTGTTGTACCGCGGCTCACATAAAGAGCGTCAGGCGCCATATTGGTTCATTGTGTAGTCAGTGCACCACTGAACTTGTTGAAATTTCATCTTTTGATGTGGAAATTCGTGTTATTTTTATAACTATTTTGTTATACAAGTGTACAATTGTAACAATGAATCATCAAAAACGAGTGAGAAAGCTAATAACCCTTGAAACTAAGAAAGAAATTATAAATAAAAAGACAAAGTGCCTGTAAGACAGTCACCAAAGAGGGCTAGGAAGGATGACTCCTCTCCTTCCACCTCTTCTCCATAATTCTCTCCTCCCCCCTCCTCCTCTGCCTCCTGTCCTGCATACTAATAACATTAAGGTAAGATAAAGTACCATATTTTTTACAATTTCCACAGAAATTTTTCAGTGTTAAGTGGTTGTATTTGGGGGCCTGGAACGGATTAATCCTATAACGAACTAATGCTATAACGAACGAGGTTCTAGAACCAATTAGATTCGTTATAGCATACCCCACTGTATAACCTTTTTCTTCTCTATTCTCAATTTCTTTCTGTTCTTTTTTTTTCGCCCCCCAGGCCTCGTTGTGGGCTGTTTGACCTGTGCCCGGGTGGGCTAATTCCTGTTAAAAAAAAGCAAAAAGCAAAAAAAACAAAAAACAAGCAACTTGGAAGAAAATCACTGTCCATATTTTCATTTTCTAAAAATAAAGAACTATGTGGATAAGGCAGAGGAGAGAGAAATTTAATTCCTGAATTAACTGCTGTGCTGTATTGAGAAGGGAACAGCCGTGAAGTGATCAGTCCAAAATAATTTTTTCACCCATTGTTAATTGAGGTGAGGTTTTTTTTATTTCTTATATTTTTTTAATATTCTAAAGTAACTTTCCAATTGAAAATGAATTACAGTACAGTAAACCCTCGCACTTCTGGACAATTATGGGGGAGAGTGTGTCCGGATCTGGCAAATGTCCAGATGAACCGGGGGATGAATGCATGTTAACGATAATCATAATATTGAACATGGGCTTTAATGATACGGGTAAAAACAACAGTTTTCTTAAAATAATTTCTAAGTAATAACCCGCTTTACGCGGTTCTCGTTAACGCGTTTCCACATTTACGCGGTACCCCGCCAGAACCGGAATTCCCACTTTACACGGTGCATCTACTCATATACGCGGGAAGCGGCGCGGGCAGGGTGCGCACAAGGTCGCCCAGTCATCAAAACATTACCGAGTTCTTCACCCGCCACCCACTACAGCCGGCCCAAGTCAGTGATAGTGATAATGATAATGATAGTGAGGATATGGACTTATATGGACTTTGAGGGGTTTGACAAAGAGGCTCTGCAAGCCTCTGTGGTGGATAGTGATACAAGTGATACAGGTGAGGGCCAATAATCTGCCCTCTGCCTCGGAACCAACCCCCCATCCCCGTGTGCCCAGCCATCTTTTCTACTAATGTAAGTGTTAAAACCCTAATATTATTGATATTTCTCTTAATTATTAATTGTATGTGCATACCATCATAAAATTAAGAAGTTATTTTTACTACAACATAGGTATTGTGTCTGAAAAAGTGGAGTTTGGGGGTCGGCCCAGTCTCTATTTCAATTAATCCCATATGTTCTGTTGTTCCATTTACGCGTTTCCTGTTTTACGCGGGCCTCCGTGGGTTCAAATGACCGCGTAAAGCGGGGTTATACTGTATACAGTAAGTCCTCGGTTAACGTCAGTGTTACGTTCCTAAAAATGCGACTTTATACGAAACAACGTTAAGCGGATCAATTTTCCCCATAAGAAATAGATAGAATACGGGAGTTATGTTCCTGAGAACAATAACTATTACATAGAAGCAAAGGCAAACAGCAGTCATGCAAAACAAAATTGCTTAAGACAAGCATATAAAACATTATTGTATGCTGCATGAGATTAGGTCAGTATTGCTGGATGTCCGAATCATAAATTTTTACTATGGCGACATCGACTGGAGAAGTGAGTAATCGCCAAATGACTTAAATAACCCTGCTACACTTTTTGTAGAAACTCTGAGAGATAATTTTCTGTTCCAACATGTTAAGGACCAGACGCATTACAGAGGGGAGCAAACACCCAAGCCACTGGACCTCATTATAACAAACGAGGAGGGTATGGTGGCCAAGCTGGAACATCTAGCCCCCATTGGCACCAGCCACCATGTAATGTTGTTCTTCAGATTTAACTGTTACTTGGTTCACGACAAAAAACAGGCTAAGGTGCAAATCTTACAATGGAAGTTACGACGGGATGAGGGAGGAGATGAGGGGTATCCACTGACCTGATTCACTAAGGTATAAGAACGCAACACTACGCTGAATATCATAGCCAGTAAAGTGAACCATTTGATCGAGAAATATATACCTGTATTAGCCCCTGTCTAACACACGGTAATACTTATATAAATGTGGTTTACATACATTAGGTTTATATAATTACATCACCCACGGTAATTTTCCTATGAGCTGTGAGTAGTCATCAAGTGGACATGTGACAGTATATTTCCACTGTTCCCTCACACCTTGATCGCAGGGTCATCAACTCAGTAGCCGGCTGTCGCCAGATCTACTCCCGTCTATGATCCACCCAGACGTGTGCTCTACGAAGCTAGATATACCCAAACCTACGTCCATTATTCTCGCTCACAGCTCATAACACTAATTGCGGTGATATCCTAGTTATTGCGCAATAGTTTATTTTCTTAATAAATGGAGTAAAGATCAGTTGGGTTTGAAAATTTAACCCATTAACATTAGTGAATGTTGCTTCCAGTTCACCTCTAATTAGTGATTCTACCGGTAACTGTAACATACCCAAGGCCAAACCTACTGCCTCTAGGAATACAGGGAGACCACTACACATGAGCCTTGCGACGGTCGACAAAATTAAGAAGAAAAGCCAGAAATTCAAGGCGTCGGTTAGGTCAAACCTTGAGCAGGTCTGGAGGATGTATGCAGGAGCCAGGAACCAAGCAAAGTCAGTGTGTAGAGGGGCTGAAAAGGGGTTCCAGAGGCTGGTTGCAAGCGAGGTCAAGTCAAACCCAAGGCATTTTACTGCTATGCAAAGTCAAAATTAAAAACACGAGTAGGAGTGTCGGACCTGAGGCTTGAAGATGATAGTTATGTTCACAAGAGAGGATGCAAACAATCTTCATGCGTTTGAGGAAAGACGGTTCGACACAGCACTGACTCACATTGTGCTCACAGAAGAGGTTATAAGAAATAAACTGTCAAAGCTAAATGTTCATAAGAGTCCCGGCCCTGACATGGTGCATCCCTGAGTGCTAAGAGAGTTGTGCAATGAGCTTGCTGAGCCCCTGAAGATCCTGTTTTGTAAATGCCTGGATGAGCAAAAGGTCCCCAGTGATTGGAAAATGGCTTTTGTGAGTCCTATCTTCAAGAAGGGCTACCATCACTCCACGAATAACTATAGACCGGTGAGCCTAATAGTATGTAAACTACTTGAGAGCATTATAAGAGATGCCATGATGGAACATCTACCGTGAAGCAACCTTGTAAAGGATTGCCAACATGGTTTTATGCTGGGATGCTCCTGCCTAACACAATTACTTAAGGTACTGAATGTTTGGACCCAAATTCTGGAACAGGGTGGTATTATTGACGATCTGAACTAGTTTTTGCCAAGGCTTTCAACAATGGCGACAGTGTAGTGGATTCCTCCCCTACAAACGCTGTTTGTCGCTGAGTAGCCGACCCGCGAATTCCCCAGTGTATGCCTCGTGGTCTAGGTCAACCAGCGCCGCCTTACATGATGGAGGTCAACTATTAAGCCACTCCTACCTCCGCTATATAAGACCTGACCTTGTGGAGACCTACCTCTCTTTTCTACCTACACCAACCAGCAAGCAACACCTCCTCCTCCTCCTCCTTCTCCTGCTTGGCGGCCCTAGCTCCCGCCGGCGAGCATGGCGACCCACAAGCTGGTCCTCCTCTGAGCATCCTCACCAACCAGCTCTCTCTACATCACGCTTGTAACCACGCTGCCACTTCCCAGCACCAAGCTGCACTGTACATCCAATACAGAGAGCACATTGTGGGTTTCCTTTTTCCATCCCATCCTGAGTGTGAACCAAATAACCCGTACCCCACAAATGGTGACCCCCTGAGATTTGCACTCACACAGGATGGATGAGAAACATCACACAATCCCACAAATGGTGACCCCCGGAGATTCGCACTCACACAGGATGGAGGAGAAACCGATCACTCTCCCAGTCTTCAAGCAACATCGAAGACTGGCTTATCCACACATAGGCAGCTCTCATCGGCTCTACAGCTACTGTCTCTACACCGCAGGTTAGACTCCGTAGAGCAGCACTGCTTCTCTGAGCAGACACCAGCTCCTCTTCCTGCCCCAAGCACCACATCCTACCGACCCCAGCACACCCGTCCTGCCTCAGACGCCGCCCCCGGCCCAGCAGTACCCCCTGCTACTGTCCTGGACCCTCCTCCTGATGCGGACCATCCTCCGCTCCTGCCTGGCAGCTCCTGCTCCTGACGCGGCCTATGCGCCTGAGTGCGCCCCCACACACCTTTTTTTTTTCCCTCAGGTACTCCCTGCTACTGTCCTGCACCCTGCTGCTGTCATGCACCCTGCTGCTGTCATAGACCCTCTTCCTGACAGCCCCTGCTCCTGACCCAGACCCACAGACCCCAGCAGGCGCATCTGAGGACTCTGTACCTGCCGTGAGGGAAGCACAACATTCATCGCCTCCACAACGCTCTTCTCCCTCTCTCCTCCCACAGATCTCGTGTATCTAGACAAAGTTGTCTCCACTAGCGGCCGGCTCATCCACGCCCTCGCCGTTATGTCTCACATGTGGCATACAACCCAGCCGACAACAAGTCTCCTGCACCGCCCATTCTGCCTCACATGTGGGATGCAACCCTTCAGACAACAAGTCTTCTACACTGCCTGGAGGGAAGGGGGGAGTATTGTAGTGGATTCCTCCCCTACAAATGCTGTTTGTTGCTGAGTAGCCGACCCCACGAATTCCCCAGTGTATGCCTCGTGGTCTAGGTCAACCAGTGCCGCCTTACATGATGGAGGTCAACTATTAAGCCACGCCTACCTCCGCTATATAAGACCTGACCTCGTGGTGACCTACCTCTCTTTTCTACCTACACCAACTAGCAAGCAACACCTCCTCCTCCTGCCTGGCTGCCCTCACTCCCGCCGGCGAGCATGGCGACCCACAAGCTGGTCCTCCTCTGAGCATCCTCACCAACCAGCTTTCTCTACATCACGCTTGTAACCACGCTGCCACTTCCCAGCACCAAGCTGCACTGTACATCCAATGCAATATGTATACATAGAGTGCATTGTGAGTTTCCTTTCTCCATCCCATCCTGAGTGTGAACCAAATACCCCGTGCCCGACAACGGTAATGTAATAGAAGAAAATTATCTTATAATTAGAGATCTTATTCGAATATGATAATAGATCAGGGGTAGGAATGTTGTGTGCGGAAATGCAATAATACCCAAATGTTTGCGGATGAACCAAGTTATTTCTGGGAAATTAAGAACCATGCAGACTGTGAAGAGCTGCTGAAGGATCTCTGTGAGGTTCAAGAATGGTTGAAGAAATGGCTGCTAAGATTCAATGTCACGAAGTATAAGAGGCTGCACCTGAGATTATGCTGACCACGGTCATACATGTTAGTTAACGTAAATTAAGACGATTCCTATTACGCTCAATAGCCCATAAAACATGTAGCTGTAACTTTTTATTGAGTCCCCCAGTTGAGACGTCCATTTTCTTATCACTTCAGGATGCCTGTACCTCATATCTTTTTACTTTTACTTTTATCCTCTTCATCACTGATCGGCTCATTAGCCGCTTGGACGATCGGCCACGTCTCTGATTACTTTTCCTTTTCTTTTATCCTCTTCACCAAATGATCAGCTCGTTAGCCGCTTGGGCGATTGGTCACGTCTCTATTACGCACTGTTGACAAGTATTGGGCATGCACCGGCTCCTGAATGTTCCTGAACCCTCTCCAGTGTTGGTCAAGTCTTGTCTTGAAAGAGCTCACACTCGGTTCCGTCACAACACTTTCTGGCAGATTGTTCCAAGAGTTCACAACTCTCACTCTGAAAAAGTTTGCCCTCACATTTTTTGGACTTGGGGCTTCTTCAATCTTGAGGTGTGACCGCCTTGTGGGGCGAGCGTCCGCCAGCTCCAGGTAAGGACACCTCAATTAGGTCCCCCCTTGCCCGTCTGTAGTATAAGCTAAGCAAGTTCAGGCGCTCCAATCTCTCAGGGTAGCTGAGGTACCGAAGTGCAGGCACCAGTCTGATGGCCCTCCTTTGAACATTTTCAACCTACTGACAGTCCCTAGCATATCTCGGGTACCAGATGGGGTGACAGTACTCCAGATGGGGAAGCACTTCACTCTTGAAGATAGTTACGAGGGACGGACTGTCTAGATGTTTGAACGACCTTCTTATAAGACCCAATAATTTATTTGCCTGATTTACCTTCTTCTCGCCATGGCCCGAGAACTTCATCTCATTGTCAACATACACACCTAGGTCCTTCTCACATTCAGTTTCAAATAGAGCAGTCTCTTCATCCCGTTGGGACATATGATATGCCTCCTTACCGTTGGTACGCCCCAGGTGCATCCTCTTACACTTTGTAACATTGAATCTCAGCAGCCATTTCTTCGACCATTCTTGGAGCCCACAGAGGTCCTTCTGCAGCTCTTCACAGTCCGCTTGGTTCTTGATTTCCCGAAATTACTTGGCGTCATCGGCAAACATTTGTATGGAGGAGTGTATAACGTCAGGCAGGTCATTTATGAAATAAACAAACAACAGCGGGCCCGATACACTGCCCTGTGGTACCCCGCTTGTGAAGGGTACACATGATTATTTCGTGCCTTAATCACCACGCACTGCTTGCGGTCTTGGTGAAAGTCTCCGATCCACGCTAGGACATTTCACCGAGTCCTGTACCCTTCCAGTTTAATTTTCAGCCTTTCATGGGGTACACTGTCGAAAGCCTTGGCAAAATCTAGGAATATATTGTCGATATTACTACCCTGTTCCAGAATTTGGGTCAAAATATTCAGTACCTTGAGAAATTGTGTTAAGCAGGAGCGCCCCGGCATAAAACCATGTTGACAATCCTTTACAAGGTTGTTTCGTAGTAGATGTTCGATCATGGCATCTCTTATAATGTTCTCAAATACTTTACATATTATGCTGGTCAGGCTCACCTGTCTATAGTTGTTCGTGGAGTGACGATAGCCCTTTTGTTCATCCAGGCATTTACAAAACAGGATCTTCAGGGGCTCGGCAAGCTCGTTGCACAACTCTCTTAGCACTCTAGGAGGCACCATGTCAGGGCCGGGACTTTTATGGACCTTTAGCCTGGACAGTTTATTTCTAATACCCTCTTCTGTGAACACAATGTGGGTCAGTGCTGTGTCGAACCGTCTGTCCTCAAACGCAGGAAGGCTAATTGCACCCTCTCTTGTGAACACCGAGGAAAAGAAGCTGTTCAATGCCCCAGCTTTATCCTGGTCAGAATCTACGTAACTACCATCTTCAGGCCTCAGGTCCGATACTTCTACTTGCGTTTTTAATTTCGACTTTGCATAGCGGTAAAAACCCTTTGGGGTTTGACTTGACCTCGCTTGCAACCAGCCTTTGGAACTCCCTTTCAGCCCTTGTGCACTTTGTGGTTGTAACCCTCGATAGGAGCTGCCATGCACAGGCCAACTGGCCTATTGCAGACTCTTTTTTTTTATGTTCTTATATTCTTAACGAAGTGAGGAGGAGTACAGTTTGTCTATTCTGAGTGACTAAGTAAGGAGCATAACCTCAGGTAAACATGGCGGGAACCTGCTGACAATCAATGAAAGAATATTAATTCCAACTTTGGATATCTAGGAATAATTATCCCTAGATTATCTAAAGTTGGATATCAATAACCTACTGACTATATCGAAAATAAAAATATGGTATTATTGCGTTTAAACATTCCCAATTCCTACCACTAATCTATTATCATATTCTAATAAGACGACTAATTATAAGATCATTTTCATCTATTACATTACCGTCGGAAATGTATATTAACGGAGATAGCAAATCCAAAATGTTCTCGATTTTTTTTTTTTTTATTAATCTTCCGCCATTTATCGCGTACTTCACCTTTCACACTGCGTGTCTCCTTCATAAATCATCATGCACATGCGTTCCCGTACACGTCACGCGCAGTGCCGGATTTAGACCTGTGGAGGCCCATGGGCAGCCTCTTTGTGGAGGCCCCCCTTCATTATAACTACCCAAGAGGTTGGGGTGGCGAGTGAAGCGAGCCTAAACATCTGGGAGTTCCGGGGGGCGCTGTAAGCCTTTGGGGTACGTTATGTTTGGGTTCACACTCAGGATGGGATGGAGAAAGGAAACTCACAATGCACTCTCTGTATACATGTTATATTGGATGTACAATGCAGCTTGGTGCTGGGAAGGCAGCATGGTTACAAGCGTGATGTAGAGAGAGCTGGTTGGTGAGGATGCTCAGAGGAGGACCGCTTGTGGGTCGCCATGCTCGCTGGCGGGAGCGAGGACCGCCAGGCGGCGGCGGAGGTGGTGTAGCTTGCTGCAGCTGTAGCTAGAAGAAGAGAGTTGGTTGGTGAGGATGCTCAGAGGAGGACAGCTTGTGGGTCGCCATGCTCGCCGGCGGGAGCGAGGACCGCCAGGCAGGCGGAGGAGGAGGAGGTGTTGCTGGCTGGTTGGTGTAGGTAGAAAGGGAGAGATCACCACGAGGTCAGGTCTTAAATAGCGGGGGTAGGCGTGGCTTAGTAGTTGACCTCCGTGATGTATGGCGGCGCTGGTTGACCCAGACCACGAGGCATACACTGGGGAATTCGCGGGGTCGGCTACGTCGAGACAAACAGCGTTTGTAGGGGAGAAATCCACTACAAGCACCCCCCCCCCCTCCCCCCGAGAAAATTTTGAAATTTGAACACTTCTTTGGAGAATTTTGAAGCCATATGTAGTTATATTGAGAAAATTAGAACATTGAGAATTTTTAATTAACTGTATATTTATTGATAGTGTACAAATTCCCAACACACACACACACACACACAAAACAGTGAGATATAACTGGAATCATTCATGTGGTTTCAAGTCAACCAGCCCTGATATAGCTACTACCGCACATGTCAAAAATTTTCAAGAGACTTCACAGAAAAGAATATATTATTAGTTATTACAGAGAGATGATTCTTTGCATTATTAATCGGATAAACCTCTACTCAAATAATGGTTCTGTCCAAGAATGCATGTATAGGCTTCTTTTAAGTCCAAGGTCAGATGTAATATGTGGAGGCTCCCAGATTGTGGAGGCCCCTGGGCAGCTGCCCACTTTGCCCACCCCTGAATCCGGCCCTGGTCACGCGACCAATCAAAAGCGTTTTTTTTTTTGCAACCAATAAAAATGATTTTGGGTTTATTTCGTGGTATATTTCGCCCAATCAAATTCGAGCTTTATTTTGGGTTTCTCATATTTCGAAATTCAAGTTCAGTTCCGACCGTGGAAGTCTGCGATGGGCGTCACTTCAATTATATGGAGCTGATTGCGAGTTTTTGGGATCAAAACGAAGAAACTATAGCATTTTTTCGATCGCAAGATGTTCTTCCAACCTCAGTAAAGTGTACTAAGAGCAAGACAATATAAATATCGCAAAGACCAACATATGTGGAGTTGTTTAAGAATCTCAGAATCCAACGACGAACAAGAACCTGGTCTTCAGGTTAGGTTTTTCTAGTGTGTTTTGGTGTATTTTTTATTCACTTAGCGAATTATTTTTTTCGAAAAACGTCTCGAAAAAAAATCGATAAAAAAACGGCCAATTTCCGACGGAAATGAAGGTCATATTCGGTCGAAACACACACAAGTACATTAGAAAAATAAAACTCTAACAGATGGGGAGGTGGAAGTGCAAATTTACCAAAAATATTGAATAAATCCCATGTTTTCTATACACTACCGCTAGATAACGCTACCACCGCGGGAGGGTAACACGAGTGTGCCGTCCTCTTTTAGAACACTTGGTGAAGTTACTCAGTGTTATGAAATTACCACGATCATAATATTTTTGTGGTGAGGGGTGGGGGGGGGGGGGGTGTTGGACGAAATTTATCCAAATGAACTTACAGTAATGATTTTTGGATCTTAGTACAGTTATAGGTATTTGGGATTAGATATGATTGCTTTTTAGTTTTAATATAGAAGCTTTAATTGTGTTGTTTCTGATTTTTTTTTTTTTTAACATAATCACTACTATATCAGCTGAGAACGTCAACAGTAGGACGCTGACCACAACCTTTATGGAGCTTCTAAACTTGGAAGAAACAGTAGGTGCGTGGCGTGTTTTACCTCAATGATAGACAAAAGCAGTTGTAGAATAAGTAAATTTGTGAGTAATGGACTGCTTTAGGGTTGCAACACTACCTTAATACTTTGTTTTGAAATATGATAAGTTCTGCATATAATATTTTATGTGGAAATATAGTGGCGGTATAGGAAAGGATTGCACATACACGATTACACTCAACTTGGACGGGTATTATTTTCGGTAAAATTTTCTTTTCGGTCACCCACCTATTTGGAAGTTGAAATTATGTTTCTCCTAAGGTTATTGATGTGTTTTGAACTATTCTGACGTTTATTTCTACTGCAAATCACGACCTTTTGAGGTACCCCTCCTTATCCAACGATAATAGGAGACCCTCGGTGGAAACCAAGGTTTTTGGATTGGGGAAATTCACAAAAAGAAGTAATTTGCAATAGAAATAAAAGTAAAATTTAAGTTTCAGACAATTTGGCTCTCGAGTTGAGCATTGTGTTTTCTGATGGTTTAGACAATTTTAAGACTTTCCTTCTATGACCTAAAATTATCTAACTAAACCTCCTAACCAGGGAGCTCCGCCCCCCTGGATCCCCCAGTATATATAAGTGGTTACAGTCCATCTCGGCCCATCATATACCATCTCGGCCCATCAACTTGGACCATCTCGGATAACCAACTAAGACCACTTCGGTTAACGAACTCAGACTAAAAAGTAAAAGCTTACACATTTATTTTTGCATGAATGATTAAAGAACAAAAGTACAATGATAAAAAGCAGCATAGATTGTAAGGGGGGGGATTAATTTTGTTATTATTTATCATTTCATTCTATATTATTAATATATTAATATACAGAGGTGGAAGAAGTTACAACCATCACACTGGAGTCCTTCCTGTCGGGGACGCACTATTGCTATGCATACCAAGCATTGGTCAGCCATGGTCAAGACTCAGAATGTGACTGATCCTGTAATCTAACACCAACACAGTGGGCGACCTCACTTTGTCCGGAGACCTGACAACGATAACCTGACAAGATATGACGGTTGAGGATAACCTGATCACGAGATCTGAGGTTGACATTCCACAACAATGTACCCACAGAAAGCTACCTCACTTTACCTGGTGACCTGACAATGACACCCTCACAAAATAAGGTGGTTAAGGATGACCCGATCGCGAGATCTGAGGTTGAAGAGGTCAACAACAATTTAAATAATGAGTTGCTTAATGCACAAAGGCAGAAAATACCACACAGAAAACTCAGATAAGATAACAATGACCCCAAATAGAAAAATAATTAATTGAAGAATATTATTGGCCAAAGGAAGGCTATAGGTTGGAGAATAAATTGTGAAGTACTGTACTGTATACCTCCGAGATTATTATAAGGTATTGGCTAGTAGGGTTAAGACTGAGGTAAGAAAAGCAGAGGAATAATGAACTGAAGGTAGCAAGGGAGACAAAGTTAAACCCCAAGGTTTCTTTAAAATGTATTAAACTAAAACACAAGAAAAGATTGGACCAATACAGGTATTTTTCAACAGTTTTCACTTCCGAAAATTTAAACATGATACCCAAGTCACCGACTATATACAGATATATGTAGTGAAGAAAATATATTAAGCGAGATAGTAGTGATAGTGACTAGTAGCGATGTTAGTAAGCAAATAGACAAGCTAAAGCCTAATAAGTCACCAGGTCCCAATGAGATATTTGCCAGAGTATTAAAGGAATGTAAGGAAGAGCTTAGTATGCCCTTAGCAAATTTGTTTAACATGTCATTAAAAGCGGGTGTAGTGCCAGAATCCTGGAGGATAGTGAATGTGATTCCGATTTTCAAGAAGGGAGATAGATCACTCTTCTCTAACTATTGTCCAATCAGCTTAACATCATTTGTAGGCAAATTGCTGGAAACAACAATTTCAAACCCTATTCGAAATCACCTTGAGAAGCACAAGTTACGAATGTGAATCATGGTTCATTGATCAAGTTCTATAAACATAAACTCATAAAATTCGTCCTTCATACCGATTGAACCCTCGGTATTCACTCATTCACATAAAACATATCTCAAACTCATTCCTGAATCTCTAGTGGGTGGGCCGAGTTGGTTATTTAAGATGGGCCGAGTTTAAGGTGCATCTATATAAGTAATTTGCAAGGGAAATGTCATAGAAGAAAATTGTCTTAAAATTGTCTAAACCATCAGAAAAACACATTACTCAACTCGAGAGCCGTATTATCCGAAACTGCAGTAATACCGAAATGAAGGTCAGAATCGTTCAAAACATTTAAAAAAAAACATTGGAAAAACAAAATTTCAACCTACCCTAACTGCTAAAAATTGGCCACAGCAGACTCTTGTGCATGTGTAATGCAGCATAGTAACCAACAAACAAACACGCAGGAGCTCTCGGAGAGTATTAACTTTGAATCCTAAAATTTGCTGGATGACAGAAACAATAATAATAGCCAAGATTTTACTCTTGGACGATTCCCACTTGAACGATCATCTGTTTTATGTGATTTATTGTGACCTAACCGTACCTCACTTAACCTAACATAACCTGATCATTTAACCAAGATTGCAAAAATCTCATAAAACAGACAATTGTCTAACTAGGAATCATCTCAGTGGGATGACACTCACCCAAACAAGTCATATTGACTGGTCTGTTGAAGAGAATGTTGTTGGCAGTAGATATTTTGCCGTTACCAGCTAAGTTCCTACTAACGCTATTATACCGTGAGTGTGCTCTGTTTGGCTTATCAAATCAAAATGACAATGCACAGAACCTATTAGAACATTACCTCACCTTGCCTCACCTACCTAACTTCACCAAACTTCCTAACCTGTGCATTGTTGTTTCTATTTTCCTACTATCATCCAAACAACTTCTCCAGGAAAAAATGGATGCAGTGGATATTTTGTTTGCCAATCAGAGCACACTCAAGGTAAAATAGCATTAGGAGGAACTTAGCTAGTCACATCAAAATATCCACTTGAAAATTTTTTTACCGGGAGAATAATATTTAGCTATAAGCTGTACCGATCGCCGTGCTCCATGAGCTAAGAGTAACCGGGCTAAAACTGACTGAAGATCACCCGGAAAAGAGGTCATGAGTGACCAGCAACTTTAGATTTTTTCTTTCGAAGATAACTTGTAATATATGAGAAAACTGTTACCACCAGAAAACTTTTATAGATCTCTCGTTCTCCTATGACTACATCATAAATCACTTGTAGTGGCTAGGACATAAAGGATGAGGGACATTGCAAGTTATAACACAATGAAAAACTGTTCATATGTCACAAAAATTATGTCTACAGTATGTGCTTTTTACGTAAAGAAATTTATTATTTGACGTAAATACTCCTCCAAAAAATCTGCTGTTGTCGGCAAGTGTTGTCGTTTGTGTTGCTTGTTTACACCCAACCAGTTCAGTCTGAGCATACTCATGTCCAGAAAAAATGTAAATCGAGCAAAAAATAATGAAAAAAATGCCTTCCTCTAAATTGAGAGTTGTTATATCTGAGTCTGTTAAATTGTGAGTTAACTGTTGTTATTTCTTTTATTTTTATTTTTTGCAGGCTGTATGAACAATTATGTGTGCATGTAACAGTAAAAAAACTGGGTGGTGACACAGTTACAGTCGACTGCCTCCACGGACCCATGCGTACGATCACTTGATTTTTTCTTTATTTTTGTAGATTTATATTATATTTTCTTTATTTCTAAGCTACATTAGAGAATTGTAATGATTATTCCACAACTTTCATAGTTTCATTACATGTAACATTTGCAACATGCCATCTCCATGGATAATATTCCTCGTTATTCTTCGTTTCGGATGTTATTCCTCATTATTCCTCGTTTAGGATATTATACCTCGTTATCCCTCGTTTAGGATATTATACCTCGTTATCCCTTGTTTAAGATATTAATCCTTGTTATTCCTTGTTTAGTGATAATTCGGCTAAACATTAGGTTTTCAGTAATGCATCCCCATGGTTAAACGAGGGATACCTGTACAGTACTGTACTTTAATATAGCTGTCCTCAAGTAAAAGTACATTACAGTATCAAAACTGCCACCTGTGAGTTGTTTGAAGCTTACCGTATTTGCTGGCATATAAGACGCATTTTTTTCCCCAAAATGTATCACAAATTGCCCTGCGTCTAATGCACTGGTATTACGGATGGGAGGCCGAGCGCTGTAGGTGGAGGTGCCTAGCTAGGGAGTCTGGGATGAGCAGTAGTCCACTAAGGACAAAAATTGTGTTGCTAATAATATTACTACTAATAAAATACAGTATTTGTACTGAAAAACAAGCCAAATTATCACAAACTTACGGCAAATTTGCCAGAGATGTAAATAATGGCTTACATTGGCTTAACGGTGGAGGGAAGCTCACAACATCTCATTGTACTTCCTTCCTCAGCATACGTAACCCACGCCACATACATGTCTTACATTATTTAAGGAGTGTATTACTTTTAAGAAATATTTGTTTATCATCTAAATGAAAAATGCCCCTCGAAAGATTAAGAAATGTTAACAGACATTTGCAATGAGTCGATGACGCCAAAACAATAGTGATAGTGCTACATCCTGGTGGCCGATCGCGGCAACACAAAACATCACGGCCAAAAATACGAGTTTCACATCCTGTCGGTAATTCTCGTGACCAAAATATAAACAAGGTAGAGTTGGGCTATTCCCCTAACGTTTTTTATTTAAATTTCCTACAGAGTTCAAACCCATGGCTCAAAAGCAATGAAGGCATTGCTATAACATTAAGTTTAAGCTCGATGTTGTAGACTACCCGAAAGAACATGGTAATAGGGTAGCTGCGCGACATTATGGTCCACCACCAACTGAGAAAATGATAAGGACTTGGAGGAAACAAGAAGATCAGCTGAAAGCTGCTGGACGTAGCAAACACTGTCTCCGTAGGGGAATTGTAAAGTGGCCAGAACTAGAAGAAGAATTAAAAACATGGGTGTTAGACCAAAGAAGCTTGGGCATTTTAGTATCCACTGATAGCAACGAACAGAGATATTGATGATTTTAGAGAATCAACATCATGGTGCTCCAGATTTATGAGGAGAAATAACCTATGTATGAGGGCTACAACAAGAATAGCACAAAAAATGCCAGCTGAATACGAAGATAAAATGATTGAGTTTCACAGATATGCGATTAATGCCAGAAAAGAAATGAATTTTGAACTTTCACAGATAGCAAATACAGATGCTCCTCTACTTAAGAATGTTCAACTTACAAACCTTCAGAGATACAAACATCATCACTGAGGAGGGTTACCTGCCAGAACAGGTGTTTAATGTGGATGAGACTGGACTATTTTGAAGAAAATTCCAGATAGAACAACATTACCTAAGAGAAGAGTGAGCTAGGTTTTAAGGCTGGATTAAAGGGTATAGCTGTACTAAATATTCATAATCCTTTCATTTTTTACAATATGTTTGGTATCTACAAGAGTAAAGTTGGACTTACAAACAAGCCTCAGGAATGTAACTTGTTCATAAGTAGAGGAGCACCTGTATGGACGAACTCTCTCTGACATTCGATGTGCCATCAAACAAGATGGTAGACTCCAAAGGTGCTAAATCTGTGTCAGTTAAAACATGTGGCCACAAGAAGACGCACTACACAGTTGTTTTAGCATGCTTCGCTGATGTCACAAAACTGCCACCTTTTCTAATTTTTAATAGAAAGACATTACCTAAAGAAAGAATACCCAATGGAGTTTATGTTCACGTCCATCCAAAAGGTTGGATGGATGAGGGAAGAGTGAAATTGTGAAATTTATTTATGTGGTCCAGGCATCCTGGTGGGCTATTAAAGAAACCTGCCTTATTAGTTTGGGACCAGTTTTGGGCTCATAGGATTGAACTTGTTAAGAGGAAAGTTGGACAACTGTAGACTCAGCTAGCTTGAATTCCAGGAGGACAGACCAGTCAGTTGCAGCCTTTAGATGTCTCTATCAATAAGCCATTTAAAGGATTCATGAGGGAGGAGTGGAACAAGTGGATGCAGGCTTCAGATTTTGAAGTGACGCTATCAGGAAGATGGAAGAGGCCTACTATTACACAGGTGTTTGAGTGGGTAAAAAGTTCATGGAATGCTGTATAAAAATGAGAGAGTTGTGAAATCATTAAAAAAAAGTGTCATAAGTAATGCCCTTAATGGTACTGAGGACGATTTATTGCTTGAAGAAGATACTGATGACCCTATTGTAGAGAATTCCAGTGATTAAGAGAGTAATATGGATGCCAGCAGTGAGAATTAGTTTTCAGGCTTTGAGGATGCTGATTTACCTAGTTCTGAAGATGATGATATTATAGGTTTTGCAGATGATGATTAAATAAACCTTTATGATACTTATTTTTATTTTGTTTTTTGCTGCTGGCTATGTAGCCTATGATATTCACTGAAATACCAGTTTCTATTAGAATTCATTAATTTTTATTCCTGTTGCTTGCTATTCAATAATTTTCCAAGTTTTGTATTAAAATTATTAGTCATTTTAACACTTATTTAACATAATTACAGTACAGGGAACTAGTTTTTGGTGTGCCCATCAGCCACTTCACTCACCCACCAAGGCCTCAGTTTGTGACTGTTCAGTGGAGGAAACATCTTGCTTGTTGTGGGTCTCTTGAACACAGTATTTTTACATTTGTACAGTACAATTATTGGTCATTCTGAAATTTATTTAACATATTGACAATATATATATGGTGCAGTGCAGTGTTGATTTAAAGAAAATAATCTTGAATTACACCTGGCGAACTTAAAATTTTATTGGTGAAATGACGGCATCAAGCATGGGGTGATTTCTCTTTCATCCCCACTTCCTTCTCTTCTCCCTTCTCCTCCACCCCCACTTCTAATTCCCATCATCATCATCATCCAGGAGCCTTCTACATAAACACCTCAAAGTAAGTGTACTTTACTGCATTTTTTTTTACTTTGTATGTACTTTTCGGTGAGCTGGAACCAATTACCCACTATCCCATTGAAACAATGGATTCAGTTAACGAACGACCTTCTGGAACGAATTGTGTTCGGTTAACTGAGGGACCACTGTACTGTATTTACAGTATAGGAATTCATTCACATTTATTGTATTTTGCTGCTTGCTGTGTACCAGTTTTTACCGTTATATTTGCTTTGTATACACATACCAGTATTCACTGATACCAATGTACAAAATCATATGCTTTTCCCTACAAAACAACTATAAAATCACTTTCAATAAATGTATGATGAAACATACTATTTTTTTTTTCGTTTTCCACAAAATATCCCTGTAAAATAGGGGTGCGTCTTATGCGGTGGTGCGTCTTATACGCTGGCAAATACGGTAATTTTCACTTATAAATGTAAAACTTATGGGGCACTAACTAGTTGAAAGAGTTCCTGTAACATAATTTTGCACATGGTGATTCTGTAATCATGATCCAAGCAATACTCTACATTGAGGGGTTTTTAGGCTGATCTTCAATTTTTCCAGTGGATTATAAGTAAGATACAAGAATCTTACACGAGTGAGCCAGACTAGAAAATAAGGAAATGATGCAGCAATACTGTAATAAATATCTGGAAAATAAAAGTCCTATGGTTTGTTATGCTTTTAAGTTTGAAAATTTTATAACTACAGGTGTACAAGTGTACGTCCAAACTCATTTTTATACCTAATTATTGTTTTTCTTTTCTTAAAGGTTACCAGTGTGGTGATGGGAGATGTAGGCACTCAAACGCAAGGCCTAGTGCCTCTAAGTCATGGAACTTTTGTATTTATCTCAACAATCAAGAATGAACATGCAAGTACACAGTGTTGTCTTCCAGTCACCAGTGATGCCAGCACGTCCACTGATGAACTAGCAAATTATCTGAAACCTTTTATCGGTGTGTTCAGATTTTTGTTATGTGTACAGTATTTAGTTTATTTTTGTTGGTTGTTGTGGTTAAGGTTTGGTTTTCTTGACATCTAGAAATATCAGTGTATTTCAATGAGGCATATCACCTTCTATATATATTGTTTAGGTGCCTTTGGATAGTCTATTGCATAATATGCAAAGTGCATGCTTATGAACTAAGTGCTCTAGGGCCCTAATTAAACAGTGGGTTTTCACAAATTATAGTTATTACAGTACAGTACTACACTTGAGGCGCTCAGCATTAGAAGGGGGGTAAAGCAACACCTTGGCCAAAATGTGTTTTTTGATGGATATCACTATTTTCACCCTTCCTCTACATGTTGGTGTTGGATCTAACCCTCTAGCTAGAATAGAAACATGATAGAAAGTCCTTCAAAATAAGGCGTGATTTTACCTCAGGCCTGGAGCTACGTATCTGGCTGTGCGCTCAGTCAAAGAAGGTGGCAACATCCCGTTCAGAGTGAGAGGAGCGCGGGCCAATGACAGTGCGCCTTCCTCGGACCATACCCCCTGAGGCAGCCAATTACAACGGATTTCCCCTTGCTACGTCACAACTCCTCAGCCAATCTGCGCGCCCAGATGCTGCCTCCTTGTTAGTTTTGGGGCATTGAATTGCATAAGGAGGTTCAGTGTACTTTCTACTGCTGTTTTTTATAACTTTTTGGCATAACATTGACGTTATTTGTGTTCCACGGGTGTGAGAAGTGCTGTGAAATACTTGCTCGATATTAGAGTGAGGTCAGGCCTTCTGGTGTGATTTCAGGAGCCTATTATTCCTGAGCGTGTGTTTAGTGACGACAGTGCTCACTTGGACAACCCAGGAATGCTTGGTGATAGTGATTTGGGTACAGTATACTCATAATACAATAAGTGACTACTATGCATCACAAGACCTTTTTGCAGACTGTGTTTCGGTACATAGTTACGTGACATGCACTAGTGGCAATAATGATGACGAAAGTGAAGATGAAAATGATGAAAGCGAGTCTAATGGAAACACAAACAGTGACACTAATGTATCACAACAAGAACATACAGACTGTGAGGAGGTAGAAGTGGACAGTGACGAGACATGCATTGGCCTTGATAGTAATGAAAGTGAGCCAATAACTCAGTCTTATAATGAAACTGAACTGTTTCCGTCATCAATAATCAATGATTTAGTTGATGAAGAATCTGTGTGGCGATTTTTAGAGAGTGCAGAGAAAGATTTTGCTCTGGACGTGATTGATTATGACGAGGTCATTAAAGTTATACGCACTCCTCAGGATTTACGTAACTTCAAGTTACTGCAATCTTCAGGGATAATAAAACGAAGGAACTAAACAAAGTTAGATTGTACAGGTTGTACCTCTCTAGTCCGGCATTCTGTGGTCCGGAAACTCCCGTGGTCCGGAACGATTTTAGTTTGTCCAATAGGTAGATAGGCAGTTTTTTTTTTTTTTTTTTTTTTTTTTTTTTTTTTAACTTATCTGATTTATTATTATTATTACAGGAGTATTAAATTTTTGCCCCTCAGGCCTCAATGTGGGTCAGTGACCTATGCCCGGGTGGGCTAATCCCCTTAAAAAAAAAAAAAAAAGCCGCGAGAAATTAAGGTTTGTTTACATCCGGCAGTTTGGCTGCTCTCTCTCTCTCTGCTTGTCTATACAGAGTACAACATTTAACCCTTCAATATATATGAGCAGTAAATAAGTGTTGCTTTCATATTCTTATGTAGAGTAATGACGATATATTTTCACATGTGCGCACTTACATACGAGCAGTCTCACTTTTTTTTTACCATTAATGGTTATCTACTTATATTATTCCATTTATTAACATTAAATAACATTACAGGTACTTCAAGCAACCATATTCATTTTTTACATTAATTTTACTACAGCTAAACTCAGGGTCTTATTTTCTTCAGTTTCATATGTAGAGCCAATCAGTCACTGGTTTCGTGAGCTTTAACATAAACAATGCCAGCAGCCGTCTCGTCTCCTCTAATATTCCACGTATTATTAATAAATCGTATTGTTAATTTTGCACACACGTACATTAATTCAATAAAAACAAATTCAGAAACATTAATTAAAATATATATGAACAGTAAATAAGTGTTGCTTTCATATTCTTATGTAAAATAATGACGATATGTTTTCACGTTTGCGCATGCGCACTTACATATGCGATCTCTCTTTTTCTTTGCCATTATCGTTAGCTACTTCTATTGTTCCATTTATTAACATTAAATAACATTACTTAAAACAACCATATTAATTTTACTACAGCTACAACCAAGGTCTTATTTTCTTCAGTTTTATATGTAGAACCAGTCAGTCACTGGTTTTGTAATCAACGAAAACAATGCTGTGTCATTTCCTCGTGTGTTTTAATATTCTACGTATTATTAATGAATTGTATTGCTCATTTTGCACACATAAACATTAATTCAATAAAAAAGACATTCAGTAATAAACAATAATGAATCTTTTGTACATAAGAGAAATGACGCTGTTTACACGATTATGTACGTCGTCTGCACGTTGGCGGGCCGTTCAAACCCATCGAAATTCAAGTTTCCGCCGTCAAAATTTTTATTTATTTATTTTTTTGTGTGTTCCAATAAAATACGTTAAGAATTAAAAACTCGCGAAATTTGAGAAGCTACTATACGACATTTAACCCTTCAATATGTCTTCAAAGAGACCATGACGCAGAGAAAGTGGTGCTAGTGCTTCCAGGCATAAGCACAAGTCACTATCTATCCAGGAAAAGGGTGAATTTCCATGGTCCGGCAATTTCCATGGTCTGGCACCGGTCAGGTCCCGAGGTTGCTGGACTAGAAAGGTACAACCTGTAATACTATTATCATAATACTGTTCTTACCAAAGATTATGCAAATTTTCTCCGCCTTTGTATTCGTATGTTAATTACGTTGGTGGGAGGGGGGGGGTGAGTGTAGTGGTGTTTCCTTATTATTACACACTATTATGCTGTACTTAACAATATTATAAATCTTTGTCTAATAATAGGGACGGAAAGATAAATACTGATTGGCAAATGAGTTTTTTATTATTATTTCATTTTTGGGGAGTTTATGTGGGGAGGTGTAAGACTAGTGTTGTTTTGGTGATCATTAACTTGTTTTACAGTATTAGACCACAATAATAAGAAAATTTTGCAGAAAAACGCAATTATTGTTGGTTTGAAGATCAAACAACTGTACATCACTGGTAGTTATTCTCATTCAACTCGTGATAAAATAATAACTATTCACAGTGCAGCTACTCCTCTATTTAAGAACGTTCAACTTACAAACTTTCAGAGACACAAACATCATCACTGAGGAGGGTTACCTGCCAGAACAGGTGTTTAATGCGGATGAGACTGGATTATTTTGAAGAAAATTCCAGATAGACCAAACATTACCTAAGAGGAGAAGAGTGAGCCAGGTTTTAAAGCTGTATTAAAGGGTATGGCTGTACTAAATATCCATAATCTTTTCATTTTTTACAATATGTTTGGTATCTACAAGAGTAAAGTTGGACTTGCAAACAAGCCTCAGGAATGTAACTCGTTCGTCAGTAGAGGAGCACCTGTACTAACTTCCAGTTTTCACAGTTCGCTAGGAGAGGGATTGAGCTGCACGATAAAAAAAAATCACCCTCTAGCTTAAAAAAAAAGTTATGGTTGTTTGAACTTCGAAAAACTTTAAATGCATTTTCTCATATTTTTGAATTTGGCGCTTAACTCCCTTCTAATGCGGAGCGCCTCACTTATTTAAGTGCCTTTAACTGTTTATACATATTGAGTAAGATTCATTGGTTGCTAAACTGTGTGGAATCGGGACTGGATTTTTATGACTACTGTTGTTATGCTATTTCCAATAGAATAATAGGGTTGGTATGAACAACGTATAAGGGTGGACTTAACTATTTAATAATTAAAACACACAACACTGGTATGACACACGGCAGTACTTCCACAGCACACTGCAGGACTCCCACAGCACACAGGTCATGGCAGGACTCCTACAGCACATGGCTCACGGCAGGACTCCCACAGCACATGGCTCAATGCAGGACTCCCACAGCACATGGCTCAATGCAGGACTCCCACAGCACACACACACACAGCTCACGGCAGGACTCCCACAACACATGGCTCACGGCAGTACTCCTACAGCACACGGCTCACAGCAGTATTCCTACAGCACACGGCAGTACTCCTACAGCACACGGCTCACGGCAGTACTCCTACAGCACACGGCTTACAGCAGTACTCCTACAGCACACACACAGCTCACGGTAGGACTCCCACAACAAGCACAGCTCATGGCAGGACTCCCACAGCACATGGCTCAATGCAGGACTCCCACAGCACACACACACACAGCTCATGGCAGGACTCCCACAACACATGGCTCACGGCAGTACTCCTACAGCACACGGCTCACAGCAGTACTCCTACAGCACACACACAGCTCACGGTAGGACTCCCACAACAAGCACAGCTCATGGCAGGACTCCCACAGCACATGCCACACGGCAGGACTCCCACAGCACACGGCTCACGGCAGGACTCCTACAGCACACGGCTCACAGCAGGACTCCTACAGCACACGGCTCAAGGCAGTACTCCCACAGTACACGGCTCATGGCAGTACTCCTACAGCACACGGCTCACGACAGTACTCCCACAGCACACACAGCTCTTGGCAGTACTCCTACAGCACCACAGCTCACGGCAGTATTCCCACAGCACACGGCTCACGGCAGGACTCCTACAGCACACGGCTCACGGCAGTACTCCCACAGCACACGGCTCACAGCAGTACTCCCACTGCACACGGCTCATGGCAGTACTCCTACAGCACACGACTCATGGCAGTACTCCTACAGCACACGACTCACGACAGCACACACAGCTCATGGCAGTACTCCTACAGCACACGACTCACGACAGCACACACAGCTAACGGCAGTACTCCTACAGCACACGGCTCACAGCAGTACTCCCACTGCACATGGCTCTTGGCAGTACTCCTGCAGCACACGACTCACGACAGCACACACAGCTCATGGCAGTACTCCTACAGCACACGGCTCACAGCAGTACTCCCACTGCACACAGCTCATGGCAGTACTCCTACAGCACACACAGCTCACAGCAGGACTCCCACAACACGCACAGCTCACGGCAGGACTCCCACAGCACACACAGCTCACAGCAGTACTCCTACTGCACACGGCTCACAGCAGTACTCCCACAGCACACACAGCTCATGGCAGTACTCCCACAGCACACACAGCTCATGGCAGTACTCCTACAGCACACGGCTCACAGCAGTACTACCACAGCACACATGGCTCATGGCAGTACTCCTACAGCACACGGCTCACGACAGTACTCCCACAGCACACACAGCTCATGGCAGTACTCCTACAGCACCACAGTTCACGGCAGGACTCCCACAGCACACACAGATCATGGCAGTACTCCTATAGCACCACAGCTCTTGGCAGGACTCCCACAGCACATGCACAGCTCACGGCAGGACTCCTGCAGCATACGGTTCACGGCAGGACTCCTACAGTATACGGTTCACGGCAGGACTCCTACAGCATACGGTTCACGGCAGGACTCCTACAGCATACGGTTCACGGCAGGACTCCCACAGCATACGGTTCACAGCAGGACTCCTACAGCATACGGTTCATGTTAGTACTCCTACAGCACATGGTTTACGGCAGCAAGTGTTGACTGAGCCTGCCAGGAGTTCCATCTGTCCCGGGGTGATGTTTCGCAGCTACTCGCTCACCTCCGTCGCACCACCTCGTCGTCCCGTCTCATTGGCCAGTCTCGTTATGACTGTCCTGCCTTTCAAGAAGAATGGAAAAGAAGGTCTTCATCCGCTACAATATTGCCCCATAGCTTTGACCTCCTTTATCTGCAAGCTGTTTGAAAAGACGATCAACTCGTGATTAGTATACTACCTGGAGAAGAATGTCCTTCTTTCATTATATCAATCTGGCTTCCGGAAGGTGCATTCAACAACAGATGCTCGTTTGTCTTGAGTCATCAGTCTGTGAGGCCTTTGCTTGTTGCCAACATCTCATGTGCTTTTTTTTGACCTCGAGGGAGCTTGGAGATTCGGCATCATTAAGGAGCTTCACAATTTTTAATTGTCCACCTGTTGATCTTCAACATCAGTATCGCCAGGTCCAGTGTTGGTTTCATCACCGCTTTCCACAGTTTGTAACCAACACTTGTGTAGTTGACGAGACTATGTCCCCACAGTACACTCAACATTCAAGCCTCCCATGACCTTTTGGCTTCAGGATAAGTGAGATTGTGAGTATTCCATGTCTTCCTCCTGTTCAGATATGCCTCATGCAGTTCCCTAGTGCCACTCTGTGGATTTTCCCTGAAGTTCAAGGTTGTCAGTATTTAACAAAAAGGACTTACTTCCTCCCTATATGGTTCATTCTCTTTTTCTAGAGCATGTCTCCTCTCACGGAGTGACTAATCCTGTTTACACGGATGGCTCTAAATCTGTTACAGGGGAGGGTTTTGGCGTAGTTTTTCCTGAATTATGTCGGGATGGTGATCTCCCCACTATAGCATCTACTTTTACGGCAGCGCTTTCTGGTATTTTACTTGCCCTCAAGATTATTTTTTACCCAACTTCATGGCGATTTTACAGTTTTTAGCAATTCTCGTAGTACTCTCCAGGCCTCATCACCTCATTCCTTAGTTACAGATATTTTACAGTGGCTGTTTCTCATCCAACGTCGGGGCCGGAAGTCAGTATTTGCTGAGTTCTGGCCCATGTGGGGGAGAAGAGGAATGAGTGTGCTAATGCTGTGGCAAACGCAGCTGCTTTTTGTCCTGTGGCACATCATTCCCTCTACCTGCCTCTGATATGAAGCCAGTAATAAGAGCTGCCATCCGCTCAAGTTGGCAATGCAGGTGGGATACTGTCGGAGTAAACAAGCTCCACGAAATCCACCTTGCATTGGGTGCCTGGGGATATCAGGGACTCTCACACCACCTGGAGACTGCTTTGGCCCGCCTCCGTATTGGCCACACATGGCTGAATCATGGTTTTTTAATGGAGAGGGTGCCCTCTCCCCATTGTGATGACTGCTTGGTCCCATTGACTGGTCGACACCTCCTGGTGCAGTGCCCCAGTCTCAGAGATCTTCGTCGTAAGCACCTCTCACAGTGCAAGGCGGGGAGACAAGTCTTACTGTCTCTCTTGGGGGGGGGGGGGGGGGGGGGGACATCCTCTCATTTGTGGAGGAAGCCAGCCTTCTACACAAGCTTTGAGTTTTATCTATTAACATATAAAGGGTTTCACGAAAGTTCTATGTTATATTTTACTTAATGTTTTTTTATTTTGCATTATTTTATTTTAGTCTTTTAAACCTTTAATTTAATTTGGCAACATGTGACCTAAGCTGTTGCTTAGCTCACCTATATATGTCATTGTCAATAAGGGTCAAGTTAGCAAGCCAGCTTTCTGTAAAGGTCAAAATGGTATGTCTCTCCCTACCCACATGGCTACTACATCTGATTTCATAAAGTCATCTGGGCTAATGGTTCCAGAGCAACCTATGAAGTGTTACCTTACAGTGTGGATGTATCCCCCAAACCCCCACGTACTGCATGTCGTCAGATTTAGCTCTCAAACACACTAGCACTCATCCCCAAGGAATACTGGCAACTCAATGTTTACTGACTTATAGCAATCATCTCATCGCCCCACTTCTGCGTGCAGGACATCCTCCCAGACTTCATCGACTAACTAACAGATGACATCTTGCAAAGCATTATAGAAATATGAACCTCTTCTACCATCACCCACATTAGTTGTTGCAGAACTAGAAGTTAGGTGGCACTACATCAGCACAACAAATTCCCAGCTCCCCTATTCTCTACTGGACACCATCATCACTACCAGGAATATGTATCCAAACATTCATGTCATCCTCCTTACTCTGCTAATTATGCCCGTCTCCAATGCCACTGCTGAGCGCTCATTCAGCATTCTCCGCTGACTCGAGACATTTGTATGGACCAAGATGACTGATCAACGACTGACCAGCCTCATTCTTCTCCACATTCACCAGGATATTGTTGTAGATGTCAACATTGTTGTTAAGGAGTTTGATGCTACAGGACACAGGACTCAGTCATCTTGCTCTTGACTGATATTAAATTTTAACTCATTCATGTGTTTTAATATCTCATATAATGCATAATGTTTATTAACAAGAAAGAGAGAGAGAAATTAAATTTGAATTCAATGTATTAATATGTAAAAAAGTGTACAGGGAGTCCCTGACTTAGGAATGCCCACTGATACGAATGAGGTTAAACTTGAAATTTACAGTATTTTATTTACCTGATGACTTATTTTTTACTTTCACTTACTGTATTTTGTCATTCCTTTTCTTATTTTGTCTTAAATTAAGTGATTTTAAATGTATAAAAGGACTTAGGCTGTGAAATAGTGGGATTTTAAACATTGTTCTGTAAGTATGGTATGCATATAGCATGTGTTCCAACTTGCGTACAAATCTAACTTAAGAACGTCCTCAGGAATGTAACCCCGTTCGTAACCCGTGGACCCCTGTATAGATAAGAGAGAAAGAAATTAAATTTGAATTTAAAGTATTAATATCTCATATGTGTAATGTTAAATGATTAGAGAAGCAGAGAGAGAGAAAGAAATAACATTTTAATTCAATGTATATGAAGTACAGTACATACACTGAATAAACTGAATAATATAGTGTTATAGCTAAAACAAAAATAGGTTGTATATAATGTATAGTGAGAGAAAGAATAAATTTGTAATAAACTTATTTTGAGCCAAATAATTGTCTTTGTTATTACCACACTGACAGCAGTAGTAGATCCAACTTACTATCACACTATCATGTTTGAAATATTGCATCTCCAACCTTAGAACATGTCCTAATGTCCATTTCATATGGCCTCCCACTTCCTGACTGACCACCTCATGCACATAGTTTTTCTAAGTCTGGCTCCGCCCCTAAGTTGGTGGGATGTGGGATGATGAATATCGTTAATGTGAGTTTGTTTACATCGTAAATGGGGTGTGGTTTAATATATCGGTATTGTTAACTTGAATTATCGTAGGTTGGGATATTGTAAATAGAGGTTTACCTGTACTATATATTTTTACCTTTTTTATCTATGGTGTGTTGAGCAAGCTTAGCCTGAATAAAGGCCACTTTGTCAATAGCATTGCCCTTCAGAGGAAACACTTTCATGTGTACCTCCTCTAAGCCATCACATTGTTTATGGAAAATATCAGCACTAAGGCTTGAAATAGTGAAAAATAGATGCAATTTTTTTTCTATGTGAAATTACTGTATACTGTATATGTAAAACTACTTTACTAATTCACATGAGGTTTTTATTATTATTATTGCATTTTCAGTTATATCTTGAAGGGTAGATGGGGTAATTCTCCTTTATAATATTAACTTCCTGGTGGTGCTTTCAGGTAAAAAATGCTATTCTGTGTTGGCGAGTGGAGGAAAAAGACGAGGACGACCCAGGAAGCGCAACATAATGACAGAAGGTACTGCAAAACACGAGGCAGCCAGTGATATGTCAGAAGTAGCCAAAGTAAAAAACACTGGTATGTTTTCTTGTTCTGAATAAAGTTTTAAGGAACTTAGAGACTGGGTATATTTGTTCATGCTTAATAAAATTGTGAGACATGTAAACTATTACTGTAGTGTATAATAGTATACAGGTAGTCGTCGACTTACGACCTAGATTGGTTACGGCCGACCGGTCGTAAGTTGATCTGGTCGTAAGTCGGCCTATGTTATAATTACCTTACGTATATTATACTGTAATGTGTAATGATAATATAATCATCTTTAAGTCATATTTTATCAACATTTTCTTTGTTCATTATTGTTACGGTCGTCAGGTTTAAGTACATCACTGCATACTACAGTACAATTGGTTTATTATTTACACTGGGGCTGGGGCCAAAACTGTCGTACCGCCGGTCGTAAAGTCGAACAGACGTAAGTCGCATAGGTCGTAAGTCGACGACTACCTGTATTTCATTCTGAATATGCTATACCTTGAGATAACTGCTCTCCCTCCCTCCCTCTTGTGTGTTTTAATATTCTACGTATTATGAATGAATTGCATTGTTCATTTTGCATATACAGTACAGGTAGTCGTCGACTTACGACTTAGATTGGTTACGGCCGCCTGGTCGTAAGTTGATCTGGTCGTAAGTCGGCATATGTTATAATTACCTTACGTATATTATACTGTGTAATGATAATATAATCATCTTTAAGTCATATTTTATCAACATTTTCTTTGTTCATTATTGTTACGGTCGTCAGGTTTAAGTAAATCACTGCATACTACAGTACAATTGATTTATTATTTACACAACATACAAAAAAAAAAAATACAGGTTCAAAACATATAAAACATTTTAGTTGCAAAACATACAAACACACAAAAAACATCTTATTGGCCGCTGGTGCTTGGCTGTGGATCGTCGATGTCGTCAGCTGGGGCAGCCTTTGGGGTAGCCGGAGGAGTTGTTTTTTTCATGAACATGGTGAGCTTTGTCTGAATTGTTCGTTTCTTCTTCTCCTCGTAAATTTCTTGATACGGACGAAACGAATTGCGTGCCATCCGCTCAATCCTTGCAAATCGTTCGATGTTTGGGTCCATTCCTTCAAAATGGGCAAGAAGTTTATTCAGTAGAGATAAACCTTCTGATAATCCCTTAGTGGCAGGTTGAGGAGTAGATGAAGACAGTTTCCTCTTGGTAGACATCTTGGGGGGGTGGTGGTTCAAGAAAAATTTCCAAGACAAAAGAAAGGCACAAGGCAAACAGACACGGAGGGAAGTGTGCTGTACCAGCGAGCGTGTTTGTAATTGAGAGCGGGGATGCGCGCGGCTCCAGCTCCCGGCAGCGCCAGGAGGCTGGGGCCAAAAGTGTCGTACCGCCGGTCGTAAAGTCGAACAGACGTAAGTCGCATAGGTCGTAAGTCGACAACTACCTGTATTTCATTTTTTGCGTGTTTGCCAAAAATGACAAAAATTCATGTCCGGACCTTACGAAGAATGCTTTTTTGACGGGTTTGTCAAAATTGTCGGAACGACAGGTCCGGACCTTAAGAACATTTAATTTTTTGCGGGGTCGACAAAAATGACAAAAATTCATGTCCGGACCTTACGAAAAATGCTTTTTTGGCCGGTTCGCCAAAAGTGCCGGAACGACAGGTCCGGACCTTAAGAAAATTTAATTTTTTGCGTGTTTGCCAAAAATGACAAAAATTCATGTCCGGACCTTACGAAAAATGCTTTTTTGGCCGGTTCGCCAAAAGTGCCGGAACGACAGGTCCGGACCTTAAGAAAATTTAATTTTTTGCGGGTTAGACAAAAATGACAAAAATTCATGTCCGGACCTTACGAAAAATGCTTTTTTGGCCGGTTCGCCAAAAGTGCCGGAACGACAGGTCCGGACCTTAAGAAAATTTCATTTTTTGCGTGTTTGCCAAAAATGACAAAAATTCATGTCCGGACCTTACGAAAAATGCTTTTTTGGCCGGTTCGCCAAAAGTGCCGGAACGACAGGTCCGGACCTTAAGAAAATTTCATTTTTTGCGGGGTTGACAAAAATGACAAAAATTCATGTCCGGACCTTACGAAAAATGCTTTTTTGGCCGGTTCGTCCAAAAGTGCCGGAACGACAGGTCCGGACCTTATGAAAATTTCATTTTTTGCGTGGTTGCCAAAAATGACAAAAATTCATGTCCGGACCTTACGAAAAATGCTTTTTTGGCCGGTTTCGCCAAAAGTGCCGGAACGACAGGTCCGGACCTTAAGAAAATTTCATTTTTTGCGTGTTTGCCAAAAATGACAAAAATTCATGTCCGGACCTTACGAAAAATGCTTTTTTGGCCGGTTCGCCAAAAGTGCCGGAACGACAGGTCCGGACCTTATGAAAATTTAATTTTTTGCGGGGTCGACAAAAATGACAAAAATTCATGTCCGGACCTTACGAAAAATGCTTTTTTGGCCGGTTCGCCAAAAGTGCCGGAACGACAGGTCCGGACCTTATGAAAATTTCATTTTTTGCGGGGTCGACAAAAATGACAAAAATTCATGTCCGGACCTTACGAAAAATGCTTTTTTGGCCGGTTCGCCAAAAGTGCCGGAACGACAGGTCCGGACCTTAAGAAAATTTCATTTTTTGCGTGTTTGCCAAAAATGACAAAAATTCATGTCCGGACCTTACGAAAAATACTTTTTTGGCCGGTTCGCCAAAAGTGCCGGAACGACAGGTCCGGACCTTATGAAAATTTAATTTTTTGCGTGTTTGCCAAAAATGACAAAAATTCATGTCCGGACCTTACGAAAAATGTTTTTTTGGCCGGTTTGTCAAAATTGTCGGAACGACAGGTCCGGACCTTAAGAACATTTCATTTTTTGTGTGTTTGCCAAAAATGACAAAAATTCATGTCCGGACCTTACGAAAAATGCTTTTTTGGCCGGTTTGCCAAAAGTGCCGGAACGACAGGTCCGGACCTTAAGAAAATTTCATTTTTTGCGGGGTCGACAAAAATGACAAAAATTCATGTCCGGACCTTACGAAAAATGCTTTTTTGGCCGGTTCGCCAAAAGTGCCGGAACGACAGGTCCGGACCTTAAGAAAATTTAATTTTTTGCGGGGTAGACAAAAATGACAAAAATTCATGTCCGGACCTTACGAAAAATGCTTTTTTGGCCGGTTCGTCAAAAGTGCCGGAACGACAGGTCCGGACCTTATGAAAATTTAATT
Organism: Homarus gammarus; assembly: GCA_958450375.1. NCBI lineage: Eukaryota > Metazoa > Arthropoda > Malacostraca > Decapoda > Nephropidae > Homarus > Homarus gammarus. The sequence continues at coordinate 3,104,407 of CAUDMG010001186.1, read as the reverse complement.
TTTTGCGTGTTTGCCAAAAATGACAAAAATTCATGTCCGGACCTTACGAAAAATGTTTTTTTGGCCGGTTTGTCAAAATTGTCGGAACGACAGGTCCGGACCTTAAGAACATTTCATTTTTTGTGTGTTTGCCAAAAATGACAAAAATTCATGTCCGGACCTTACGAAAAATGCTTTTTTGGCCGGTTTGCCAAAAGTGCCGGAACGACAGGTCCGGACCTTAAGAAAATTTCATTTTTTGCGGGGGTCGACAAAAATGACAAAAATTCATGTCCGGACCTTACGAAAAATGCTTTTTTGGCCGGTTCGCCAAAAGTGCCGGAACAACAGGTCCGGACCTTATGAAAATTTCATTTTTTGCGTGTTTGCGAAGAATGACAAAAATTCATGTCCGGACCTTACGAAAAATACTTTTTTGGCCGGTTCGCCAAAAGTGCCGGAACGACAGGTCCGGACCTTAAGAAAATTTCATTTTTTGCGGGTTTGACAAAAATGACAAAAATTCATGTCCGGACCTTACGAAAAATGCTTTTTTGGCCGGTTTGCCAAAAGTGCCGGAACGACAGGTCCGGACCTTAAGAAAATTTCATTTTTTGCGGGTTTGCCAAAAATGACAAAAATTCATGTCCGGACCTTACGAAAAATGCTTTTTTGGCCGGTTCGCCAAAAGTGCCGGAACGACAGGTCCGGACCTTATGAAAATTTAATTTTTTGCGGGGTCGACAAAAATGACAAAAATTCATGTCCGGACCTTACGAAAAATACTTTTTTGGCCGGTTCGCCAAAAGTGCCGGAACGACAGGTCCGGACCTTACGAATATTTCATTTTTTGCGTGTTTGCCAAAAATGACAAAAATTCATGTCCGGACCTTACGAAGAATGCTTTTTTGGCGGGTTTGCCAAAAGTGTCGGAACGACAGGTCCGGACCTTAAGAAAATTTCATTTTTTGCGTGTTTGCCAAAAATGACAAAAATTCATGTCCGGACCTTACGAAAAATGCTTTTTTGGCCGGTTTGCCAAAAGTGCCGGAACGACAGGTCCGGACCTTAAGAAAATTTCATTTTTTGCGTGGTTGACAAAAATGACAAAAATTCATGTCCGGACCTTACGAAAAATGCTTTTTTGGCCGTT
>CAUDMG010001186.1:2792500-3103175 GCA_958450375.1 Homarus gammarus | reverse complement strand
TTTTTTGGCCGGTTCTCCAAAAGTGCCGGAACGACAGGTCCGGACCTTAAGAAAATTTCATTTTTTGCGTGGTCGACAAAAATGACAAAAATTCATGTCCGGACCTTACGAAAAATGCTTTTTTGGCCGGTTTGCAAAAGTGCCGGAACGACAGGTCCGGACCTTATGAAAATTTAATTTTTTGCGGGGTCGACAAAAATGACAAAAATTCATGTCCGGACCTTACGAAAAATGCTTTTTTGGCCGGTTCGCCAAAAGTGCCGGAACGACAGGTCCGGACCTTAAGAAAATTTCATTTTTTGCGTGGTCGACAAAAATGACAAAAATTCATGTCCGGACCTTACGAAAAATGCTTTTTTGGCCGGTTCGCCAAAAGTGCCGGAACGACAGGTCCGGACCTTAGTAAATTTCATTTTTTGCGGTGTTTGCCAAAAATGACAAAAATTCATGTCCGGACCTTACGAAAAATGCTTTTTGGCCGGTTTGCCAAAAGTGTCGGAACGACAGGTCCGGACCTTAAGAAAATTTCATTTTTTGCGGGTTTGACAAAAATGACAAAAATTCATGTCCGGACCTTACGAAAAATGCTTTTTGGCCGGTTCGCCAAAAGTGCCGGAACGACAGGTCCGGACCTTAAGAAAATTTCATTTTTTGCGGGGTCGACAAAAATGACAAAAATTCATGTCCGGACCTTACGAAAAATGCTTTTTTGGCCGGTTCGCCAAAAGTGCCGGAACGACAGGTCCGGACCTTAAGAAAATTTCATTTTTTGCGTGTTTGCAAAAATGACAAAAATTCATGTCCGGACCTTACGAAAAATGCTTTTTTGGCCGGTTCGCCAAAAGTGCCGGAACGACAGGTCCGGACCTTATGAAAATTTAATTTTTTGCGGGGTCGACAAAAATGACAAAAATTCATGTCCGGACCTTACGAAAAATGCTTTTTTGGCCGGTTCGGCCAAAAGTGCCGGAACGACAGGTCCGGACCTTAAGAAAATTTCATTTTTTGCGGGGTTTGCCAAAATGACAAAAATTCATGTCCGGACCTTACGAAAAATGCTTTTTTGGCGGTTTGCCAAAAGTGCCGGAACGACAGGTCCGGACCTTAAGAAAATTTCATTTTTGCGTGGTGCAAAAATGACAAAAATTCATGTCCGGACCTTACGAAAAATGCTTTTTTGGCCGGTTCGTCAAAAGTGCCGGAACGACAGGTCCGGACCTTAAGAAAATTTCATTTTTTGCGGGGTCGACAAAAATGACAAAAATTCATGTCCGGACCTTACGAAAAATACTTTTTTGGCCGGTTCGCCAAAAGTGCCGGAACGACAGGTCCGGACCTTATGAAAATTTCATTTTTGCGGGTTCGACAAAAATGACAAAAATTCATGTCCGGACCTTACGAAAAATGCTTTTTTGGCCGGTTCTCCAAAAGTGCCGGAACGACAGGTCCGGACCTTAAGAAAATTTCATTTTTTGCGTGTTTGCCAAAAATGACAAAAATTCATGTCCGGACCTTACGAAAAATGCTTTTTTGGCCGGTTTGTCAAAATTGTCGGAATGACAGGTCCGGACCTTATGAAAATTTAATTTTTTGCGAGGTAGACAAAAATGACAAAAATTCCTGTCCGGACCTTACGAAAAATGCTTTTTTGGCCGGTTCGCCAAAAGTGCCGGAACGACAGGTCCGGACCTTAAGAAAATTTCATTTTTTGCGTGTTTGCCAAAAATGACAAAAATTCATGTCCGGACCTTACGAAGAATGCTTTTTTTGGCCGGTTTGCCAAAAGTGTCGGAACGACAGGTCCGGACCTTAAGAAAATTTCATTTTTTGCGTGTTTGCCAAAAATGACAAAAATTCATGTCCGGACCTTACGAAAAATGCTTTTTTGGCCGGTTTGCCAAAAGTGCCGGAACGACAGGTCCGGACCTTAAGAAAATTTCATTTTTTGCGGGTCGACAAAAATGACAAAAATTCATGTCCGGACCTTACGAAAAATACTTTTTTGGCCGGTTCGCCAAAAGTGCCGGAACGACAGGTCCGGACCTTACGAAAATTTCATTTTTTGCGTGTTTGCCAAAAATGACAAAAATTCATGTCCGGACCTTACGAAAAATGCTTTTTTGGCCGGTTTGCCAAAAGTGCCGGAACGACAGGTCCGGACCTTAAGAAAATTTCATTTTTTGCGTGTTTGCCAAAAATGACAAAAATTCATGTCCGGACCTTACGAAAAATGCTTTTTTGGCCGGTTTGCCAAAAGTGCCGGAACGACAGGTCCGGACCTTAAGAAAATTTCATTTTTTGCGGGGTCGACAAAAATGACAAAAATTCATGTCCGGACCTTACGAAAAATGCTTTTTTGGCCGGTTCGCCAAAAGTGCCGGAACGACAGGTCCGGACCTTAGAAAATTTCATTTTTTGCGGGGTCGACAAAAATGACAAAAATTCATGTCCGGACCTTACGAAAAATGCTTTTTTGGCCGGTTCGCCAAAAGTGCCGGAACGACAGGTCCGGACCTTATGAAAATTTAATTTTTTGCGAGGTAGACAAAAATGACAAAAATTCATGTCCGGACCTTACGAAAAATGCTTTTTTGGCCGGTTCGCCAAAAGTGCCGGAACGACAGGACCGGACCTTAAGAAAATTTCATTTTTTGCGGGGTCGACAAAAATGACAAAAATTCATGTCCGGACCTTACGAAAAATACTTTTTTGGCCGGTTCGCCAAAAGTGCCGGAACAACAGGTCCGGACCTTATGAAAATTTAATTTTTTGCGGGGTCGACAAAAATGACAAAAATTCATGTCCGGACCTTACGAAAAATGCTTTTTTGGCCGGTTCTCCAAAAGTGCCGGAACGACAGGTCCGGACCTTAAGAAAATTTCATTTTTTGCGGGGTCGACAAAAATGACAAAAATTCATGTCTGGACCTTACGAAAAATACTTTTTTGGCCGGTTCGCCAAAAGTGCCGGAACGACAGGTCCGGACCTTATGAAAATTTCATTTTTTGCGGGGTCGACAAAAATGACAAAAATTCATGTCCGGACCTTACGAAAAATGCTTTTTTGGCCGGTTCTCCAAAAGTGCCGGAACGACAGGTCCGGACCTTAAGAAAATTTCATTTTTTGCGTGTTTGCCAAAAATGACAAAAATTCATGTCCGGACCTTACGAAAAATGCTTTTTTGGCCGGTTTGTCAAAATTGTCGGAATGACAAGTCCGGACCTTATGAAAATTTAATTTTTTGCGAGGTAGACAAAAATGACAAAAATTCCTGTCCGGACCTTACGAAAAATGCTTTTTTGGCCGGTTCGTCAAAAGTGCCGGAACGACAGGTCCGGACCTTAAGAAAATTTCATTTTTTGCGTGTTTGCCAAAAATGACAAAAATTCATGTCCGGACCTTACGAAGAATGCTTTTTTGGCGGGTTTGCCAAAAGTGTCGGAACGACAGGTCCGGACCTTAAGAAAATTTCATTTTTTGCGTGTTTGCCAAAAATGACAAAAATTCATGTCCGGACCTTACGAAAAATGCTTTTTTGGCCGGTTTGCCAAAAGTGCCGGAACGACAGGTCCGGACCTTAAGAAAATTTCATTTTTTGCGGGGTCGACAAAAATGACAAAAATTCATGTCCGGACCTTACGAAAAATGCTTTTTTGGCCGGTTCGCCAAAAGTGCCGGAACGACAGGTCCGGACCTTATGAAAATTTCATTTTTTGCGTGTTTGCGAAAAATGACAAAAATTCATGTCCGGACCTTACGAAAAATACTTTTTTGGCCGGTTCGCCAAAAGTGCCGGAACGACAGGACCGGACCTTAAGAAAATTTCATTTTTTGCGGGGTCGACAAAAATGACAAAAATTCATGTCCGGACCTTACGAAAAATACTTTTTTGGCCGGTTCGCCAAAAGTGCCGGAACAACAGGTCCGGACCTTATGAAAATTTCATTTTTTGCGGGGTCGACAAAAATGACAAAAATTCATGTCTGGACCTTACGAAAAATACTTTTTTGGCCGGTTCGCCAAAAGTACCGGAACGACAGGTCCGGACCTTATGAAAATTTCATTTTTTGCGGGGTCGACAAAAATGACAAAAATTCATGTCCGGACCTTACGAAAAATGCTTTTTTGGCCGGTTCTCCAAAAGTGCCGGAACGACAGGTCCGGACCTTAAGAAAATTTCATTTTTTGCGTGTTTGCCAAAAATGACAAAAATTCATGTCCGGACCTTACGAAAAATGCTTTTTTGGCCGGTTTGTCAAAATTGTCGGAATGACAAGTCCGGACCTTATGAAAATTTAATTTTTTGCGAGGTAGACAAAAATGACAAAAATTCCTGTCCGGACCTTACGAAAAATGCTTTTTTGGCCGGTTCGTCAAAAGTGCCGGAACGACAGGTCCGGACCTTAAGAAAATTTCATTTTTTGCGTGTTTGCCAAAAATGACAAAAATTCATGTCCGGACCTTACGAAAAATACTTTTTTGGCCGGTTCGCCAAAAGTGCCGGAACGACAGGTCCGGACCTTACGAATATTTCATTTTTTGCGTGTTTGCCAAAAATGACAAAAATTCATGTCCGGACCTTACGAAGAATGCTTTTTTGGCGGGTTTGCCAAAAGTGTCGGAACGACAGGTCCGGACCTTAAGAAAATTTCATTTTTTGCGTGTTTGCCAAAAATGACAAAAATTCATGTCCGGACCTTACGAAAAATGCTTTTTTGGCCGGTTTGCCAAAAGTGCCGGAACGACAGGTCCGGACCTTAAGAAAATTTCATTTTTTGCGGGGTCGACAAAAATGACAAAAATTCATGTCCGGACCTTACGAAAAATGCTTTTTTGGCCGGTTCGCCAAAAGTGCCGGAACAACAGGTCCGGACCTTATGAAAATTTCATTTTTTGCGTGTTTGCGAAAAATGACAAAAATTCATGTCCGGACCTTACGAAAAATACTTTTTTGGCCGGTTCGCCAAAAGTGCCGGAACGACAGGTCCGGACCTTATGAAAATTTCATTTTTTGCGGGGTCGACAAAAATGACAAAAATTCATGTCCGGACCTTACGAAAAATGCTTTTTTGGCCGGTTCTCCAAAAGTGCCGGAACGACAGGTCCGGACCTTAAGAAAATTTCATTTTTTGCGGGGTCGACAAAAATGACAAAAATTCATGTCCGGACCTTACGAAAAATGCTTTTTTGGCCGGTTTGTCAAAATTGTCGGAATGACAAGTCCGGACCTTATGAAAATTTAATTTTTTGCGAGGTAGACAAAAATGACAAAAATTCATGTCCGGACCTTACGAAAAATGCTTTTTTGGCCGGTTCGCCAAAAGTGCCGGAACGACAGGTCCGGACCTTAAGAAAATTTCATTTTTTGCGTGTTTGCCAAAAATGACAAAAATTCATGTCCGGACCTTACGAAAAATGCTTTTTTGGCCGGTTTGTCAAAATTGTCGGAATGACAAGTCCGGACCTTATGAAAATTTAATTTTTTGCGAGGTAGACAAAAATGACAAAAATTCCTGTCCGGACCTTACGAAAAATGCTTTTTTGGCCGGTTCGCCAAAAGTGCCGGAACGACAGGTCCGGACCTTAAGAAAATTTCATTTTTTGCGTGTTTGCCAAAAATGACAAAAATTCATGTCCGGACCTTACGAAAAATACTTTTTTGGCCGGTTCGCCAAAAGTGCCGGAACGACAGGACCGGACCTTAAGAAAATTTCATTTTTTGCGGGGTCGACAAAAATGACAAAAATTCATGTCCGGACCTTACGAAAAATACTTTTTTGGCCGGTTCGCCAAAAGTGCCGGAACAACAGGTCCGGACCTTATGAAAATTTAATTTTTTGCGGGGTCGACAAAAATGACAAAAATTCATGTCCGGACCTTACGAAAAATGCTTTTTTGGCCGGTTCTCCAAAAGTGCCGGAACGACAGGTCCGGACCTTAAGAAAATTTCATTTTTTGCGGGGTCGACAAAAATGACAAAAATTCATGTCTGGACCCTACGAAAAATACTTTTTTGGCCGGTTCGCCAAAAGTGCCGGAACGACAGGTCCGGACCTTATGAAAATTTCATTTTTTGCGGGGTCGACAAAAATGACAAAAATTCATGTCCGGACCTTACGAAAAATGCTTTTTTGACCGGTTCTCCAAAAGTGCCGGAACGACAGGTCCGGACCTTAAGAAAATTTCATTTTTTGCGTGTTTGCCAAAAATGACAAAAATTCATGTCCGGACCTTACGAAAAATGCTTTTTTGGCCGGTTTGTCAAAATTGTCGGAATGACAAGTCCGGACCTTATGAAAATTTAATTTTTTGCGAGGTAGACAAAAATGACAAAAATTCCTGTCCGGACCTTACGAAAAATGCTTTTTTGGCCGGTTCGTCAAAAGTGCCGGAACGACAGGTCCGGACCTTAAGAAAATTTCATTTTTTGCGTGTTTGCCAAAAATGACAAAAATTCATGTCCGGACCTTACGAAGAATGCTTTTTTGGCGGGTTTGCCAAAAGTGCCGGAACGACAGGTCCGGACCTTAAGAAAATTTCATTTTTTGCGTGTTTGCCAAAAATGACAAAAATTCATGTCCGGACCTTACGAAGAATGCTTTTTTGGCGGGTTTGCCAAAAGTGTCGGAACGACAGGTCCGGACCTTAAGAAAATTTCATTTTTTGCGTGTTTGCCAAAAATGACAAAAATTCATGTCCGGACCTTACGAAAAATGCTTTTTTGGCCGGTTTGCCAAAAGTGCCGGAACGACAGGTCCGGACCTTAAGAAAATTTCATTTTTTGCGGGGTCGACAAAAATGACAAAAATTCATGTCCGGACCTTACGAAAAATGCTTTTTTGGCCGGTTCGCCAAAAGTGCCGGAACAACAGGTCCGGACCTTATGAAAATTTCATTTTTTGCGTGTTTGCGAAAAATGACAAAAATTCATGTCCGGACCTTACGAAAAATACTTTTTTGGCCGGTTCGCCAAAAGTGCCGGAACGACAGGTCCGGACCTTATGAAAATTTCATTTTTTGCGGGGTCGACAAAAATGACAAAAATTCATGTCCGGACCTTACGAAAAATGCTTTTTTGGCCGGTTCGCCAAAAGTGCCGGAACGACAGGTCCGGACCTTAAGAAAATTTCATTTTTTGCGGGGTCGACAAAAATGACAAAAATTCATGTCCGGACCTTACGAAAAATGCTTTTTTGGCCGGTTCGTCAAAAGTGCCGGAACGACAGGTCCGGACCTTATGAAAATTTAATTTTTTGCGAGGTAGACAAAAATGACAAAAATTCATGTCCGGACCTTACGAAAAATGCTTTTTTGGCCGGTTCGCCAAAAGTGCCGGAACGACAGGTCCGGACCTTAAGAAAATTTCATTTTTTGCGGGTTAGACAAAAATGACAAAAATTCATGTCCGGACCTTACGAAAAATGCTTTTTTGGCCGGTTTGTCAAAATTGTCGGAATGACAAGTCCGGACCTTATGAAAATTTAATTTTTTGCGAGGTAGACAAAAATGACAAAAATTCCTGTCCGGACCTTACGAAAAATGCTTTTTTGGCCGGTTCGTCAAAAGTGCCGGAACGACAGGTCCGGACCTTAAGAAAATTTCATTTTTTGCGTGTTTGCCAAAAATGACAAAAATTCATGTCCGGACCTTACGAAAAATACTTTTTTGGCCGGTTCGCCAAAAGTGCCGGAACGACAGGTCCGGACCTTAAGAAAATTTCATTTTTTGCGGGGTCGACAAAAATGACAAAAATTCATGTCCGGACCTTACGAAAAATACTTTTTTGGCCGGTTCGCCAAAAGTGCCGGAACGACAGGTCCGGACCTTATGAAAATTTAATTTTTTGCGGGGTCGACAAAAATGACAAAAATTCATGTCCGGACCTTACGAAAAATGCTTTTTTGGCCGGTTCTCCAAAAGTGCCGGAACGACAGGTCCGGACCTTAAGAAAATTTCATTTTTTGCGGGGTCGACAAAAATGACAAAAATTCATGTCTGGACCCTACGAAAAATACTTTTTGGCCGGTTCGCCAAAAGTGCCGGAACGACAGGTCCGGACCTTATGAAAATTTCATTTTTGCTGGGTCGACAAAAATGACAAAAATTCATGTCCGGACCTTACGAAAAATGCTTTTTTGGCCGGTTCTCCAAAAGTGCCGGAACGACAGGTCCGGACCTTAAGAAAATTTCATTTTTTGCGTGTTTGCCAAAAATGACAAAAATTCATGTCCGGACCTTACGAAAAATGCTTTTTTGGCCGGTTTGTCAAAATTGTCGGAATGACAAGTCCGGACCTTATGAAAATTTAATTTTTTGCGAGGTAGACAAAAATGACAAAAATTCCTGTCCGGACCTTACGAAAAATGCTTTTTTGGCCGGTTCGTCAAAAGTGCCGGAACGACAGGTCCGGACCTTAAGAAAATTTCATTTTTTGCGTGTTTGCCAAAAATGACAAAAATTCATGTCCGGACCTTACGAAGAATGCTTTTTTGGCCGGTTTGCCAAAAGTGTCGGAACGACAGGTCCGGACCTTAAGAAAATTTCATTTTTTGCGTGTTTGCCAAAAATGACAAAAATTCATGTCCGGACCTTACGAAGAATGCTTTTTTGGCCGGTTTGCCAAAAGTGTCGGAACGACAGGTCCGGACCTTAAGAAAATTTCATTTTTTGCGTGTTTGCCAAAAATGACAAAAATTCATGTCCGGACCTTACGAAAAATGCTTTTTTGGCCGGTTTGCCAAAAGTGCCGGAACGACAGGTCCGGACCTTAAGAAAATTTCATTTTTTGCGGGGTCGACAAAAATGACAAAAATTCATGTCCGGACCTTACGAAAAATGCTTTTTTGGCCGGTTCGCCAAAAGTGCCGGAACGACAGGTCCGGACCTTATGAAAATTTCATTTTTTGCGTGTTTGCGAAAAATGACAAAAATTCATGTCCGGACCTTACGAAAAATACTTTTTTGGCCGGTTCGCCAAAAGTGCCGGAACGACAGGTCCGGACCTTAAGAAAATTTCATTTTTTGCGGGGTCGACAAAAATGACAAAAATTCATGTCCGGACCTTACGAAAAATACTTTTTTGGCCGGTTCGCCAAAAGTGCCGGAACGACAGGTCCGGACCTTATGAAAATTTCATTTTTTGCGGGGTCGACAAAAATGACAAAAATTCATGTCTGGACCTTACGAAAAATACTTTTTTGGCCGGTTCGCCAAAAGTGCCGGAACGACAGGTCCGGACCTTATGAAAATTTCATTTTTTGCGGGGTCGACAAAAATGACAAAAATTCATGTCCGGACCTTACGAAAAATGCTTTTTTGGCCGGTTCTCCAAAAGTGCCGGAACGACAGGTCCGGACCTTAAGAAAATTTCATTTTTTGCGTGTTTGCCAAAAATGACAAAAATTCATGTCCGGACCTTACGAAAAATGCTTTTTTGGCCGGTTTGTCAAAATTGTCGGAATGACAAGTCCGGACCTTATGAAAATTTAATTTTTTGCGAGGTAGACAAAAATGACAAAAATTCCTGTCCGGACCTTACGAAAAATGCTTTTTTGGCCGGTTCGTCAAAAGTGCCGGAACGACAGGTCCGGACCTTAAGAAAATTTCATTTTTTGCGTGTTTGCTAAAAATGACAAAAATTCATGTCCGGACCTTACGAAAAATACTTTTTTGGCCGGTTCGCCAAAAGTGCCGGAACGACAGGTCCGGACCTTATGAAAATTTCATTTTTTGCGTGTTTGCGAAAAATGACAAAAATTCATGTCCGGACCTTACGAAAAATACTTTTTTGGCCGGTTCGCCAAAAGTGCCGGAACGACAGGTCCGGACCTTATGAAAATTTAATTTTTTGCGGGGTCGACAAAAATGACAAAAATTCATGTCCGGACCTTACGAAAAATGCTTTTTTGGCCGGTTCTCCAAAAGTGCCGGAACGACAGGTCCGGACCTTAAGAAAATTTCATTTTTTGCGGGGTCGAGAAAAATGACAAAAATTCATGTCCGGACCTTACGAAAAATGCTTTTTTGGCCGGTTCTCCAAAAGTGCCGGAACGACAGGTCCGGACCTTACGAATATTTCATTTTTTGCGTGTTTGCCAAAAATGACAAAAATTCATGTCCGGACCTTACGAAAAATGCTTTTTTGGCCGGTTTGTCAAAATTGTCGGAATGACAAGTCCGGACCTTATGAAAATTTAATTTTTTGCGAGGTAGACAAAAATGACAAATATTCCTGTCCGGACCTTACGAAAAATGCTTTTTTGGCCGGTTCGCCAAAAGTGCCGGAACAACAGGTCCGGACCTTATGAAAATTTAATTTTTTGCGGGGTCGACAAAAATGACAAAAATTCATGTCCGGACCTTACGAAAAATGCTTTTTTGGCCGGTTCTTCAAAAGTGCCGGAACGACAGGTCCGGACCTTAAGAAAATTTCATTTTTTGCGGGGTCGACAAAAATGACAAAAATTCATGTCCGGACCTTACGAAAAATGCTTTTTTGGCCGGTTTGCCAAAAGTGCCGGAACGACAGGTCCGGACCTTTAGAAAATTTCATTTTTTGCGTGTTTGCCAAAAATGACAAAAATTCATGTCCGGACCTTACGAAAAATGCTTTTTTGGCCGGTTTGTCAAAATTGTCGGAATGACAAGTCCGGACCTTATGAAAATTTAATTTTTTGCGAGGTAGACAAAAATGACAAAAATTCCTGTCCGGACCATACGAAAAATGCTTTTTTGGCCGGTTCGTCAAAAGTGCCGGAACGACAGGTCCGGACCTTAAGAAAATTTCATTTTTTGCGTGTTTGCCAAAAATGACAAAAATTCATGTCCGGACCTTACGAAAAATACTTTTTTGGCCGGTTCGCCAAAAGTGCCGGAACGACAGGTCCGGACCTTATGAAAATTTAATTTTTTGCGAGGTAGACAAAAATGACAAAAATTCCTGTCCGGACCTTACGAAAAATGCTTTTTTGGCCGGTTCGCCAAAAGTGCCGGAACGACAGGACCGGACCTTAAGAAAATTTCATTTTTTGCGGGGTCGACAAAAATGACAAAAATTCATGTCCGGACCTTACGAAAAATACTTTTTTGGCCGGTTCGCCAAAAGTGCCGGAACGACAGGTCCGGACCTTATGAAAATTTAATTTTTTGCGGGGTCGACAAAAATGACAAAAATTCATGTCCGGACCTTACGAAAAATGCTTTTTTGGCCGGTTCTCCAAAAGTGCCGGAACGACAGGTCCGGACCTTAAGAAAATTTCATTTTTTGCGGGGTCGACAAAAATGACAAAAATTCATGTCTGGACCCTACGAAAAATACTTTTTTGGCCGGTTCGCCAAAAGTGCCGGAACGACAGGTCCGGACCTTATGAAAATTTCATTTTTTGCGGGGTCGACAAAAATGACAAAAATTCATGTCCGGACCTTACGAAAAATGCTTTTTTGGCCGGTTCTCCAAAAGTGCCGGAACGACAGGTCCGGACCTTAAGAAAATTTCATTTTTTGCGTGTTTGCCAAAAATGACAAAAATTCATGTCCGGACCTTACGAAAAATGCTTTTTTGGCCGGTTTGTCAAAATTGTCGGAATGACAAGTCCGGACCTTATGAAAATTTAATTTTTTGCGAGGTAGACAAAAATGACAAAAATTCCTGTCCGGACCTTACGAAAAATGCTTTTTTGGCCGGTTCGTCAAAAGTGCCGGAACGACAGGTCCGGACCTTAAGAAAATTTCATTTTTTGCGTGTTTGCCAAAAATGACAAAAATTCATGTCCGGACCTTACGAAGAATGCTTTTTTGGCGGGTTTGCCAAAAGTGTCGGAACGACAGGTCCGGACCTTAAGAAAATTTCATTTTTTGCGTGTTTGCCAAAAATGACAAAAATTCATGTCCGGACCTTACGAAAAATGCTTTTTTGGCCGGTTTGCCAAAAGTGCCGGAACGACAGGTCCGGACCTTAAGAAAATTTCATTTTTTGCGGGGTCGACAAAAATGACAAAAATTCATGTCCGGACCTTACGAAAAATGCTTTTTTGGCCGGTTCGCCAAAAGTGCCGGAACGACAGGTCCGGACCTTATGAAAATTTCATTTTTTGCGTGTTTGCGAAAAATGACAAAAATTCATGTCCGGACCTTACGAAAAATACTTTTTTGGCCGGTTCGCCAAAAGTGCCGGAACGACAGGACCGGACCTTAAGAAAATTTCATTTTTTGCGGGGTCGACAAAAATGACAAAAATTCATGTCCGGACCTTACGAAAAATACTTTTTTGGCCGGTTCGCCAAAAGTGCCGGAACAACAGGTCCGGACCTTATGAAAATTTCATTTTTTGCGGGGTCGACAAAAATGACAAAAATTCATGTCTGGACCTTACGAAAAATACTTTTTTGGCCGGTTCGCCAAAAGTACCGGAACGACAGGTCCGGACCTTATGAAAATTTCATTTTTTGCGGGGTCGACAAAAATGACAAAAATTCATGTCCGGACCTTACGAAAAATGCTTTTTTGGCCGGTTCTCCAAAAGTGCCGGAACGACAGGTCCGGACCTTAAGAAAATTTCATTTTTTGCGTGTTTGCCAAAAATGACAAAAATTCATGTCCGGACCTTACGAAAAATGCTTTTTTGGCCGGTTTGTCAAAATTGTCGGAATGACAAGTCCGGACCTTATGAAAATTTAATTTTTTGCGAGGTAGACAAAAATGACAAAAATTCCTGTCCGGACCTTACGAAAAATGCTTTTTTGGCCGGTTCGTCAAAAGTGCCGGAACGACAGGTCCGGACCTTAAGAAAATTTCATTTTTTGCGTGTTTGCCAAAAATGACAAAAATTCATGTCCGGACCTTACGAAAAATACTTTTTTGGCCGGTTCGCCAAAAGTGCCGGAACGACAGGTCCGGACCTTACGAATATTTCATTTTTTGCGTGTTTGCCAAAAATGACAAAAATTCATGTCCGGACCTTACGAAGAATGCTTTTTTGGCGGGTTTGCCAAAAGTGTCGGAACGACAGGTCCGGACCTTAAGAAAATTTCATTTTTTGCGTGTTTGCCAAAAATGACAAAAATTCATGTCCGGACCTTACGAAAAATACTTTTTTGGCCGGTTCGCCAAAAGTGCCGGAACGACAGGTCCGGACCTTACGAAAATTTCATTTTTTGCGTGTTTGCGAAAAATGACAAAAATTCATGTCCGGACCTTACGAAAAATACTTTTTTGGCCGGTTCGCCAAAAGTGCCGGAACGACAGGTCCGGACCTTAAGAAAATTTCATTTTTTGCGGGTTCGCCAAAAATGACAAAAATTCATGTCCGGACCTTACGAAAAATACTTTTTTGGCCGGTTCGCCAAAAGTGCCGGAACGACAGGTCCGGACCTTATGAAAATTTCATTTTTTGCGGGGTCGACAAAAATGACAAAAATTCATGTCCGGACCTTACGAAAAATGCTTTTTTGGCCGGTTCGCCAAAAGTGCCGGAACGACAGGTCCGGACCTTAAGAAAATTTCATTTTTTGCGGGGTCGACAAAAATGACAAAAATTCATGTCCGGACCTTACGAAAAATGCTTTTTTGGCCGGTTCTCCAAAAGTGCCGGAACGACAGGTCCGGACCTTAAGAAAATTTCATTTTTTGCGTGTTTGCCAAAAATGACAAAAATTCATGTCCGGACCTTACGAAAAATGCTTTTTTGGCCGGTTTGTCAAAATTGTCGGAATGACAAGTCCGGACCTTATGAAAATTTAATTTTTTGCGAGGTAGACAAAAATGACAAAAATTCCTGTCCGGACCTTACGAAAAATGCTTTTTTGGCCGGTTCGTCAAAAGTGCCGGAACGACAGGTCCGGACCTTAAGAAAATTTCATTTTTTGCGTGTTTGCCAAAAATGACAAAAATTCATGTCCGGACCTTACGAAAAATGCTTTTTTGGCCGGTTCGCCAAAAGTGCCGGAACGACAGGTCCGGACCTTACGAAAATTTCATTTTTTGCGTGTTTGCCAAAAATGACAAAAATTCATGTCCGGACCTTACGAAAAATGCTTTTTTGGCCGGTTTGCCAAAAGTGTCGGAACGACAGGTCCGGACCTTAAGAAAATTTCATTTTTTGCGGGGTCGACAAAATGACAAAATTCATGTCCGGACCTTAGAAAATTCATTTTTGCGGGTCGACAAAATGACAAAAATTCATGTCCGGACCTTACGAAAAATGCTTTTTTGGCCGGTTTGCCAAAAGTGTCGGAACGACAGGTCCGGACCTTATGAAAATTTCATTTTTTGCGTGTTTGACAAAAATGACAAAAATTCATGTCCGGACCTTACGAAAAATACTTTTTTGGCCGGTTCGCCAAAAGTGCCGGAACAACAGGTCCGGACCTTATGAAAATTTAATTTTTTGCGGGGTCGACAAAAATGACAAAAATTCATGTCCGGACCTTACGAAAAATGCTTTTTTGGCCGGTTCGCCAAAAGTGCCGGAACGACAGGTCCGGACCTTATGAAAATTTCATTTTTTGCGGGGTCGACAAAAATGACAAAAATTCATGTCCGGACCTTACGAAAAATGCTTTTTTGGCCGGTTCTCCAAAAGTGCCGGAACGACAGGTCCGGACCTTAAGAAAATTTCATTTTTTGCGTGTTTGCCAAAAATGACAAAAATTCATGTCCGGACCTTACGAAAAATGCTTTTTTGGCCGGTTTGTCAAAATTGTCGGAATGACAAGTCCGGACCTTATGAAAATTTAATTTTTTGCGAGGTAGACAAAAATGACAAAAATTCCTGTCCGGACCTTACGAAAAATGCTTTTTTGGCCGGTTCGCCAAAAGTGCCGGAACGACAGGTCCGGACCTTAAGAAAATTTCATTTTTTGCGGGGTCGACAAAAATGACAAAAATTCATGTCTGGACCTTACGAAAAATACTTTTTTGGCCGGTTCGCCAAAAGTGCCGGAACGACAGGTCCGGACCTTATGAAAATTTCATTTTTTGCGGGGTCGACAAAAATGACAAAAATTCATGTCCGGACCTTACGAAAAATGCTTTTTTGGCCGGTTCTCCAAAAGTGCCGGAACGACAGGTCCGGACCTTAAGAAAATTTCATTTTTTGCGTGTTTGCCAAAAATGACAAAAATTCATGTCCGGACCTTACGAAAAATGCTTTTTTGGCCGGTTTGTCAAAATTGTCGGAATGACAAGTCCGGACCTTATGAAAATTTAATTTTTTGCGAGGTAGACAAAAATGACAAAAATTCCTGTCCGGACCTTACGAAAAATGCTTTTTTGGCCGGTTCGTCAAAAGTGCCGGAACGACAGGTCCGGACCTTAAGAAAATTTCATTTTTTGCGTGTTTGCCAAAAATGACAAAAATTCATGTCCGGACCTTACGAAGAATGCTTTTTTGGCGGTTTGCCAAAAGTGTCGGAACGACAGGTCCGGACCTTAAGAAAATTTCATTTTTTGCGTGTTTGCCAAAAATGACAAAAATTCATGTCCGGACCTTACGAAAAATGCTTTTTTGGCCGGTTTGCCAAAAGTGCCGGAACGACAGGTCCGGACCTTAAGAAAATTTCATTTTTTGCGGGGTCGACAAAAATGACAAAAATTCATGTCCGGACCTTACGAAAAATGCTTTTTTGGCCGGTTCGCCAAAAGTGCCGGAACAACAGGTCCGGACCTTATGAAAATTTCATTTTTTGCGTGTTTGCGAAAAATGACAAAAATTCATGTCCGGACCTTACGAAAAATACTTTTTTGGCCGGTTCGCCAAAAGTGCCGGAACGACAGGACCGGACCTTAAGAAAATTTCATTTTTTGCGGGGTCGACAAAAATGACAAAAATTCATGTCCGGACCTTACGAAAAATACTTTTTTGGCCGGTTCGCCAAAAGTGCCGGAACAACAGGTCCGGACCTTATGAAAATTTCATTTTTTGCGGGGTCGACAAAAATGACAAAAATTCATGTCTGGACCTTACGAAAAATACTTTTTTGGCCGGTTCGCCAAAAGTACCGGAACGACAGGTCCGGACCTTATGAAAATTTCATTTTTTGCGGGGTCGACAAAAATGACAAAAATTCATGTCCGGACCTTACGAAAAATGCTTTTTTGGCCGGTTCTCCAAAAGTGCCGGAACGAATATCCGGACCTTAAGAAAATTTCATTTTTTGCGTGTTTGCCAAAAATGACAAAAATTCATGTCCGGACCTTACGAAAAATGCTTTTTTGGCCGGTTTGTCAAAATTGTCGGAATGACAAGTCCGGACCTTATGAAAATTTAATTTTTTGCGAGGTAGACAAAAATGACAAAAATTCCTGTCCGGACCTTACGAAAAATGCTTTTTTGGCCGGTTCGTCAAAAGTGCCGGAACGACAGGTCCGGACCTTAAGAAAATTTCATTTTTTGCGTGTTTGCCAAAAATGACAAAAATTCATGTCCGGACCTTACGAAAAATACTTTTTTGGCCGGTTCGCCAAAAGTGCCGGAACGACAGGTCCGGACCTTACGAATATTTCATTTTTTGCGTGTTTGCCAAAAATGACAAAAATTCATGTCCGGACCTTACGAAGAATGCTTTTTTGGCGGGTTTGCCAAAAGTGTCGGAACGACAGGTCCGGACCTTAAGAAAATTTCATTTTTTGCGTGTTTGCCAAAAATGACAAAAATTCATGTCCGGACCTTACGAAAAATACTTTTTTGGCCGGTTCGCCAAAAGTGCCGGAACGACAGGTCCGGACCTTACGAAAATTTCATTTTTTGCGGGTTTGCCAAAAATGACAAAAATTCATGTCCGGACCTTACGAAGAATGCTTTTTTGGCGGGTTTG
Organism: Homarus gammarus; assembly: GCA_958450375.1. NCBI lineage: Eukaryota > Metazoa > Arthropoda > Malacostraca > Decapoda > Nephropidae > Homarus > Homarus gammarus. Next base: position 3,086,364 of record CAUDMG010001186.1, on the reverse strand, counting down.
CCAAAAGTGTCGGAACGACAGGTCCGGACCTTAAGAAAATTTCATTTTTTGCGTGTTTGCCAAAAATGACAAAAATTCATGTCCGGACCTTACGAAAAATACTTTTTTGGCCGGTTCGCCAAAAGTGCCGGAACGACAGGTCCGGACCTTATGAAAATTTCATTTTTTGCGGGGTCGACAAAAATGACAAAAATTCATGTCCGGACCTTACGAAAAATGCTTTTTTGGCCGGTTCGCCAAAAGTGCCGGAACGACAGGTCCGGACCTTAAGAAAATTTCATTTTTTGCGGGGTCGACAAAAATGACAAAAATTCATGTCCGGACCTTACGAAAAATGCTTTTTTGGCCGGTTCTCCAAAAGTGCCGGAACGACAGGTCCGGACCTTAAGAAAATTTCATTTTTTGCGTGTTTGCCAAAAATGACAAAAATTCATGTCCGGACCTTACGAAAAATGCTTTTTTGGCCGGTTTGTCAAAATTGTCGGAATGACAAGTCCGGACCTTATGAAAATTTAATTTTTTGCGGGGTCGACAAAAATGACAAAAATTCATGTCCGGACCTTACGAAAAATGCTTTTTTGGCCGGTTCTCCAAAAGTGCCGGAACGACAGGTCCGGACCTTAAGAAAATTTCATTTTTTGCGGGGTCGACAAAAATGACAAAAATTCATGTCCGGACCTTACGAAAAATGCTTTTTTGGCCGGTTCTCCAAAAGTGCCGGAACGACAGGTCCGGACCTTACGAATATTTCATTTTTTGCGTGTTTGCCAAAAATGACAAAAATTCATGTCCGGACCTTACGAAAAATGCTTTTTTGGCCGGTTTGTCAAAAGTGTCGGAACGACAGGTCCGGACCTTATGAAAATTTAATTTTTTGCGAGGTAGACAAAAATGACAAAAATTCCTGTCCGGACCTTACGAAAAATGCTTTTTTGGCCGGTTCGCCAAAAGTGCCGGAACAACAGGTCCGGACCTTATGAAAATTTCATTTTTTGCGGGGTCGACAAAAATGACAAAAATTCATGTCTGGACCTTACGAAAAATACTTTTTTGGCCGGTTCGCCAAAAGTGCCGGAACGACAGGTCCGGACCTTATGAAAATTTCATTTTTTGCGGGGTCGACAAAAATGACAAAAATTCATGTCCGGACCTTACGAAAAATGCTTTTTTGGCCGGTTCTCCAAAAGTGCCGGAACGACAGGTCCGGACCTTAAGAAAATTTCATTTTTTGCGTGTTTGCCAAAAATGACAAAAATTCATGTCCGGACCTTACGAAAAATGCTTTTTTGGCCGGTTTGTCAAAATTGTCGGAATGACAAGTCCGGACCTTATGAAAATTTAATTTTTTGCGAGGTAGACAAAAATGACAAAAATTCCTGTCCGGACCTTACGAAAAATGCTTTTTTGGCCGGTTCGTCAAAAGTGCCGGAACGACAGGTCCGGACCTTAAGAAAATTTCATTTTTTGCGTGTTTGCCAAAAATGACAAAAATTCATGTCCGGACCTTACGAAAAATGCTTTTTTGGCGGGTTTGCCAAAAGTGTCGGAACGACAGGTCCGGACCTTAAGAAAATTTCATTTTTTGCGTGTTTGCCAAAAATGACAGAAATTCATGTCCGGACCTTACGAAAAATGCTTTTTTGGCCGGTTTGCCAAAAGTGCCGGAACGACAGGTCCGGACCTTAAGAAAATTTCATTTTTTGCGGGGTCGACAAAAATGACAAAAATTCATGTCCGGACCTTACGAAAAATGCTTTTTTGGCCGGTTCGCCAAAAGTGCCGGAACAACAGGTCCGGACCTTATGAAAATTTCATTTTTTGCGTGTTTGCGAAAAATGACAAAAATTCATGTCCGGACCTTACGAAAAATACTTTTTTGGCCGGTTCGCCAAAAGTGCCGGAACGACAGGACCGGACCTTAAGAAAATTTCATTTTTTGCGGGGTCGACAAAAATGACAAAAATTCATGTCCGGACCTTACGAAAAATACTTTTTTGGCCGGTTCGCCAAAAGTGCCGGAACAACAGGTCCGGACCTTATGAAAATTTCATTTTTTGCGGGGTCGACAAAAATGACAAAAATTCATGTCTGGACCTTACGAAAAATACTTTTTTGGCCGGTTCGCCAAAAGTACCGGAACGACAGGTCCGGACCTTAAGAAAATTTCATTTTTTGCGGGGTCGACAAAAATGACAAAAATTCATGTCCGGACCTTACGAAAAATGCTTTTTTGGCCGGTTCGCCAAAAGTGCCGGAACAACAGGTCCGGACCTTATGAAAATTTCATTTTTTGCGTGTTTGCGAAAAATGACAAAAATTCATGTCCGGACCTTACGAAAAATACTTTTTTGGCCGGTTCGCCAAAAGTGCCGGAACGACAGGACCGGACCTTAAGAAAATTTCATTTTTTGCGGGGTCGACAAAAATGACAAAAATTCATGTCCGGACCTTACGAAAAATACTTTTTTGGCCGGTTCGCCAAAAGTGCCGGAACAACAGGTCCGGACCTTATGAAAATTTCATTTTTTGCGGGGTCGACAAAAATGACAAAAATTCATGTCTGGACCTTACGAAAAATACTTTTTTGGCCGGTTCGCCAAAAGTACCGGAACGACAGGTCCGGACCTTATGAAAATTTCATTTTTTGCGGGGTCGACAAAAATGACAAAAATTCATGTCCGGACCTTACGAAAAATGCTTTTTTGGCCGGTTCTCCAAAAGTGCCGGAACGAATATCCGGACCTTAAGAAAATTTCATTTTTTGCGTGTTTGCCAAAAATGACAAAAATTCATGTCCGGACCTTACGAAAAATGCTTTTTTGGCCGGTTTGTCAAAATTGTCGGAATGACAAGTCCGGACCTTATGAAAATTTAATTTTTTGCGAGGTAGACAAAAATGACAAAAATTCCTGTCCGGACCTTACGAAAAATGCTTTTTTGGCCGGTTCGTCAAAAGTGCCGGAACGACAGGTCCGGACCTTAAGAAAATTTCATTTTTTGCGTGTTTGCCAAAAATGATAAAAAATTCATGTCCGGACCTTACGAAAAATACTTTTTTGGCCGGTTTGCCAAAAGTGCCGGAACGACAGGTCCGGACCTTACGAATATTTCATTTTTTGCGTGTTTGCCAAAAATGACAAAAATTCATGTCCGGACCTTACGAAGAATGCTTTTTTGGCGGGTTTGCCAAAAGTGTCGGAACGACAGGTCCGGACCTTAAGAAAATTTCATTTTTTGCGTGTTTGCCAAAAATGACAAAAATTCATGTCCGGACCTTACGAAAAATACTTTTTTGGCCGGTTCGCCAAAAGTGCCGGAACGACAGGTCCGGACCTTACGAATATTTCATTTTTTGCGTGTTTGCCAAAAATGACAAAAATTCATGTCCGGACCTTACGAAGAATGCTTTTTTGGCGGGTTTGCCAAAAGTGTCGGAACGACAGGTCCGGACCTTAAGAAAATTTCATTTTTTGCGTGTTTGCCAAAAATGACAAAAATTCATGTCGGGACCTTACGAAAAATACTTTTTTGGCCGGTTCGCCAAAAGTGCCGGAACGACAGGTCCGGACCTTATGAAAATTTCATTTTTTGCGGGGTCGACAAAAATGACAAAAATTCATGTCCGGACCTTACGAAAAATGCTTTTTTGGCCGGTTCGCCAAAAGTGCCGGAACGACAGGACCGGACCTTAAGAAAATTTCATTTTTTGCGGGGTCGACAAAAATGACAAAAATTCATGTCCGGACCTTACGAAAAATGCTTTTTTGGCCGGTTCTCCAAAAGTGCCGGAACGACAGGTCCGGACCTTAAGAAAATTTCATTTTTTGCGTGTTTGCCAAAAATGACAAAAATTCATGTCCGGACCTTACGAAAAATGCTTTTTTGGCCGGTTTGTCAAAATTGTCGGAATGACAAGTCCGGACCTTATGAAAATTTAATTTTTTGCGAGGTAGACAAAAATGACAAAAATTCCTGTCCGGACCTTACGAAAAATGCTATTTTGGCCGGTTCGTCAAAAGTGCCGGAACGACAGGTCCGGACCTTACGAATATTTCATTTTTTGCGTGTTTGCCAAAAATGACAAAAATTCATGTCCGGACCTTACGAAGAATGCTTTTTTGGCGGGTTTGCCAAAAGTGTCGGAACGACAGGTCCGGACCTTAAGAAAATTTCATTTTTTGCGTGTTTGCCAAAAATGACAAAAATTCATGTCGGGACCTTACGAAAAATACTTTTTTGGCCGGTTCGCCAAAAGTGCCGGAACGACAGGTCCGGACCTTATGAAAATTTCATTTTTTGCGGGGTCGACAAAAATGACAAAAATTCATGTCCGGACCTTACGAAAAATGCTTTTTTGGCCGGTTCGCCAAAAGTGCCGGAACGACAGGACCGGACCTTAAGAAAATTTCATTTTTTGCGGGGTCGACAAAAATGACAAAAATTCATGTCCGGACCTTACGAAAAATGCTTTTTTGGCCGGTTCTCCAAAAGTGCCGGAACGACAGGTCCGGACCTTAAGAAAATTTCATTTTTTGCGTGTTTGCCAAAAATGACAAAAATTCATGTCCGGACCTTACGAAAAATGCTTTTTTGGCCGGTTTGTCAAAATTGTCGGAATGACAAGTCCGGACCTTATGAAAATTTAATTTTTTGCGAGGTAGACAAAAATGACAAAAATTCCTGTCCGGACCTTACGAAAAATGCTTTTTTGGCCGGTTCGTCAAAAGTGCCGGAACGACAGGACCGGACCTTCAGAAAATTTCATTTTTTGCGGGGTCGACAAAAATGACAAAAATTCATGTCCGGACCTTACGAAAAATACTTTTTTGGCCGGTTCGCCAAAAGTGCCGGAACAACAGGTCCGGACCTTATGAAAATTTCATTTTTTGCGGGGTCGACAAAAATGACAAAAATTCATGTCCGGACCTTACGAAAAATGCTTTTTTGGCCGGTTCTCCAAAAGTGCCGGAACGACAGGTCCGGACCTTAAGAAAATTTCATTTTTTGCGTGTTTGCCAAAAATGACAAAAATTCATGTCCGGACCTTACGAAAAATGCTTTTTTGGCCGGTTTGTCAAAATTGTCGGAATGACAAGTCCGGACCTTATGAAAATTTAATTTTTTGCGAGGTAGACAAAAATGACAAAAATTCCTGTCCGGACCTTACGAAAAATGCTTTTTTGGCCGGTTCTCCAAAAGTGCCGGAACGACAGGTCCGGACCTTAAGAAAATTTCATTTTTTGCGGGGTCGACAAAAATGACAAAAATTCATGTCTGGACCTTACGAAAAATACTTTTTTGGCCGGTTCGCCAAAAGTGCCGGAACGACAGGTCCGGACCTTATGAAAATTTCATTTTTTGCGGGGTCGACAAAAATGACAAAAATTCATGTCCGGACCTTACGAAAAATGCTTTTTTGGCCGGTTCTCCAAAAGTGCCGGAACGACAGGTCCGGACCTTAAGAAAATTTCATTTTTTGCGTGTTTGCCAAAAATGACAAAAATTCATGTCCGGACCTTACGAAAAATGCTTTTTTGGCCGGTTTGTCAAAATTGTCGGAATGACAAGTCCGGACCTTATGAAAATTTAATTTTTTGCGAGGTAGACAAAAATGACAAAAATTCCTGTCCGGACCTTACGAAAAATGCTTTTTTGGCCGGTTCGTCAAAAGTGCCGGAACGACAGGTCCGGACCTTAAGAAAATTTCATTTTTTGCGTGTTTGCCAAAAATGACAAAAATTCATGTCCGGACCTTACGAAAAATACTTTTTTGGCCGGTTCGCCAAAAGTGCCGGAACGACAGGTCCGGACCTTACGAATATTTCATTTTTTGCGTGTTTGCCAAAAATGACAAAAATTCATGTCCGGACCTTACGAAAAATGCTTTTTTGGCCGGTTTGCCAAAAGTGCCGGAACGACAGGTCCGGACCTTAAGAAAATTTCATTTTTTGCGTGTTTGCCAAAAATGACAAAAATTCATGTCCGGACCTTACGAAAAATGCTTTTTTGGCCGGTTTGTCAAAATTGTCGGAATGACAAGTCCGGACCTTATGAAAATTTAATTTTTTGCGAGGTAGACAAAAATGACAAAAATTCCTGTCCGGACCTTACGAAAAATGCTTTTTTGGCCGGTTCGTCAAAAGTGCCGGAACGACAGGTCCGGACCTTAAGAAAATTTCATTTTTTGCGTGTTTGCCAAAAATGACAAAAATTCATGTCCGGACCTTACGAAAAATACTTTTTTGGCCGGTTCGCCAAAAGTGCCGGAACGACAGGTCCGGACCTTATGAAAATTTAATTTTTTGCGGGGTCGACAAAAATGACAAAAATTCATGTCCGGACCTTACGAAAAATGCTTTTTTGGCTGGTTTGTCAAAAGTGCCGGAACGACAGGTCCGGACCTTAAGAAAATTTCATTTTTTGCGGGGTCGACAAAAATGACAAAATTCATGTCCGGACCTTACGAAAAATACTTTTTTGGCCGGTTCGCCAAAAGTGCCGGAACGACAGGTCCGGACCTTATGAAAATTTAATTTTTTGCGTGTTTGCCAAAAATGACAAAAATTCATGTCCGGACCTTACGAAAAATGCTTTTTTGGCCGGTTCGCCAAAAGTGCCGGAACGACAGGTCCGGACCTTATGAAAATTTCATTTTTTGCGGGGTCGACAAAAATGACAAAAATTCATGTCCGGACCTTACGAAAAATGCTTTTTTGGCCGGTTCGTCAAAAGTGCCGGAACGACAGGTCCGGACCTTAAGAAAATTTCATTTTTTGCCGGGTAGACAAAAATGACAAAAATTCATGTCCGGACCTTACGAAAAATGCTTTTTTGGCCGGCTCGCCAAAAGTGTCGGAACGACAGGTCCGGACCTTATGAAAATTTCATTTTTTGCGGGGTCGACAAAAATGACAAAAATTCATGTCCGGACCTTACGAAAAATACTTTTTTGGCCGGTTCGCCAAAAGTGCCGGAACGAATATCCGGACCTTAAGAAAATTTCATTTTTTGCGTGTTTGCCAAAAATGACAAAAATTCATGTCCGGACCTTACGAAAAATGCTTTTTTGGCCGGTTTGTCAAAATTGTCGGAATGACAAGTCCGGACCTTATGAAAATTTAATTTTTTGCGAGGTAGACAAAAATGACAAAAATTCCTGTCCGGACCTTACGAAAAATGCTTTTTTGGCCGGTTCGTCAAAAGTGCCGGAACGACAGGTCCGGACCTGAAGAAAATTTCATTTTTTGCGTGTTTGCCAAAAATGATAAAAAATTCATGTCCGGACCTTACGAAAAATACTTTTTTGGCCGGTTTGCCAAAAGTGCCGGAACGACAGGTCCGGACCTTACGAATATTTCATTTTTTGCGTGTTTGCCAAAAATGACAAAAATTCATGTCCGGACCTTACGAAGAATGCTTTTTTGGCGGGTTTGCCAAAAGTGTCGGAACGACAGGTCCGGACCTTAAGAAAATTTCATTTTTTGCGTGTTTGCCAAAAATGACAAAAATTCATGTCCGGACCTTACGAAAAATACTTTTTTGGCCGGTTCGCCAAAAGTGCCGGAACGACAGGTCCGGACCTTACGAATATTTCATTTTTTGCGTGTTTGCCAAAAATGACAAAAATTCATGTCCGGACCTTACGAAGAATGCTTTTTTGGCGGGTTTGCCAAAAGTGTCGGAACGACAGGTCCGGACCTTAAGAAAATTTCATTTTTTGCGTGTTTGCCAAAAATGACAAAAATTCATGTCGGGACCTTACGAAAAATACTTTTTTGGCCGGTTCGCCAAAAGTGCCGGAACGACAGGTCCGGACCTTATGAAAATTTCATTTTTTGCGGGGTCGACAAAAATGACAAAAATTCATGTCCGGACCTTACGAAAAATGCTTTTTTGGCCGGTTCGCCAAAAGTGCCGGAACGACAGGACCGGACCTTAAGAAAATTTCATTTTTTGCGGGGTCGACAAAAATGACAAAAATTCATGTCCGGACCTTACGAAAAATGCTTTTTTGGCCGGTTCTCCAAAAGTGCCGGAACGACAGGTCCGGACCTTAAGAAAATTTCATTTTTTGCGTGTTTGCCAAAAATGACAAAAATTCATGTCCGGACCTTACGAAAAATGCTTTTTTGGCCGGTTTGTCAAAATTGTCGGAATGACAAGTCCGGACCTTATGAAAATTTAATTTTTTGCGAGGTAGACAAAAATGACAAAAATTCCTGTCCGGACCTTACGAAAAATGCTATTTTGGCCGGTTCGTCAAAAGTGCCGGAACGACAGGTCCGGACCTTACGAATATTTCATTTTTTGCGTGTTTGCCAAAAATGACAAAAATTCATGTCCGGACCTTACGAAGAATGCTTTTTTGGCGGGTTTGCCAAAAGTGTCGGAACGACAGGTCCGGACCTTAAGAAAATTTCATTTTTTGCGTGTTTGCCAAAAATGACAAAAATTCATGTCGGGACCTTACGAAAAATACTTTTTTGGCCGGTTCGCCAAAAGTGCCGGAACGACAGGTCCGGACCTTATGAAAATTTCATTTTTTGCGGGGTCGACAAAAATGACAAAAATTCATGTCCGGACCTTACGAAAAATGCTTTTTTGGCCGGTTCGCCAAAAGTGCCGGAACGACAGGACCGGACCTTAAGAAAATTTCATTTTTTGCGGGGTCGACAAAAATGACAAAAATTCATGTCCGGACCTTACGAAAAATGCTTTTTTGGCCGGTTCTCCAAAAGTGCCGGAACGACAGGTCCGGACCTTAAGAAAATTTCATTTTTTGCGTGTTTGCCAAAAATGACAAAAATTCATGTCCGGACCTTACGAAAAATGCTTTTTTGGCCGGTTTGTCAAAATTGTCGGAATGACAAGTCCGGACCTTATGAAAATTTAATTTTTTGCGAGGTAGACAAAAATGACAAAAATTCCTGTCCGGACCTTACGAAAAATGCTTTTTTGGCCGGTTCGTCAAAAGTGCCGGAACGACAGGACCGGACCTTCAGAAAATTTCATTTTTTGCGGGGTCGACAAAAATGACAAAAATTCATGTCCGGACCTTACGAAAAATACTTTTTTGGCCGGTTCGCCAAAAGTGCCGGAACAACAGGTCCGGACCTTATGAAAATTTCATTTTTTGCGGGGTCGACAAAAATGACAAAAATTCATGTCCGGACCTTACGAAAAATGCTTTTTTGGCCGGTTCTCCAAAAGTGCCGGAACGACAGGTCCGGACCTTAAGAAAATTTCATTTTTTGCGTGTTTGCCAAAAATGACAAAAATTCATGTCCGGACCTTACGAAAAATGCTTTTTTGGCCGGTTTGTCAAAATTGTCGGAATGACAAGTCCGGACCTTATGAAAATTTAATTTTTTGCGAGGTAGACAAAAATGACAAAAATTCCTGTCCGGACCTTACGAAAAATGCTTTTTTGGCCGGTTCTCCAAAAGTGCCGGAACGACAGGTCCGGACCTTAAGAAAATTTCATTTTTTGCGGGGTCGACAAAAATGACAAAAATTCATGTCTGGACCTTACGAAAAATACTTTTTTGGCCGGTTCGCCAAAAGTGCCGGAACGACAGGTCCGGACCTTATGAAAATTTCATTTTTTGCGGGGTCGACAAAAATGACAAAAATTCATGTCCGGACCTTACGAAAAATGCTTTTTTGGCCGGTTCTCCAAAAGTGCCGGAACGACAGGTCCGGACCTTAAGAAAATTTCATTTTTTGCGTGTTTGCCAAAAATGACAAAAATTCATGTCCGGACCTTACTAAAAATGCTTTTTTGGCCGGTTTGTCAAAATTGTCGGAATGACAAGTCCGGACCTTATGAAAATTTAATTTTTTGCGAGGTAGACAAAAATGACAAAAATTCCTGTCCGGACCTTACGAAAAATGCTTTTTTGGCCGGTTCGTCAAAAGTGCCGGAACGACAGGTCCGGACCTTAAGAAAATTTCATTTTTTGCGTGTTTGCCAAAAATGACAAAAATTCATGTCCGGACCTTACGAAAAATACTTTTTTGGCCGGTTCGCCAAAAGTGCCGGAACGACAGGTCCGGACCTTACGAATATTTCATTTTTTGCGTGTTTGCCAAAAATGACAAAAATTCATGTCCGGACCTTACGAAAAATGCTTTTTTGGCCGGTTTGCCAAAAGTGCCGGAACGACAGGTCCGGACCTTAAGAAAATTTCATTTTTTGCGTGTTTGCCAAAAATGACAAAAATTCATGTCCGGACCTTACGAAAAATGCTTTTTTGGCCGGTTTGTCAAAATTGTCGGAATGACAAGTCCGGACCTTATGAAAATTTAATTTTTTGCGAGGTAGACAAAAATGACAAAAATTCCTGTCCGGACCTTACGAAAAATGCTTTTTTGGCCGGTTCGTCAAAAGTGCCGGAACGACAGGTCCGGACCTTAAGAAAATTTCATTTTTTGCGTGTTTGCCAAAAATGACAAAAATTCATGTCCGGACCTTACGAAAAATACTTTTTTGGCCGGTTCGCCAAAAGTGCCGGAATGACAGGTCCGGACCTTATGAAAATTTAATTTTTTGCGGGGTCGACAAAAATGACAAAAATTCATGTCCGGACCTTACGAAAAATGCTTTTTTGGCTGGTTTGTCAAAAGTGCCGGAACGACAGGTCCGGACCTTAAGAAAATTTCATTTTTTGCGTGTTTGCCAAAAATGACAAATTCATGTCCGGACCTTACGAAAAATACTTTTTTGGCCGGTTCGCCAAAAGTGCCGTAACGACAGGTCCGGACCTTATGAAAATTTAATTTTTTGCGTGTTTGCCAAAAATGACAAAAATTCATGTCCGGACATTACGAAGAATGCTTTTTTGGCCGGTTCGCCAAAAGTGTCGGAACGACAGGTCCGGACCTTATGAAAATTTCATTTTTTGCGGGGTAGACAAAAATGACAAAAATTCATGTCCGGACCTTACGAAAAATGCTTTTTTGGCCGGTTCGCCAAAAGTGCCGGAACGACAGGTCCGGACCTTATGAAAATTTCATTTTTTGCGGGGTAGACAAAAATGACAAAAATTCATGTCCGGACCTTACGAAAAATACTTTTTTGGCCGGTTCGCCAAAAGTGCCGGAACGACAGGTCCGGACCTTATGAAAATTTCATTTTTTGCGTGTTTGCGAAAAATTACAAAAATTCATGTCCGGACCTTACGAAAAATGCTTTTTTGGCCGCGTCGCCAAAAGTGCCGGAACGACAGGTCCGGACCTTAAGAAAATTTCACTTTTTGCGGGGTCGACAAAAATGACAAAAATTCATGTCCAGACCTTACGAAAAATACTTTTTTGGCCGGTTTGTCAAAATTGTCGGAATGACAAGTCCGGACCTTATGAAAATTTAATTTTTTGCGAGGTAGACAAAAATGACAAAAATTCCTGTCCGGACCTTACGAAAAATGCTTTTTTGGCCGGTTCGCCAAAAGTGCCGGAACGACAGGTCCGGACCTTAAGAAAATTTCATTTTTTGCGTGTTTGCCAAAAATGACAAAAATTCATGTATCCATTCCTTATTATTTATACTTTTACTGTACTGTATTTCATTGTAGATTTTTTTTTTTAAATTGAATTTTTTTTTATTTATTTATTAATTTTTTTTATTTTTTTTATCTACGTCGGACTTACTTCCAATCGGACTTACGACCTGGATTTGGGTCCCTAACCCCGTCGCAAGTCGGGGAGCACCTGTATATGTTGGCGTTGCCAATCCATCTCTTTTTTTTTCTTTGCTATTAGTGGTTAGCCACTTCTATTGTTCCATTTCTTAGCATTAAATGACATTACTTAAAACATATATATTAATTTTTTTACATTAATTTTGCTACAGCTACAACCAGGGTCTTATCTTCTTAATTTGCTCATGTAGAACCATCGTCACGGACTCTCAGCTGTAAACACAAACGTAAACAATTGCGTCCCATCTCTTCTTGTGTGACCATATTATTATTCATTTATATTGTATAAGGTGCATTCAGAAACATTATTTAAAGAATATAGTTTGCAATTTTCATTAATTGTATTGTTTTGGGGGGAAAGAGGGTAAAAAGCCACACAAAACATATGAAAAAGTCACACTTGGGAATGCATCTCATTAGTATAGTAACATTATACTAACCCAACTCTACCTCTGATCAGAGCAGCTGTGTGGCTCGTTTATATTTTGGTCAAGAGAATTACTGACAGGATGTGAAACTCGTATTTTTAGCTGTAATGTTTTTTGTTGCCATGATCAGCCACCAGGGTGTAGCACCATCGCTATTGTTTTGGTGTCATCGACTCATTGCAAATGGCTGACTGGCGACTGAACTTTTTGTTAACATTTCTTTAATCTTTCTTGGAGCATTTTTCATTTAGTTAATAAACAAATGTTTCTTAAAAGTAATACAATCCTTAAATAATGTAAGACATGTATCTTGTGTGGGTTACGTATGGTGAGGAAGGAGGTACAGTGAGATGTTGCGAGCTTCCCTCTGCCGTTAAGCCATTATTTATGTCTTCAGCAAATTTGCCGTAAGTTTGTGATAATAGATTGTGATAATTTGGCTTGTTTTTCAGTATTTTATTATTAGTAATATTATTAGTAACACAATTTTTTGTGCTTAGTGGACTACTGCTCATCCCAGACTCCCTATCTAGGCACCTCCACCTATGGCGCTTGGCCTCCCATCCGTAATACGGGCGCATTAGACGCAGGGTATTTTGGGATACATTGAAAAAAAAAATGCGTCTTACTGCATTTACAGACTCCGGTAGTTTAGACAAAAGGAAAACATCTCCAGCACCCAGAAACGTTCTGGGAAGTGGGCAACTGTCCGTCTGTGCAAGATGTCTAGTTTAGACACTTGGAAACTTTTCCCAGTAACTGGAAAAGATTCCAGGGATAAGGAATTGTTCCGGGTTTGAGAAAGTCATTCTGGTTAGCCGGAAATGTCTCATCCCCGGAAGTGTTCTGCACCAATTGTTCTGGCTAATGAGGATATTACTGTATAGATATTTCTGATTATTGCTTTCATTTTGGGTGCATGAATTTTTTTCTTAACTTACCATTTTTTCCTCCAAATATTCATAAAGATAAATCAGCAAATAATAAACTAAGCTAAATATAAATAAAATCTATATGTTCAGCAATGCACAATGTTATTTTGCTACAGTAAGTCCTCGTTTAACGTCTTCCCGCTTAAAGTTGTTTCGGTGCTACTTCGCTGAACTTTAAAGACCCAAAATTTGTTTAAAGTCCCGGGGATCCGATACTACGTCCGTTTGCATTGTCACGGACTACTTTCTACAGCACATCACCAGCTCTTGTCTGGCCACGTTACGCTCTCGGCTCGGCGCGCTGCCCTCACTCGCAGAACGTCACAGAGTCCCCAAGTGACGCCAAGCCAGTCTCTGTTACGACTTCACATCATTCTTGTGTGCTTAACTGCTTTTGCTCTAAAACTGTACTCTAACCATTCAAAATGGCTTCCAAGCACCCATCAAGTGTTACTGATGCTAGTATAGTGAAGAGGCAAAGTAAGACCATTACCCTTGCTATGAAAATGGATGTATTAACCCGATTTGAAAAAGGGAAACGTGCTGTGGACATAGCCGCTGTGCTTGGTCTAACCCCCATAACGGTGCGTACTATCCGGACCAACGCTGACAAGATTAAGTGGTTCTTCTCTGAGTGCTACTAAGACGACTCATACTAGAAGCACTGTGATAGAGAAGGTGGAAAAGATGCTGGCAATGTGGATGGAAGACCAGAATCAACGCAATGCCCCTGTGAGCCTTATGGTTATCCAGCATAAGGCCAGATCCTTGTTTGACGACATGAAGGAAACAGAGGGTGAAGGATTGAAGGAAGAGACCTTTATGGCCAGCCGAGGTTGGTTTCAACAATTTAAGCGTTGGTATAACTTCCACAGCATAAAGATGACTGGTGAAGCTGCCAGTTCAGATACGGTTGCTGCCGAGACATTCCCCTTAGAATTCAAACGGATTATCCAGCAAGGAGGCTCCTTGCCAAAGCAAGTCTTCAATGTGGATGTGACTGGTTTCTTTTGGAAGAGGATGCCTGAGAGGACCTATATCTCCAAGGAGGAGAAAAGAGCGCCAGGTTTGAAAGCGGCAAAAGACCGCTTAAAGCTGATGCTTGGCGTGAATGCTGTCTGTGGGTGACTTCAAGCTGAAGCCTATGCTGATTTCTCATGCTGCCAACCCACTGGCCCTGAAAGGTTACTCTAAGGATCACCTTCCTGTCATCTACAAGGCAAATAAGAAGGCATGGAAAACCGGCTCCATATTTAGCCAGTGGTTGAAAGTGTACGCCGTCCCTGCACGGAAGGAATACTGTGCCAAGGAGAACCTTAACTACAAAATTCTTCTGGTCCTTGACAGTGCTCCAGCTCATCCTCCCAATCTCAACGACTTGCATGACAGTGTAAAAGCTGTATTCCTGCCTCCCAACATGACAGCACTGGTGCAGCCTATGGACTAAGGCGTCATCGCCGCATTCAAGGCGTATTATTTACGTCATACCATGGCCCAACTGCTCAAGGCTACAGACAGAGAAAATAAATCAACGATCCGAGAATATTGGTAATTGACAAAATTGGCAAGGCATGGGAAGAGGTTTCAGAAAGTTGCCTGAATGGTGTGTGGCATAAACTGTGGCCCGAGTGCGTCAACAGTTTTACGGGATTCACGGACTTAGTCCCAGCTGTGAATATGGATATCCTCAGCTTGGCTAGACAGACAGGGTTTGATGAGCTGGAATCAGAGGATATTGAGGACGTCCTGGCATCCCATACAGAAGAGCTCACCAATGAAGATCTGCAACAACTAACAGAAAACAGTCCCGTTGAAGGCGACGATAACGAAGAACCTCAACGAACGCTAGCTGCCAAGAGGATGGCAGAATCGTTGAACATGTTCCAGCAAGCAATGCAAATCCTTCTAGATGATGACCCAAACAGGGAATGTAGCTCAAAGGTTCAACGCAGCATTGAGGACAGTCTTGGTTGTTACACCGAGATCTATAAGGAGAAGATGAATAGCACCAAGCAGTCAACACTGGATTCATTTTTTCGTCGCGGGACGGCAGAAGCATCTTCTTCACAACAGCCGGCAGTCAAGGAGGAGCAAACAACAATGGAGGAGGAGCAAACATCAATGGAGGAGGAGCAAGCAGTGGCAGAGGAACCCCAGTCAGAGCAGGAGGAGGTGGAGGAGACAGTCGCAGAGTCTCAGTGACTCACCACCCTCCTCCTCTCCCGCCCTCCTTCGCTCCCGCCCTTCTCTGCTCCCACCCTCCTCCTCCCCTCCCGCCATCCTCCTCCTTCGCTCCACTACCCACCACACACTCGCTCTGCCACCTCCACCCATCGGTGAGTATCGATACAAACTTAGTACTGTAGTTCTATATACTGTATATTTCATGTAGATCCACAATATAAATATGGATAAGGTAAATCTTGAAAAAATCACACAGGAAAAAGGGAAACAATGGAGCACCTTAGCTTTCGTCATTGCTCACGTTAGGAACAATAATCATCCCATGGATTGGGAAACAGCTTAGAAGTGTATAAATCATCATGTGTCACAGAAAGACTTCTGGTTGAAGCTAGTTTGATTAGAGAATTGAATTCTATAAACCTTAGTGATGGCCAGTACAAATCTGATATGTTACACAAATTTATTTGTCAGTGGCCCAAGGTTAAAAATGTTTTGAAAGCATTCAAGTTAGATGTAGGATAGATGATTAGTGGGTCCAATATTTTTTACCTGACTTAACATAACTAGTTACGTCGCCCTTTCTTTTAAGCCCCTTTACGTGTGTGGTGGTGTTAGTGTGCGGATTAATGGATGTCACGTTTATGACCTGACCTCATATTTAGTAAGGTCACCCTGTGTACTTAAGCCTCTCTCGGTCCTTGTAATTCAGTTGCCTCTGAAGATGTCTTGAATAAAGACAAAAGCTAAGGTGCTCCATTGTTTCCCTTTTTCCTGTGTGATTTTATCAAGATACTGTATATATACTATTTTCTATAGAAATGGCAATGATTTTCTGTATATGTAATGTTTTTCATGGGGCAAAGGGAGGCTGGGGAACGTAACTCCCATATTTTATCTATTTCTTATGGGGAAAATTGATCCGCTTAACGTTGTTTCGCATAACGTCGCGTTTTCAGGAACGTAACCTCGACGTTAAGTGAGGACGCCCTGTACTTAGCTTTCGTTTTATTAGAATCGGCCCATAAATGGCCAAGCCTTAGAGATTTGAAGGTTAGAAAAACTAGTTTTGAGATACGGGCTGATAAAGGTGGCGCAGGAGCAACACACTATCTTACCTTACTCTTGCATATTTATTGGGTAACTGACTCGTCCTGTTGCTATCTAGCTGAGAAAGGTACCTAATACTGATTTTTACCAAGTGATTGGTATTACTTTACACCATAATATTATTATAAATACTTTTCTACAGCTTTTGCTACGTAAACAGAAGGGCCCTCTAACTGAAGGGGGGTAGAACAATCATGCATAGCTATTTTCGTAATTTTCTGATTTTCAAAGTATTTTCAGCCGGATGCTCCCATTAAAAGAGAAGCAAGTAAATATGTTGTGATATTAGGGAAATCAACTGGATTGTAGTCATGGCGACGAGTCATCTGCTGCCTGCCTCACACACGGCTCGTATTGTACCACCACCACTGCGCCATCAACACACACATGAACGCACGCCTAACATGCAATGCTGTGAATGAAAGATGCGGTGATACGGAATATTAGGTTTTCCTGAATATAAGGTTTACTTTTCTTACCTCATTATGGCTGCTGAAGAGGCCTCAGTAATGATACTGAAGATATTACTGCTGCCTCTTTAAAACCTCTGGACTGGGATCATCCAGAATGACCGATGAAGGGCTGGCAGGTGAGGAAGCCATATCGGTGGAGTGAAGGGGAGAGGCAGGCTGTGAGTGTGGCAGGGGTGATGCAGACAACAATGAGCTGGTTGGTGAGGAAAGAGACGGGAGGGGAGGGGTAGGATCTCGGCGTTAAAAACAATGTTATTGGCAATTGTTTGGCTTTCTTTTTTAGTTCTTTAAAAAAATTTGGGTAAAGTTATAAAATATTCTTGATAATCAGCTTCATTTTGATGCGTAATTCCATTGATGGGTCATAATTGTAAATTATATTTGAAATTTTTGGCACACCTGACTCATGTCCTCAATCCATACACTTAAAGCCTTCTCCATTTTCTCCATACCGGTACTTTTATCAAAATCTGATGTGTAACTTTAGCACTGTGTGGTGCACTATTAGCAACACTACTTCTAATTTCCTCTGTTTCACTCATGCCGCTCTCAAGTTTATCTAATATTTCAAAATGACTTTCTTCACTCTCTTTGCACCAGATGCACTACCACCAATTAATGGCCTTTTGGGAGTCATAATTAACATTAAAATTGCTCTTCACTCTCAGTAGAGACTGGCGGGAGAGAAAAGCCACGCGGGATGCAGCATGATGCCATGACGTCACATCATGGCGGATGCCGGCAGTTTTTAAAATAAGCACCCTACCTTTTTATGTTATTTTAGTCATTTTTCAGAGTAGAATTCGTGAGAGTTGAATGTGCTTATGTTGAGGTACTGGTGTATAACGTTATTTAGTTTTAAGAAAACGTGAGGTGTTTATGGCGCACCGTGTAGTTGTGTTAGAGGGTTATATATCAGTGGGGTATGCTATAACGAACGGATTCTACTACGAATATTCCTATAACGAACGGTTTTACCTATAAAATTGAGAATGCTATAACGAACGAAACTCCTACAACGAACATTATTTTTATTTATTTTTTGTTTTTCTAATTTATTGTTTTTTTATTATAAGTATTAATGATATTCTTTATTTCAGGAGTTTAGATGCATATTTATGCACTTTTTTACAATTTTTACAATTTTATATTATATTTTTCAGTGTTAAGTGGTTGTATTTGGGGGCCTGGAACGGATTAATCCTATAACGAACGAATGCTCTAACGAACAAGGTTCTAGAACCAATTAGATTCGTTATAGCATACCCCACTGTACAGTAAGTCCCCAAGTTACGTACATAATGGGGACCAAAAGGTTGTACTTAACTCGAAATGTACTTAACTCGAAAATCCCCCAACCCTATAATGTTATCTGGAAAATCCTGTGCTGTTTTCCAATCAGCACTCGCCGCCTCACCAGTCACTCGAACATTATGCAGCTTATTTCGCACCTTGAATCGGTTAAACCACCCATTGCTAGCATTGAATGTCACAGTATCATCAGGGTGATCTTTCTTTAGGTCGTTGAAAAGACTTAGGGCTTTCTCCTGAATCATACTGAGACACCAACAGGGGTCAAAACCTTACCAGGTACCGGCGCGCCACAGGACGGTCTGCACTCACAACTCACTCGACGTGAGTTCCGACCGGCAAAAGTAGCCGATGCGTTGTTCCGACCGGCAAAAGTCGCCGATGCGTTAATTTCATGTTTATGCATTTCTGTAGAGATGTTGTATTAAACATACTACAAATTGTACTATTGACTCAAACTTTTAATATCCTTGTGTTTTAACTGAATGTTTTCTCGAAGTCTACTTTTAAATTTACTCCATGGATAAAACGAAAAGATGAACGAAATAACCATCGCTGTGCGCGAGACCTGGAGTAAACAAACGTCCTGTACAGCGCCGTCCTCTCTGGGACCGGCGCGCAGATTTCACATGTTCCTTGATCTTTTCTTTGCCCTTATCAATTGTATTAACAGTTGACCGACTCAGGTTAAATTTGCGGGCAACATTGGTCAACTTTTCACCACTTTCAAGCAGTTTTATTATGTCCATTTTTACCTCTAGTGAGATTGCTTGACGTTTCGTAGCACTCCCACTGGCTTCACCACTCTTACGCTTTACACCAGTCATTGCACACAGAGTAAAGTGTACAAAATAGGGCAGAAATTCACAGGAGAAGTACTGTATGCACAATGACCACACTTGTTGTTTTGGTGCGTCTAGCGTGTCGTCTGCATGGTCAGTGATAGTGGCGGCGCGGTGCGGCTGTCTCGCCCGCCAAATTTAAAAATTGCTCGCCCTTTTAAGACAATATTTTTGCAATTAAAGACTTCAGAAACGATGTACGTATCGGCCGTTTGTACGTAATTCGGATGTACGTAATTCGGGGACGAACTGTACATTTCTTCTCCTGGGGGGCACCAACCATGCTTAGGGCTTAACCATGCAAATGAACTGCCCCTCAAGCACGGAAATATGATCATCTACTGTATCGGAGGCTTTAATAATACCAAAGATTAATCTGTCCTTATTAGTTTGAATTAAGTCTTATAAATTTTTTAGGCCTGGGATTAAGTCCAATGTCTTTTATAATGCACATGCAGATTCTCTTTCCCATATTACACAAATACTAAAATTGTTTCATCTTAATATTTCAGATGAATTTGTTCACTCCAGAGTAAAGAGAGAAAGGAAAATCCCTGTTAAATTTGATCCTAGTGATGTTAACAAAACAAAATCTACGAGCATACCAGCATCTGAGTTCAAAATAAAGTGTGAGAATGAAGATGTGGAGCACATTGGTGAAAATTTTAAGTTTCCTGAATCTGATAGTGATTGGTCAGATGAAGATATCTCCAAAAGCAAAGCATATGACTCAAACGATGATGATGTTGAATCTTGCTTGCAAGTCTCAAATGGTACCAATAAGAAATGTTTTACCATGAAATATTCACAAAACAGTGGGGTAGAGGAAGATGAAGTGTTTCATGTGGAATCAGCCAAGGATGATGTAGGTGAATGTAAGAATGCAAGAAATGGAGTAATGGAAAAAATATGCATTGCAAGTAATAATATAAATGCTCAAGGAAATGCTTTGGGTGTCACTTTACAAACTTATAGAAAAAAGAGAACTCTAAATCATCCTGGAAGGAAAAGACGAGCAAGAAGAAAACAGTCTGGGGGTGGACCATATACATGTGAACAGTGCCATATTGATTTCAAGTTAATATCGATTTATACTAAGCATATGTTAAATCATGAAATTTCTCAAGGAAAACATGCAGTTACATGTAAAGTATGTGGTAAGGTTTTGTCATCACATGTAAATTTACGTCGTCACATGATGATTCATACTGGAAAGCCCTTCACCTGTCAGATATGTGACAAAGGGTTTACAGGGCGTTACTTGTTGAAGGAGCATTTAATTGTGGAACATAATCAGATCACCTCAAACACACAAACTCAAACGAACCATCAGTGTCATGCATGTAAGAAATACATGTCAACTAAGACGGCATTGCAGTACCATTTGTCCCAGTTACACAGTTGTGAGAAATGTGAGAAGAAATGGCCATGCAGGACTAGCTTGCGGGAACACGTGCTACAGGTTCATGACCACGTTAATGTAACTAAAGAAGGCCGTCTAGAGTGTTTTCAGTGCAATAAAACCTTTAGTTATAGACACCATTATCTAAATCACGTAGCTCATCACTCAGATGATAAAAAACACGAATGTCTGAAATGTAAAAAAGGGTTTTTGACCAGTCAAGCATTATATTGCCATACGAAGCAAGTCCATGAAAAGTACAATTTTCGCTATCCATGTACAGTGTGTGAAAAAGTATTTATATGTAATGCTAAGTTGGTGGAGCATGTAAGAACTCACACTGGAGAGAAACCATTTGTATGTGATATGTGTGGTGTTGCCTTTGCTGCTAAAGCTACTTATATATCTCATGTAAAGATGGTTCACCATCAAACACCGAAACAAAAACTATGGAAAAAGAGTAAAAAGGTGCCTGTATTGTACACGTACAACTGCCCTTTGTGTGATATTGAGAATCTGAAAGCACGTGAGCTGGAGGAACACTGCTGGGGCATTCATAATGCTACTGTACAATTTTCTTATGAGGTGCCAGAAAAATTGCAAGATCAGGATACAGTGGTAGTAGATGATAGCAAAAATATTGTATTTTCAAAAGGGAATAAATGTTCTCTAGCTCTAGAAGGTAGTAAAGAAATTGTTGTATCTGAAGGAAGTACTGAAATTGTTGTGTCTGGTGGAAGTTCAGAAATTCTTTTTCCAGAAGGAAGTACAGAAATTGTTGTTTCAGAAGAACATACTGATGTACAGTTATTTGTAAGTAAAGAAAACAGGATATAATGTTTTCCAACAAAATGGTATTGTTATCGAGATGAATGATGCATAAGTTGTGTAAACTTTGTGTTACTATAAAACCTTGGTGAGTCACACAAAGGGAGAAATTAGCAGAATTTATGTATGAAAATTTTTATGAAACTCATGGAGTTAAAAGGTGATATATATTTTTTTTTTTTGTAGGAATTATATTTTCTTATTTTTCAGATGAAATTTCTCTCTGCCATTAACATAAGACTGCTTTCACTGTGGATGCTTTATTTACTATGCACGCAAATTGATGATATTGTATAGTACAGTACATGTACAGTCCTTGATATATGTGAGGAATACGTTCCTGAAAACCCTCGTATAAACTGAAATCACATACAGTACAGTACTGTATATCGAATACTTAGTTAAATGAGAAAAACTCAAAATTAAAATATTCTAAAGCCATTTTCAACACAATTTCAAGACAAATAAACCATAAAACAAATCAATACAATATTATTTTTAAAATACAGAAATAGATAAAGCAAGGGTACAGAGCAGTGTATTTATCAATAAAAGATACATCAGCTTGGGTAGATGAGATGATGGAGGTGGTAGTAGAGGTTTTACATAGTGGGTGATGGTGTTTGAGTGATATCTGCAGAGTCATCAGGATTGGAATCCATATCAGAGATTGTGACGTATCGCATAAGCTGAATTTTGCATGTGTTAATTGAATTCCTAGTAGGAATAGGGTTCTGGCATATGAGTGAATTCGGGTCTGCTGAATTCGCATATGAGACGCCCCGCATCGTATGGGTTATTCGCGCCAAAATTTGAAACCGAGAAAACTGCATTTGAAGTTTTTCCAACTTCAAACATGCATAACTTTGTTGTTTTTTGAGATACAGCATTAATTTTTTATGCATTTTGAAGCTAAAGGACTGCAGATGGTAGGTAGCGCTTCATGAATTAATGTACTGAGTTGTTGCAATGTTGACTTGAAGGAACAAAACTCCTACCCGTTTATGGCTTTTTTTACTTTCATCGATATCAGAGTGTAGATCCCGCCCGCTGGAGGGGCCATGACATAAATAGCAGACGCTCACTGTCATTGACTGAGACGTGGGAGGAGGCTGTAGGCTGACTACTGTGATTGGCCGTCCGCTCCTCTCACTCACTCACTGACGGAATGAGAGCACCTTACGACGCTAAAGCCAAGCCCATAATTTCTTGTCTGCCATAAATCGATGTTCTACCTTATTTTCAAAGGGCTTTTAACCTTATTTACAATATATTAAGGAGATCTTATCAACTACCATCATATAGAGCTAGGCCGAAAATAGTGCTTTCCAACGCAAAACGGGTTTCGCCCGGATGGTCTGGATGCACCTTGCGATGCAGGATGCCTCATATATCAAGGACTTACTGTATTAGCAAGTGAACCATATTTGATTTGTTGCTTTATTCAATATTTTTCACTTTCTACTTATGTCTTGTACCATTTTCCCCGACATTCCTCTCCCTCTTTTTTCTTTTTTTTAGCTTTCTCTTCCTTCCACCCATTCCACACAAAAGTGGGAAGGAAGTGTAAATAGAACTTTAATTGAGAAAGGATGAATTAATTCAATTAATTCTACAATTTATGCACTCTTTGTTTTATGCTGATTAGGATACTGTACATCATTTTTCAGGGTATATACCTGTTACAGCACCAAAATGTTTGAATTATTTTTGGTAATTTCTAATTTCTTCACTTTCAACGTATGCTTCATTCATATATTAACCCTTTTCGCCTGCTGAAATCAAGTGGCGTATGGTGGTTATTGCCACAGGGTGTGCTGAACCTCATAATTTTTCATAATTATTACTCAAAAATAAACATATACCTGTAGCTAAACTGTATTTCTATACATTGTACAGATTGTAAATTCAGATAAATGAATTGTAATGCATAAATTTTAAAATAAAAGCAACAGATCATTTTACTTACTTAATTTACTTGTACATTAGTTCTATTCTTCTTTTTTGAGAAGTAAATTTTTCTATGACCTCATTATAAAATGAGCACCTTTGTTTTAATTCCATCAGTATATTGTTTTCAATTGAAAATAAACTAAGGCCGCTTAGCCTTTCCTGGCTTTGTGTCCCACGGTAGCAAGTATTTATTCGCTTTAGGGTGGAAAATGAGCGTTCTGCTGAAGCAGCGTTGCTAGGTATGGTTGGGATTAACTCAACTACTCGAATACTTGTTTGAAACCTGATGTGAGACTGTTTTCTCCCATGAACTCCACTAATTCATGTACTTTTTTTTTTTTTTTTTGAAAGCGCAGGGCATGCATACAGTACAAGTTCATTTTTAAAACGAATGTAATCAAAGAGGGAGCCATAGAAATCCTTGAACTTGTGTAGTAAGTGATCAGGGAATTTTATTCTGCACCCTTCATATTTTTCATGCCAAAGTTTGAAAAACTCAAGCTTAGAAAGTGAAGAGTACCTGCACTCAATCAGCATGCATAAGCTGTCTACTATATTCTGATACAGTCCAAGGTAAGAGCTTTTCCATCACCCTACATTAACTTGAGCCTTTTACATCTTTGGTCATCATTGTCACTTTTTCTGGATGCAGATCCTGTAAGGCGGGAAAGACCAAGTTTGGTATATAGGGAAGTAGAGCGTGTCCACTGAGGAGCCTCAAGGATGATACGAGCAGCTTTCCTCTGGATAACTTCGAGGCGGTTGACAGCAGTCCGACTAATGTTGACGAGGGCAGGGGCAGACAAAGGACTTGTACATGGTGAGAAGTACGGGGATGGTGGCACCAAGGGAACCTCTGCACATGGTAGAGAGGGTAGCGAGACGCTGAAAGCATATGTCTCGAAGATAGCTGACTTCAGGGATTTGACAATGTGTGCGAGTTACATACACACCCAGGTATTTTGTCTCATTAACCCAGGCCAAGGGCATTCCTGATAAGAAAAGGGGGGGAGGTACAACACGACCGTGCCACATGGCTTTTGTTTTCGCAGTTGAAAGAAGGGAACCAGATCAAGGGCTTCCTGCATGCTGAGGTAGTCGGGTTTGGAGGAGGACATCGTCGGCATATACTAAGTGGACAACTTCTGTCGGCCACAGGAGAGATGCAATGGAGTGCACGAGAGTGTTAAACAAGGTGGGACTCAGGACTCCACCTTGAGGAGTGCCGAGGTTCATTTCTTGAACAGGAGATGTAGAGCCTTCAATGTGAAACCGGGCCTGACGTCCAGTGAGGTAAGAGGCGATCCATCGACGAAGTCTTACCTTTAACCCCTAACCACGCATGTTCAGCTAAAATGAGGGCAGGCTGAGCTTAATCAAAGGCTCCCTTGATATCGAGGAAGACGGAGACGTGGGCAGTCTGATTGCAATAAAAGGAAGCAATGGAGTGTACTGTGCTGCGATGTCGTCTGCATACTGAAGTTCAGTAATGGAAGCTGCTGACACCTTTGTTCCTGCCTGCAGTCGTCTTATGTTGAAAAGACCTTTCATCCAATAATCTACATCCACCCTGCCAGTTAAATTGGCCAAGAAAATGGAAAAGAGAGTTGGTGCAAGTTTATATCCTTGTTTTACCTCCATTTGGATGGGGAAGAACTCATACTGGGCGCCTTTGTGCAGGACACTGCCATTCATGCCATCGTGGAGTTGCCTCACCATGGCGATGAATTTTGGTGGGCGGCCAAAATGGCTGAGGGTCCACCAGAGGGCTCCCCTGTTGACCGAGTTGAAGGCCTTGAATAGGTTGGTGAAGGCCGTGTACAGGTCACGACACTGTTCTCTGCACTTTTCCTGTATCTGGCGGGTGGTATCTGGAGGGAGGGAGAGGAGGTATGTGGAGGAAGAGAGTGGTGGTATGTGGAGGGAGGGAGTGGTGGTATGTGGAGGAAGAGATTGATTTTTTTATTTTGCCACTTACAGCGGCTACTTTATTGTGCACCCCACACTCATCCTGTGAGCGGCAGCGCAAAAGGATTACAGAGTAGAGTTTACAACGGGTCATAATAATTAACCCCCGTTGTCAGGATATTATGGCACTGAATGTTACACAGTATTTCAGTTACATTATTTGTTTAGTTCTATACATAAAGGGTAACTTATTCACAACTGCTTGAGTACAGGCGTGTGAGGCAGTATGTCTGGCCTCACACTTTGTTATTCACATTTACGTGAGAGGTATTCAAGCACATTGCGTATTTGGTTCTGTACATGAGAACTGATATAGTTACTGAGAGCAAAAAAGTGGATACAATCTTAATATGTCGGCTATCTTGCCATTAGAGATGAAGTGTTGTGCCATTTCACACACAGTGTGCTTGGACCTGTCCCTAAAAGGTTCTATCTTCACACAGTCGAGGACGTAGTGTTCAAGTGTGTGGCCATATGACTGGCCACACACTTTACATTTAGTTTTGTTTACATCTGCTTGAGGAACATACTGCCAAAGGTACTTATATCCTAACCTTAATCTAGTAGTTACAACATCTTGTAATCTAGTGATCTTGTTACTTGCTCCATATACATGTTTCACTTGATACATCTCATCATGGTAAACTATGCATCGACTAGTGCCTGTTTGCACTAGTCTACTTGCGTCAAACTAATCAATAAGTTCTTTCCTAATTACAGTTTTAAGGGTTCTTTTTGACACCCAAATTGTATTCAACGGTGTCTTTGTTAGACGCGAGTTTGGCGAGGGCATCAACTCTGTCATGTTTTATGAGGCCTATGTGAGAGGGGATCCACAACAGTTTGACCTTGACACCCCGGTCAACAAGGCACGCATATTTGTGTCTGGCTTCAGAGACTGCTGGGTCGCTTCTAATCAGAACATGATCTTGTGTACCGACTCTGAACTGAAGCTCAGCGTCTGGGTGTTTATTTTCCGCATCGTTCAGCCAGAGATACTTGACTTCAGGTGATGTACCTTCAGGGAAGTTTAATCTTACTCTCATGGGGGGTTGAGGTTGTAGTTGATGGTCTCTAAGTTTTTCTGCCTTTTCGGCCTTCCGCTTGTTCCTGGACTGAACTAGTTGAAAACTATCCTCTCTGTTGGTGTCAAGGCCAACACCATAGTCGCCTGGCTCACTCAGCATCAGGAGAGTTAGAGCAAGTAGCTGGGTCTCCAGTCAACTCAGACATGGTGGAGTTACAGTACCCGACCAATATGCCTACATCAGAGGGCCGAGGACTGCTTGGCACTCCTAGGAAGTCAGCAGTGGTTGGGAGGCGTAACCCTCTTGGAGGACAAAGGAGACTGGTAGAGCGGTGGTATGTGGAGGAAGAGAGCGGTGGTATGTGGAGGGAGGGTGAGATGGTATGTGGAGGGAGGGAGGGAGAGGTGGTACGTGGTGGGTGAGAGGGTGGGAGGGAGGGGTGGTATGTGGAACGAAGGAGGGAGAGGTAGTATGCTATGCTTTCTTTATTTGTGTCCCCCATCTAAAGAGTCCGTTTTCTCATCGCTTCAGGACTTCTGAGTTCTCATTTCTATCATTCTTAGAGTGCATCCTAGACTTGGTTAATCCTTAGTAATGACACAGAATTACATACCACCCCTCCCTTCCTCCAAACACCACCCCTCCCTTACTCCAAACACCACCCCTCCCTTCCTCCAAACACCACCCCTCCCTCCCTCCAAACACCACCCCTCCCTCCCTCCACATACCAACCCTCCCTCCTTCCACATATCACCCCTCCCTCCCTCCACATACCACCCCTCCCTCCCTCCAAACACCACCCCTCCCTCCCTCCACATATCACCCCTCCCTCCCTCCACATACCACCGCTCCCTCCCTCCACATATCACCCCTCCCTCCCTCCACATACCACCCCTCCCTCCTTCCACACATCACCCCTCCCTCCCTCCACATACCACCCCTCCCTGCTTCCACATATCACCCCTCCCTCCCTCCACATACCACCCCTCCCTCCCTCCAAACACCACCCCTCCCTCCCTCCACATATCACCCCTCTCTCCCTCCACATACCACCGCTCCCTCCCTCCACATACCACCCCTCCCTCCCTCCACATACCACTTCTCCCTCCCTCCCTCCCTCTCTCCCTTCCTCCACATATCACCCCTCCCTCCCTCCACATATCACCCCTCCCTCTCTCCCTCCACATACCACCGCTCCCTCCCTCCACATACCACCCCTCCCTCCCTCCACATACCATCCCTCCCTCCACATACCATCCCTCCCTCCATACCATCCCTCCCTCCCTCCACATACCACCCCTCCCTCCCTCCACCTACCACTTCTCCCTCCCTCCCTCCACATACCATCCCTCCCTCCCTACCATCCCTCCCTCCCTCCACAAACCACCCCTCCCTCCCTCCACATACCACTTCTCCCTCCCTCCCTCTCTCCCTTCCTCCACATACCACCTCTTCCTCCCTCCCACCACCTACCTCTTCCTTACCTCCCTCCCTCCACATACCACCTCTCCCTCCCTCACTCCACATACCACCTCTCCCTCCCTCCCTCCACATACCACTTCTCCCTCCCTCCCTTCACATACCACTTCTCCCTCCCTCCACATACCACTTCTCCCTCCCTCCCTCCACATACCATCCCTCCCTCCCTCCACATACCACCCCTCCCTCCCTCCACATAGCACCTCTCCCTCCCTACACCTACCATCCCTCCCTACACATACCACCCCTCCCTCCCTCCACATACCACTTCTCCCTCCCTCCCTCCACATAGCACCTCTCCCTTCCTCCACATACTACCCCTCCCTCCCTCCACATACCACTTCTCCCTCCCTCCCTCCCTCCACATAGCACCTCTCCCTCCCTCCACCTACCATCCCCCCCTACACATACCACCCCTCCCTCCCTCCACATACCACTTCACCCTCCCTCCCTCCCTCCCTCCCTCCACATACCACTTCTCCCTCCCTCTCTCCCTCCACATACCACTTCTCCCTCCCTCCCCCCACATACCATCCCTCCCTCCCTACTATCCCTCCCTCCCTCCACATACCACCCCTCCCTCCCTCCACATACCACTTCTCCCTCCCTCAGTCCCTCCCTCCACATAGCACCTCTCCCTTCCTCCACATACTACCCCTCCCTCCCTCCCTCCACCTACCATCCCTCCCTACACATACCACCCCTCCTTCCCTCCATCCACATACCACCCCTCCATCCCTCCACATACCACCTTTCCCTCCCACCCACCACCTACCACCTCTTCCTCCCTCCCACCACCTACCTCTTCCTTCCTTCCCTCCCTCCACATACCACCTCTCCCTCCCTCACTCCACAAACCACCTCCCCATCCCTCCCTCCACATACCACTTCTCCCTCCCTCCCTCCCTCCCTCCACATAGCACCTCTCCCTCCCTCCACCTACCATCCCTCCCTACACATACCAACCCTCCTTCCCTCCATCCACATACCTCCCCTCCATCCCTCCACATACCACCTCTCCCTCCCTCACTCCACATCCCACCTCTCCCTCCCTCACTCCACATACCACCTCTCTCTCTCTCTCCCTCGATATACCAACTCTCCCTCCCTCCACATACCACCTCTTTCCCCCCTCCACATACCAACACTCCCTCCCTCCCTCCACATATCACCCCTCCCTCCCGTGACGTACCACCTCTCCCTCCCTCCCGTGACGTACCACCTCTCCCTCCCTCCCTCTACTTACCACCTCTCCATCCCTCCACATACCACCCCTCCCTCCCTCCCTCCACAAACCATCCCTCCCTCCCTCCCACCACAAATCATCTCTTCCTCCCTCCACATACCACCCCCTCCCTCTCTTCCACATACCACCTCTCCCTCCCTCCACATACCACCCCTCCCTCCCTCGTGGAAGTAGATTATCGACTTTTTGGGAGATATTAACATATTTTCCAAAGTAGATTGTCATAGAAAACGGGAAATTTGTATCATAGAAAATGTGAAATATTAATACTTTCTGAGAAAGTTGGTTATCTACTTATCATAGAAAACGGGAAATTTGTATCATAGAATATGGGAAATATCTACTTTCCGGGAAAGTTGGTTATCTACTTTCCCGAAAAGTAGATAATCTACATTTCGGGAAAGTAGATTTTCGACTTTTCGTGGAAGTAGATTTTCGAATTTTGGGAGATATTAACATAATTTCCAAAGTAGATTATCATAGAAAACGGGAAATTTGTATCACAGAAAATGTGAAAAGTTGTAGTGGATTCCTCCCCCTACAAACGCCGTTTGTCGCTGACTAGCTGATCCTCGAATTCCCCAGTGTATGCCTCATGGTCTAGGTCAGCGACCAGCACCGCCTTAAACAACTGAGGTCAACTATTAAGCCACGCCTATCCCCGCTATATAAGACCTGACTTCGTGGTGACCTATCTCTTTCTACCTACAGCTAGTCTTCAAGTAATACCTCCTCCTCCACTCCTGCCTGGCGGCCCTCGTTCCAGCCGGCGACGATGGCGACCCACACCTCGTTGTGACCGCTCTCTCTACCCACATCCATCAGCAAGCAACACCTCCTCCTCATCCTGCCTGGCGGTCCTCTCTCCCGCCGGCGACCATGGCGACCCACAAGCTGGTCCTCCTCTGAGCACCCTCACCAACCAGCTATCTCTACTCAACGCTTGTAGCCATGCTGCCCTCCCAGCACCAAGCTGCATTGTACATCCAATACAACATGTATACAGAGAGCACATTGTGAGTTTCCTTTCTCCATCCCATCCTGAGTGTGAACAAAATATCCTGAAACCCCACAATATTTCTACTTTCTGGGAAAGTTGGTTATCTACTTATCATAGAAAACGGGAAATCTGTATCATAGAAAATGGGAAATATCTACTTTCCGGGAAAGTTGGTTATCTACTTTCCCGAAAAGTAGATAATCTACTTTTCGGGAAAGCAGATTTTCGACTTTTCGTGGAAGTAGATTATCGAGTTTTGGGGAGATATTAACATATTTTCCAGTGTAGACTATCATAGAAAATGGGAAATTTGTATAACAGAAAATGTGAAATATTTATACTTTCTGGGAAAGTTGGTTATCTACTTATCATAGAAAACGGGAAATTTGTAATATAGAAAATGGGAAATATCTACTTTCCGGGAAAGTTGGTTATCTACTTTCCCGAAAAGTAGATTATCTACTTTTCGGGAAAGTAGATTTTCGACTTTTCGTGGGAGTAGGTTATCGACTTTTGGGAGATATTGAAAAATTTTGCAAAGTAGATTATCATAGAAAACGGGAAATTTGTATCACAGAAAATGAGAAATATTTCTACTTAATGGGAAAGTTGGTTATCTACTTATCATAGAAAACGGGAAATCTGTATCATAGAAAATGGGAAATATCTACTTTCCGGGAAAGTTGGTTATCTACTTTCCCGAAGAGTAGATAATCTATTTTTCGGGAAAGTAGATTTTCGACTTTTCGTGGAAGTAGATTATCGACTTTTGGGGAGATATTAACATATTTTCCAGTGTAGATTATCATAGAAAATGGGAAATTTGTATCACAGAAAATGTGAAATATTTATACTTTCTGGGAAAGTTGGTTATCTACTTATCATAGAAAACGGGAAATTTGTATCATAGAAAATGGGAAATATCTACTTTCCGGGAAAGTTGGTTATCTACTTTCCCGAAAAGTAGATTATCTACGTTTCGGGGAAGTAGATTTTCGACTTTTCGTGGGAGTAGATTATCGACTTTTGGGAGATATTTTAAAAATTTTGCAAAGTAGATTATCATAGAAAACGGGAAATTTGTATCACAGAAAATGAGAAATATTTCTACTTAATGGGAAAGTTGGTTATCTACTTATCATAGAAAACGGGAAATCTGTATCATAGAAAATGGGAAATATCTACTTTCCGGGAAAGTTGGTTATCTACTTTGCCGAAAAGTAGATCATCTACTTTTCGGGAAAGTAGATTTTCGACTTTTCGTGGGAGTAGATTATCGACTTTTGGGAGATATTTAAAAATTTTGCAAAGTAGATTATCATAGAAAACGGGAAATTTGTATCACAGAAAATGAGAAATATTTCTACTTAATGGGAAAGTTGGTTATCTACTTATCATAGAAAACGGGAAATCTGTGCCATAGAAAAGGGGAAATATCTACTTTCCGGGAAAGTTGGTTATCTACTTATCATAGAAAACGGGAAATTTGTATAATAGAAAATGGGAAATATCTACTTTCCGGGAAAGTTGGTAGGTAGAAAGAGATAGGTCACCACGAGGTCAGGTCTTATATAGCGGGGGTAGGCGTGGCTTAATAGTTGACCTCAGTTGTTTAAGGCGGTGCTGGTCGCTGACCTAGACCATGAGGCATACACTGGGGAATTCGAGGATCGGCTAGTAAGTGACAAACGGCGTTTGTAGGGGGAGGAATCCACTACAATATTTCACATTTTCTGTGATACAAATTTCCCGTTTTCTATGATAATCTACTTTGGAAATTATGTTAATATCTCCCAAAAAGTCGAAAATCTACTTCCACGAAAAGTCGAAAATCTACTTTCCCGAAAAGTAGATATCTACTTTTCGGGAAAGTAGATAACCAACTTTCCCGGAAAGTAGATATTTCCCATTTTCTATGATACAAATTTCCCGTTTTCTATGATAATCTACTTTGCAAAATTTTTTAATCTCCCAAAAGTCCATAATCTACTTCCACGAAAAGTCGAAAATCTACTTTCCCGAAAAGTAGATGATCTACTTTTCGGGAAAGTAGATAACCAACTTTCCCATAAAGTAGATATTTCCCATTTTCTATGATGCAGATTTCCCGTTTTCTATGATAAGTAGATAACCAACTTTCCCATAAGGTAGAAATATTTCTCATTTTCTGTGATACAAATTTCCCGTTTTCTATGATAATCTACTTTGCAAAATTTTTTAATATCTCCCAAAAGTCGATAATCTACTCCCACGTAAAGTCGAAAATCTACTTTCCCGAAAAGTCGATAATCTACTTTTCGGGAAAGTAGATAACCAACTTTCCCGGAAAGTAGATATTTCCCATTTTCTATGATACAAATTTCCCGTTTTCTATGATAAGTAGATAACCAACTTTCCCAGAAAGTATAAATATTTCACATTTTCTGTGATACAAATTTCCCATTTTCTATGATAATCTACACTGGAAAATATGTTAATATCTCCCCAAAATTCGATAATCTACTTCCACGAAAAGTCGAAAATCTACTTTCCCGAGAAATAGATAATCTACTTTTCGGGAAAGTAGATAACCAACTTTCTCGGAAAGTAGATATTTCCCATTTTCTATGATACAAATTTCCCGTTTTCTATGATAAGTAGATAACCAACTTTCCCAGAAAGTATAAATATTTCACATTTTCTGTTATACAAATTTCCCATTTTCTATGATAGTCTACACTGGAAAATATGTTAATATCTCCCCAAAACTCGATAATCTACTTCCACGAAAAGTCGAAAATCTGCTTTCCCGAAAAGTAGATAATCTTATCTACTTTTCGGGAAAGTAGATAACCAACTTTCCCGGAAAGTAGATATTTCCCATTTTCTATGATACAGATTTCCCGTTTTCTATGATAAGTAGATAACCAACTTTCCCATTAAGTAGAAATATTTCTCATTTTCTGTGATACAAATTTCCCGTTTTCTATGATAATCTACTTTGCAAAATTTTTTAATCTCCCAAAAGTCCATAATCTACTTCCACGAAAAGTCGAAAATCTACTTTCCTGAAAAGTAGATGATCTACTTTTCGGGAAAGTAGATAACCAACTTTCCCGGAAAGTAGATATTTCCCATTTTCTATGATACCGATTTCCCGTTTTCTATGATAAGTAGATAACCAACTTTCCCATTAAGTAGAAATATTTCTCATTTTCTGTGATACAAATTTCCCGTTTTCTATGATAATCTACTTTGCAAAATTTTTTAATATCTCCCAAAAGTCGATAATCTACTCCCACGAAAAGTCGAAAATCTACTTTCCCGAAAAGTAGATAATCTTATCTACTTTTCGGGAAAGTAGATAACCAACTTTCCCGGAAAGTAGATATTTCCCATTTTCTATGATACAAATTTCCCGTTTTCTATGATAAGTAGATAACCAACTTTCCCAGAAAGTATAAATATTTCACATTTTCTGTGATACAAATTTCCCATTTTCTGTGATAGTCTACACTGGAAAATATGTTAATATCTCCCCAAAAGTCGATAATCTACTTCCACGAAAAGTCGAAAATCTACGTTCCCGAAAAGTAGATTATCTACTTTTCGGGAAAGTAGATAACCAACTTTCCCGGAAAGTAGATATTTCCCATTTTCTATGATATAGATTTCCCGTTTTCTATGATAAGTAGATAACCAACTTTCCCATTAATGTAATGATTGATTGTCAGACCAAACCTTACAGCCCAGAATTATGTCACACATAACAGCAAGTATACCACAGACCTTGTGGTACCACCACATTCCGGGTTGACACACCTCAGGTCGACCCATGGGACTTGACCTCGCCCGCTAATGACGTGAGCCGGGTGACCTACAACCACACCTGCACACAGCTATCCAGATCAAACCAGTTTAGTGTTAATTGTTAGAGGTCAGAAGCCGGCTGGGCCGACCCCATATAAAGGCCCTACAGTCCTGTCCACGGGCATTACCATTACGATTGCAGTACCATTATCACCCTGATTCTGGTCATACTGATTCTCATTCTGGTTGCTGTCATATCTCTCCCGTTCGGGTCGTCATTCGGCTCACTAAGCAGAGTCACGCACGTACCCTCCCCAGGTCGGGAGGGAGACCTCCCGACCAGACCACGGCATCGCCAGCTAAGCAGATTCTCCCGTAGGAGGCAGCCCAGCCAGCACTCACTGGGCCTACGTCAGGGTACACGTGAGTCTTGTCAGAACGTCCTAGGGTGAGTCACCTACTGTGGGAAGTGTATTCATTCAGGTGTGTCCGAGAGTCAGTGTCAAGTAACGTAAAGCATTATGTGTTAGTACCCCGATATAATAGTGATATTAATGTGTTCATGTCATTGAGTGAAGTAATAAATAGTTGTATCAAAGAGGTGTTTAACAAGTTGTCCCTTTAAGAAGTGATGTATGTGTATTGACATACGAGATAAGTTAAGCGTAGTGACGCTGAGTAAATAACATCCAGGCCAAGCTACCAAGTTTCCTATCTTTACATTCCTACTCTCTATTCTTACTTATGTATGTAATTCTTCCTCTCATTGTTCTGTCTCATTACATTAAGTAGAAATATTTCTCATTATCTGTGATACAAATTTCCCGTTTTCTATGATAATCTACTTTGCAAAATTTTTTAATATCTCCCAAAAGTCGATAATCTACTCCCACGAAAAGTCGAAAATCTACTTTCCCGAAAAGTAGATAATCTTATCTACTTTTCGGGAAAGTAGATAACCAACTTTCCCGGAAAGTAGATATTTCCCATTTTCTATGATACAGATTTCCCGTTTTCTATGATAAGTAGATAACCAACTTTCCCATTAAGTAGAAATATTTCTCATTTTCTGTGATACAAATTTCCCGTTTTCTATGATAATCTACTTTGGAAAATATGTTAATATCTCCCAAAAAGTCGATCATCTACTTCCACGAAAAGTCGAAAATCTACTTTCCCGAAAAGTAGATAATCTACTTTTCGGGAAAGTAGATAACCAACTTTCCCAGAAAGTAGATATTTCCCATTTTCTATGATACAAATTTCCCGTTTTCTATGATAAGTAGACAACCAACTTTCGCAGAAAGAATAAATATTTCACATTTTCTGTGATACAAATTTCCCGTTTTCTATGATAAGTAGATAACCAACTTTCCCAGAAAGTAGAAATATTGTGGGGTTTCAGGATATTTTGTTTACACTCAGGATAGGATGGAGAAAGGAAACTCACAGTGTGCTCTCTGTATACATGTTGTATTGGATGTACAATGCAGCTTGGTGCTGGGAGGGCAGCATGGCTACAAGCGTTGAGTAGAGATAGCTGGTTGGTGAGGGTGCTCAGAGGAGGACCAGCTTGTGGGTGGCCATGGTCGCCGGCGGGAGAGAGGACAGCCAGGCAGGATGAGGAGGAGGTGTTGCTTGCTGATGGATGTGGGTAGAGAGAGCGGTCACAACGAGGTGTGGGTCGCCATCGTCGCCGGCTGGAACGAGGGCCGCCAGGCAGGAGTGGAGGAGGAGGTGTTACTTGAAGACTGGCTGTAGGTAGAAAGAGATAGGTCACCACGAGGTCAGGTCTTATATAGCGGGGGTAGGCGTGGCTTAATAGTTGACCTCAGTTGTTTAAGGCGGTGCTGGTCGCTGACCTAGACCATGAGGCATACACTGGGGAATTCGAGGATCAGCTAGTCAGCGACAAACGGCGTTTGTAGGGGGAGGAATCCACTACAACATTTCACATTTTCTGTGATACAAATTTCCCGTTTTCTATGATAATCTACTTTGGAAATTATGTTAATATCTCCCAAAAAGTCGAAAATCTACTTCCACGAAAAGTCGAAAATCTACTTTCCCGAAAAGTAGATTATCTACTTTTCGGGAAAGTAGATAACCAACTTTCCCGGAAAGTAGATATTTCCCATATTCTATGATACAAATTTCCCGTTTTCTATGATAAGTAGATAACCAACTTCTCAGAAAGTATTAATATTTCACATTTTCTGTGATACAAATTTCCCGTTTTCTATGATAATCTACATTGGAAAATATGTTAATATCTCCCCAAAAGTCGATAATCTACTTCCACGAAAAGTCGAAAATCTACTTTCCCCAAAAGTAGATTATCTACTTTTCGGGAAAGTAGATAACCAACTTTCCCGGAAAGTAGATATTTCCCATTTTCTGTGATACAAATTTCCCGTTTTCTATGACAATCTACTTTGGAAAATATGTTAATATCTCCCAAAAAGTCGATAATCTACTTCCACGAGGGAGGGAGGGGTGGTATGTGGAGGGAGGGAGAGGTGGTAAGTGTAGGGAGGGAGACGTGGTATGTGGAGGAGAGGGAGGGGTGGTGTTTGGAGGAAGGGAGGGGTGGTGTTTGGAGGAAGGGAGGGGTGGTATGTGGAGGGAGGGAGGGGTGGTGTTTGGAGGGAGGGATTTGGAGGAAGGGAGGGGTGGTGTTTGGAAGAAGGGAGGGGTGGTATGTGGAGGGAGGGAGGGGTGGTGTTTGGAGGAAGGGAGGGGTGGTATGTAATTCTGTGTCATTACTAAGGATTAACCAAGTCTAGGATGCACTCTAAGAATGATAGAAAACGGAGAACTCAGAAGTCCTGAAGCGATGAGAAAACGGACTCTTTAGATGGGGGGACTCAAATAAAGAAAGCATAGCATACCACCTCTCCTTCCTTCGTTCCACATACCACCCCACCCTCTCACCCACCACGTACCACCTCTCCCTCCCTCCCTCCACATACCACCCCTCCCTCCCTCCCTCCACATACCATCTCACCCTCCCTCCACATACCACCGCTCTCTTCCTCCACATACCACCGCTCTACCAGTCTCCTTTGTCCTCCAAGAGGGTTACGCCTCCTAACTACCGCTGACTTCCTAGGAGTGCCAAGCAGTCCTCGGCCCTCTGATGTAGGCATATTGGTCGGGTACTGTAACTCCACCATGTCTGAGTTGACTGGAGACCCAGCTACTTGCTCTAACTCTCCTGATGCTGAGTGAGCCAGGCGACTATGGTGTTGGCCTTGACACCAACAGAGAGGATGGTTTTTAACTAGTTCAGTCCAGGAACAAGCGGAAGGCCGAAAAGGCAGAAAAACTTAGAGACCATCAACTACAACCTCAACCCCCCATGAGAGTAAGATTAAACTTCCCTGAAGGTACATCACCTGAAGTCAAGTATCTCTGGCTGAACGATGCGGAAAATAAACACCCAGACGCTGAGCTTCAGTTCAGAGTCGGTACACAAGATCATGTTCTGATTAGAAGCGACCCAGCAGTCTCTGAAGCCAGACACAAATATGCGTGCCTTGTTGACCGGGGTGTCAAGGTCAAACTGTTGTGGATCCCCTCTCACATAGGCCTCATAAAACATGACAGAGTTGATGCCCTCGCCAAACTCGCGTCTAACAAAGACACCGTTGAATACAATTTGGGTCTGTCAAAAAGAACCCTTAAAACTGTAATTAGGAAAGAACTTATTGATGAGTTTGGCGCAAGTAGACTAGTGCAAACAGGCACTAGTCGATGCATAGTTTACCATGATGAGATGTATCAAGTGAAACATGTATATGGAGCAAGTAACAAGATCACTAGATTACAAGATGTTGTAACCACTAGATTAAGGTTAGGATATAAGTACCTTTGGCAGTATGTTCCTCAAGCAGATGTAAACAAAACTAAATGTAAAGTGTGTGGCCAGTCATATGGCCACACACATTTACACTACGTCCTCGACTGTGTGAAGATAGAACCTTTTAGGGACAGGTCCAAGCACACTGTGTGTGAAATGGCACAACACTTCATCTCTAATGGCAAGATAGCCGACATATTAAGATTGTATCCACTTTTTTGCTCTCAGTAACTATATCAGTTCTCATGTACAGAACCAAATACGCAATGTGCTTGAATACCTCTCACGTAAATGTGAATAACAAAGTGTGAGGCCAGACATACTGCCTCACACGCCTGTACTCACGCAGTTGTGAATAAGTTACCCTTTATGTATAGAACTAAACAAATAATGTAACTGAAATACTGTGTAACATTCAGTGCCATAATATCCTGACAACGGGGGTTAATTATTATGACCCGTTGTAAACTCTACTCTGTAATCCTTTTGCGCTGCCGCTCACAGGATGAGTGTGGGGTGCACAATAAAGTAGCCGCTGTAAGTGGCAAAATAAAAAAATCAATCTCTTCCTCCACATACCACCACTCCCTCCCTCCACATACCACCACTCTCTTCCTCCACATACCTCCTCTCCCTCCCTCCAGATACCACCCGCCAGATACAGGAAAAGTGCAGAGAACAGTGTCGTGACCTGTACACGGCCTTCATCGACCTATTCAAGGCCTTCAACTCGGTCAACAGGGGAGCCCTCTGGTGGACCCTCAGCCATTTTGGCCGCCCACCAAAATTCATCGCCATGGTGAGGCAACTCCACGATGGCATGAATGGCAGTGTCCTGCACAAAGGCGCCCAGTATGAGTTCTTCCCCATCCAAATGGAGGTAAAACAAGGATATAAACTTGCACCAACTCTCTTTTCCACTTTCTTGGCCAATTTAGCTGGCATGGTGGACGTAGATTATTGGATGAAAGGTCTTTTCAACATATGACGACTGCAGGCAGGAACAAAGGTATCAGCAGCTTCCATTACTGAACTTCAGTATGCAGACGACCTCACCTTTGTTTCTCACAGTGAACGCAACTTTCAGGGGATTCTGAAGACCTACGCAGATGCGTATGCACACTTCAGCCTCGAGGTGAATGTACTGTACATAAGACTCTGAATCTCATTCAGGCACACCGTCAACATCCATCCAGCTTAACAGTACTACCCTCTCTAATGTTACCCACTTTCGGCATCTCGGCTCCTACGTGTCCACCTTGCGGACATCGATGAAAAGATTCAACACCGGATCAGATGTGCATCTCAGGCCTTTGGCAGACTCCGTACCCGTGTCTTCAGCTGTAGGGAGCTGAAATTATCTACAAAGTTGCACATATTTCGAGGAGTGGTCTTCCCCACCCTGCTCTATGGCAGCGAGACATGGGTCTCATACAAGAGGCACCTCAATGCACTTGAAAACTTTCACCAACATAGTCTACGATCCATCCTCGGAGTTCACTGGGAAGACAAGAGAACAAATGCTAGTATTCTCACTGACACCAACTGTAGGAGCATTGAGGCTACCATTATTCATGAACAACTATAAGGATAGTCTTAAGACAAACCTGAAAAAGTGCCAAATCTACCCCCTCACCTGGGAGATTACTCCACACCGTAACGCTTGGAGGAGCACCACACAAGAAGGTGTCAATACTTTCGAGTTAGCCCGACTGTATTCCGATGAAGACAAGCGCCAATGCCGAAAAGACGCTGCCGCCACCCCTCCCCCACTTAATGTTCCCCTTCACATGTGCAACATCTGTGAAGGTTCTGCCAGCCTCGCATCATCCTCTTTAATCACCTCAGAACTCACTAACATAGGGTGACATCCTTAATAACTCATATCATTCTATCATAGATGGATGATCGTCATACAGTAGTCGATTCCAAGTGACAGCAAAGTAGTAGTAGATGTGTGGGTCATGTGGGGTGAGAGTGGTGTTGGAGGGCGTGTGTGGGTGATGTAGGGGTGTGTGGGTGGTGTTGGAGGGTGTGTGTGGGTGGTTGTAGGAGGGTGTGTGAGGATGGTTGTTGGAGGGTGTGCCTGTGGTTATTGGAGGGTGTGTGTCCATGGTTGTTGGAGGGTGTGTTTTTGTGTGTGTGATGTAGGGGTGTAATGTTGGCGTGTGTAGGACAGTGTGGGGAATTGGGCTGAGAGTGGGGGAGTTGAACCTTTTGGGGGGTGAGGAGGAAAGGGTCGTACGGTCACTTTTCTTCCTCCCCCTTCCTCACTCAAGCATGGATAATTGTGATAGGGAGATGAATTTGATACCACAATGATCCTCAATAAATTCTCTCCGAGATGTTTCCAATACGATATCCATAAACAGAATATTTTGATGATATAATGATCGGAATTTCATTCTTTAAAAAAACCCCTTAACATATGTTGATACCAGAGTCAATAAAATCAGTTCTAATTTCGTTAGACACACCATTTTTTTTATCAAAATAATCCTGAATGCAATGTCAGGTCACCGATTGTTGAGTGGGGGATTAGTGGGTCTTATGACCTGAAGATGTCTTGAATGACATTATTTTTACCTATG
Organism: Homarus gammarus; assembly: GCA_958450375.1. Classification (NCBI taxonomy): domain Eukaryota; kingdom Metazoa; phylum Arthropoda; class Malacostraca; order Decapoda; family Nephropidae; genus Homarus; species Homarus gammarus. Next base: position 3,046,242 of record CAUDMG010001186.1, on the reverse strand, counting down.
AGGTATATACATAGTACTGTACAATACTGTATTGTATATGAAGGGTACAGGAACAGTATTAATAAGCACAGATTATTTCAGTAACATACCTCTACTAATTAATGAAAACAAATAAACAATATTGTATCATGAATGAAGCAATTTGCTGACAATCAGAGAGTGGCATGGTCACATTCCAATGGATCCCCACTCTCCCTCCCTACCTCATAGCATTCATTGTAAACTTCTATTTGTGTTAGTTAGATGAATTTGATACCATAATGATCCTGAATAAATTCTCTGCGAGTCGTTTCCAACATGATATCCTTAAATGAAAAGCCGAATAATAAGGTAAAAATAAGTATTTTACTGTATACGAATGGTACTCGTATTAATAAGCTCACATTATTACAGTTTCTATCCCCAAGTCTCTACGTACAGAACTAAACAAAGAATTTATTTGAAGTACTCTGTAACATTAGATACCACAGTATCCTGACCACTGAGGCTAGTTATGTAGACTTTCCCTGTGAAAAAGCCATAATTTTGAGCAGCATATTACTGAACTCATTTTGTACTCAAATATACTATGCTAAAGGAGAAAGATTTTTATTGCTTGTGCAAGTATCCAGCAATGCAAGTTATATCTAACTAAGTCAATTCTGACATTTTACAAGAAAACTTTAAGCCGAAAACAGCCTTCACCCACCCCATCTATCTTCCCTGCTGACTGGGAGGAGTGGGGGTGGGGGGAGAGGTGGGGTGTTGACAGCCAGGATGGGAGATTAATGCATACTATGCGGTTGTTAGGGACTCAAGGATTATAAAAGGCAAGGGGTTAAATTTTTTCGCTTATAAAATGGCTCTGACCTGTCTTACGAGAATATAACTTGCAATGCTGGATTTTTTGCAAGATAGCGATTAATTTGAGTATGAACATCCCTTAGTTTGCACGACATAATAATTTTAGTAATTAACTTAGTAGATTTGAGTACAGTTGCGAAGCTTCGTGACTTCACTAGTGTATAATGTGTCTCCATATGTCCTGGCTAATATCACTGATCAGTTGTCTAATTGCAAAAGTAGCCCAGTCGAACCATCATGTATCAATTAATTTTAAAATTGAAATTATAATGTAAAATGTTATAAGACAATGGTTTAGTAGTGCTGTGTGTCTTGGCATGTGAACTCCCCACCTAATTCCGTCACCTCACCCTTCGCCTCGTTAGCTCAGCTCAGAATTGCATTGATTTATTACTGTATTATTTTACTTTTTTATATTTGCACAGTAATAATAAATAGACCATGAGCAGAAAAATCCACAGTTACCCAAGCTGTTGGTCTTCCCACTCATGCACCAACCATGTGAGGATGCGGCTAAAGGTTTGGAGTGAATTTTTCACAATATTCTTAGATTTTCTGGTAATTGCGCATTATTTCATGATCGATATTTGCTCCTAGACTCAGAAATAGTAAGTTGGACAGATTTTCCTTTTGTTTTTTTAATTTTCAAAATATGCTTCTGATTTTCAACCATGGATTGTTCCCAAACCTGGAATTTAGGGAATTTTCAGGAAAAATTAAGAACAAATTTCAATCCCGGTTATTGAAAAGTTTCGGGTTTGAAGGATTCTGGCTAACGCAGGTATTACTATACTGTATACAGTACGTATATTATTTTAAGAAGACTATGGCTGCAGCAGGAAAATATACACAGAAGTTTTTCCCTAAATACTCCCTGCTGAAATGGGGGGGTGCATCTTATATGGCCATGCATCTTATATGTTGTAAAATACTATTTTACGGTATTTCTCCCAATCATACGCCTCTACACTCACTTTTTTCCCCCTTAAGCCAAGCGTTTAAAGTTGAATGCATGTAAGTTAAATAAGTGTATGAAGCAACACGACTGTACAGTACAGTACAGCACCTGCAGCTGTTGAATCAAGTTTGTTCATTATATTTTCTCTCAATCTTACTACTTTCCAGTCTTAATGAGGTGGAAGAGCAACTTTAACCCCTTCACTATGGGGATGCCACTTTTAATATTTTACTTTGCTAATGCCAATCATATTTTATTCAGTACAGAGCAACCCCCATACAGAAAGGATTAAAATTGTCCTACTGGGAGAGAGAAAATATATCAAGAAATCGAAAGACTTACTCTTCCTGTTATGGAAAAATGTGAAACAAAATTTTAAGTTTTGTTTTTTACTGTTGCTAAGTCACAGTTCTAACACACATTTCTCAATTTTCATCATTATAATATACAATATATATTTTGTTTACAGATGTAACAGTTTCCAACATGAACAATATCCATTATAAATACTAATTTCAGTAATTAAGATAAAATATAAATTTTTTAGCTAAAATACTGGAAGCACTTTCATTGACAGATCAGTACAGTACTGTACTATAGGTAAATTACTTTCTTTGTATAGAAAGGAAAAACTTACATCAAGAATGCCAACAATAATACTAAATGTTATATGTAGTCTAAAGTAACAACCATAAAACAAAAATTTAATATGGATTAATCCAATCAAAGCAGCATTTATGGCACCATTTTCTTGCAAGTAAAGAGAAAAAATGTACGTAAATGTTTCCAACAATTACGTTAAAATGTTCTGGATTACGCATAAGTGATTCAGGTATTGTACCTGATTAAAAATACTGTATATATAATTATGATACTAATTTTTTTTTATCAATGCAGTGCACAACTACTATACCATAAGACATTTATTGATTTGCTATTACCTGTTACTCAAAAGATCAATTAGTCACCTGAGAACATAACTTAATTGCTCTTTAATGTACAAACTTCTTTAGATACAAATATGAATAAAAAATAAATAAAAAATGATTTGCAAAAAATCTTAAATTAACGGGTGATCTCTTAATAACAGTACGGTATTGCATTTAAAAATACTAGCTAAAAGCAAACAATTAAATTCTTTGTAAATTAATTTACATTCCACTGATTATAACAAACAAGAGACATTACTGAGGCACAAATTTAATTTTAATTACTGTACTAATTTCAGCCTAGAGGCTGTATCAATAATATTAATTTTTATATTAAATTTTACTTTGGGTGAAGAAACTTTTTAAGCTTATGAATGAAAATGACATTTTGTATGGATGGAAAGAAGAACAATGTCATAAGTGTTGAAAATATTTATAGAAAATTTTTATTATTAAATACATGTAGATATCATTATTAAATTACAACCTCTCTCCCAAAGCCTCTCATGGTATTGACCAGAAACTCTTTAGTATATGGACGGACACGGGTAACACCGTATGTCCCCCAGTGAAAAATGGCAGGCTTGAAAATTATTGCAGTACTTTTTTTTTTTTAATACACATTAACATACAACCGCCTGGCTCAAGGCTCTGGTGAGTAGAGGGATTTCAGGATCAACCCCATTTAGAAGACGGCAGAACAACATATAAATACAAACTGTGAAATACACAGTACAGTACATTATTTCAAATATATAAAGGGGCTATATGACCTTTTTACAATGATTTGCTTTAAATTAAAAGTTATCAAGTGAATTTCTCTTGTACATACAGGATAGTACTGTGCTTCCCCAAAAAGCATACTGTATTGATAACAACAGTGTACAGTACTGTCTGATCCAGTAACGAACAAAACTACAGTAACACAAGGACAACCAGACAATTACCTGTTGAGTACAGAAACTAATGACAAAAAATGATAGCTGTGTTAAGCTGAGGAAATTCATATGAATTTATAATAACCTGAAACACTCTCAAAACTTGAAACTATATTACTGTTTTAATTAACTGTCTTTGGCAGTAGCAAACATTGGTACACATAATTACAGTACAGTACAGTACATGCAAACTTCATGTTGATGTTAAAGAAGTAAGACTTCAAAACTTTGCTCTAATTGGGTAACATAAGTAAGTGAACGATCAAATACACCTTGCAAGTGAAACTCACCCCAGTGCAATCAAATTGTGAACAGTACCGTATTGCTTTCAGCACCTCATTTAAGTTACATGTTACCCATCCTATTGCACTTGATGAGGGGCAAATTAAAAATAAGAGGCACATACAAAAACAAATGTGGGAACATAATATAAAGTTCATATATTGTAGAAGTGTAACAACAGGAAGGTTATGTATTCCTGTACGATGCTGCACGCTAGGAAACAGCATTATGTGAGTACAGTACTATAAGGGAACAATTACCATATGTTCCTGAGTTTGTCTTTCTCTCTTAAATATTGAAAAGAAATGCAGTAATGTACATGTACCAATGATACATAAACCATAAAAATTATTATAATTATTCTATATTTATAAATTAAGACAGACGCAAACTCAGTTTTGTACAGTCCGACCAAAACTTACTTTTACCTCTGGTGTTGAACAATATGACACACCGGCGAAATATACTGCACAATGCACTCGCATCTGCTTCACATTGGTAGCCCTTCTTTCATTATATGGGAATATAATGTGTAATCTTAAAACGGTTAAGTTTATTGTAAATTTAAGGATACAAATCGAATGTAAACAAAAAACAGCATTTACTGAAAACACTGTGAGGAACTCCTATTACAGTGCATGTTTATTATTACATATTCAATATCAGCATTGTCATGTTTTCTCATTTTGACTGTCAGCCACATTATTAAATGAAACAATATAAAATTCTTGGTGAATATTTAAATAAATAAACCTTAAATATTGGTAGCATGAAATAAAAATAACCAAATTAAATTTCAGGGAACTGACTAGTGTACAATGTTTTTCAAGACATATTTTTGATTCAGTTAAAAATTAAAAATCAAAGGGAAAAAATCTATACTATATTCTTTTGAAAGACCTTCAATCATTTCTTGGAGGAAGACAATTTTCACACAACTATGTTTAACTAATATTTTGTATAAAAATCTCCAGCCTCAATAACAATTGCTGAAGCAAAAACTGTGGAGAGTAATTGCATCTGCTCTGGAAGTTTTCATAGTGCATGGCCAGGTCATTGACTCTGTTATTGTTTGCATGTAATGTATAAAAGAATGTATGACACAGACAAACTTCACTCCTGATACTTTCACAACAAATTGACCTTTTGAAAAAATAAAAAGAACCCATTTTTACTTTCAAAAGTGAAATTTGCCATACAGTCATGTTGCATCTTATGCGCATTCAACTTTTACGCGCCTGGCTTAGGAAAAAAAAAGACGCAGAGAAGGTAGGGATGTATGGCTGGGGGAGATACTTCCACCCACGCATCTCTCGGCCTTAGTTGCCATTTGTACTGAGCAGAGGAGGGGGTTTGGGTTGTGTGCCTCTACCGACAGACCCTTAGCAACAGTTGCTAAGGGTCGGTTGGCAGAGGCAGCATATCCTAGCTGAGCTGCAATGCAGCGTATGTACTATCCTGTATAAATTTAGCATTTTCATGCTTTCATTATTTTTCCTAAATATTCTCTGCTGAAATCAACTCCACAATCAGTGGCAAAGAGGATAAAGGAAACTTACAGCAGATGTGGTTGTGTAGTCCGTATCTAAACTAAAATAGGCTTAATCAGCCGAGTCACCAGATGCACTATTGACAAACTGTCCACTTACAATCACCTCCTACACAGAATATACAGCTATACTCTTCATATTTCTTATTTTATAGTTTTATATAATGTTTTCTTTACTTCTAAGTCACATTAAAGTATGGAAATGATTTTTCCACAACTTTTATAGTTTCATTAAATGTAACAATGGCAACATGCATTACCATCTCTTGCAGGCCATGGCTGACCGACATGTCAGCCAGCCGACTCCCAATGTGCGTCTCAGAAAAATGGACTTCTTCAACAATTATTCTACTCTACATAAACGATGTAGCTTAAACAAAGAAAATATAATACCCGTAGAAAACAATAAAATAAGAAAAATGAAGAGAATGGATGGGTATTTGTGAGAAGTGAACATGTGTGTAGGTGGTGGGCTATAACTACGTCTCCAACTCGCCAGCCTAGCCACTGCATTTATTGTTGCTTTTAATGAGACAAAAAAAGTTGTAAAAAAATCATTACACTACTCTAATGCGGCTTAGAAATAAAGAAAATATAATATAAAACAAGAAAATGAAGAGCATAGGTGTTTACAAAATGTGTGAGAAGTGAATGTGCATGGAGCCCCTTCTTATACAGCTGTATTGTTATTTGTAATGAAGCTATAAGTTGTGAAATTATCATTACAATACTGTAATGTTGCTTAGAATTATGGAAAATATAAAATAAAACTATAAAATAAGATAAATAAAGAGCATATGTGGGAAGTAAATGTGTTATGAGATGGTGGGTTACCTGGTTTTAAATGCATCACGGCATAGACACCCCATCATGGTCGCTGCCACACATCTATGAGTCGGCTCAGCTGGACAATTGCCTGAACTATGTTGCGAGCAGATGCGTATTTTATGGCATATATGACGCACTTTTATGTCTGAAAAAATGGCTAAAGAAATCAGTCTGCATCCTAAATGTGGAGTTGCAGTCACCCATAGGCTAATGTATTCCCCAGTTGCTGTCTCCAGAAGGCTAAATTCTACCTACCTAGCCCAACTCCAGAATTAAAATTTTAATTTTTTACTTAGACATCATGCCGAAAGTGTCTCAGAAGTCTCAGAAAGTCAAAAGAGTGCGGCTATCAATTAGAAAAAAATTTGGAAACACTGTACTACAGTAAGAGAAAAAAACTGAAAACAAACACCGAACCCCCTAGTTTAAGGTAAGTCGTGAATAATGTTTCTATGTACATACCATGTGTCTGAGGTGTCTCCGTAGGTGTGAACATATAAACAAAATTAATCTTGATTTAGCGAACTAGTTCACTAAATTGAGCGAAAAATTGCAGAAAAATTTTCTACAGCTAAATGGAGTTCATTACATTAGATTCCGTTAAATCGAGAGCATACTGAACTATACATTTATTTGTACACAAGTTAGCTGGCTCAGTGGGGGTGGGGGGGGTGGGGGGTGTAGGAGGGAGTAGCATTACTAGGGAGTCGGTGGAGGTAGCGTCCCTGCTGGTCTGCATTGCTATGGTGAAGCAGGGAATGTATGCAAATGGTGATTGCGTTAAACTTTCATTTGGATTTTATTTTGTGTTTTGGCAATTTAGTACAGTATTTTTTGTTGTAACTTATTTATTGGCATTATTTTTATTTATTTCTCGCATTTACTGGCACTGTATATGAGGCGTCCCGCATCGTAAGGTGCATTCAGACCATCCGGGCAAAACTTTTTTGTTGGAAAGCACTTTTTTTGGCCTAGTTCTATACAATGGTAGTTGATATGATCTCCTTACTACACCGTAAATAAGGTTGAAAGCCCTTTGAAAATAGGGTAGAATATCGATTTGTGGCAGACAGGACATTATGGGCTTGGCTTTCGCGTCGTCAGGTGCCCTCATCCCGTCAGTGAGTGAGTGAGTGAGAGGAGCGTGCAGCCAATCACAGCAGGCGGCCTACAGCCTCCTCTCCGTCTCGGCCAATGACATTGAGTGTCTGCTATTTAAGTCATGGCCCCTCCAGCCAATGAGGCAGAATCCCTCTCTCCCTCAGTTCTCCTTTGTTGTGGCGGGATCTACACTCTGATATCGATTAAAGTAAAAAAAAGCCAAAAGCAGGTGAGAGTTTTGTTGCTTCAAGTCAACATTGCAACAACCCAGTACAGTAGGGTCGGAATATATCGCGACTTTATATAACGATTTTCTTTGTATTGAGGCTGACAACTTATTGAAATTTTCCTATATATAGCGATAAATTTTTTTATTTCGCAAGGGAAATCGGGCAGGAAATATTTCAAATGTACTGCCATGGCAAACAAATGCGTTATTTGCTCACCAGAGGCGCCACCGTGGCTGTTCACTCACACATTCACACTCGCCTGCTCAGTCTTTCTGAGTGAGTGACGAGAAAGCAGCGGACTCTAATGCAGATTACGACTTCTAAGGCGAGTATAAATGGGTTGCTAGTGACGTGAAAAGTGAAGTGAAGATAATGGAAACCTTAATGGAAAAGATTTAATACTGTAACTAATACTTTTGGTGTTCCTTTATGTAGGTGTGGGATTGTCAAGTGTGGGTGGCAGTGTGGCGTCTGCTGCCGAGTCTGGTGTTCCCAAGATGGTGTGTCAGCTGCTGAGTCTAGTGTTCCTGAGTCTGGTGTTCCTTGATATTGATATTGAAATACTCGGTAGCGTGTTGTACCTGAGTGTAGTGTTCACTGGTGCTTTAGTTAGTAAGAAAATAAACTCGTTAGGTCAAGTTTAGTCACTTTTTTTTGGCCTCCAGAACCTAACCCTATTTTCCCCATTGATTACATGTAATCATACAGTGTATATCGCGATTTAGTATACCAGGTACTCCTCAACTTACGACCACCCGGACATACGACTGCTGCAGTCGTATAAAATATTTTTCAAATTACGTATTTTCTAGGACCGACGTTAGTGATCGCACTGTGTACTGACAAAATTTTCGTTTGTAATTCCCTTTAAAATGGCTGGCAAGCGTAAAAGTGAGAGTTCTCGTGGTGCTGAGAAGAAAAAGGGACACCCATTTTAGATTTTCTATGTATTATTTTCGCATTTTCGACTTGCAACCAATTTGACTTACAACCTGGCCGTCGGTCCCTAACCCCCTCATAAGTTGAGGACTGACTGTATAGCAAACATCGTTACGAACTTACGAAGGGGCTCTGTCCCGACGACCAAGTCAAAAAGGCGAAAATAATACATAAAAACTCTAAAATGGGTGTCTCTTTTTCTTCTCAGCACCATGAGAACTCACTTTTACGCTTACCAGCCATTTTAAAGGGAATTACAAACGAAAATTTTGTCAGTACACCGTGCGATCACTAACGTCGGGACTCGAAAATACGTAATGTGAAAAATATTTTATATGGCCATGGCCATCGTATGTCTGGGTTGTCGTAAGTCGAGGAGAGACTATTATTTTAAGAAAACTATGGCTACAGGATGATGAAAATACTGTACACACAGTATTTTTTCCTAAAAACTCCCTGGTGAAATGGGGTACTGTATGTCTTATATGGCTGTGCATCTTGTATGCCATAAAATATGGTATTCTTTGTAAATAACATATTACAGGGGGTCCTTGTTATCCGCAGTTAATTGGGACAGGAAAAGCGCCTCTGATAACAAATCCACTTAGAGCAGGGAATTAACCCATAAGAAATAATGGCTTGATGGAGGTGGGTGTTGGAGGATTAGTAGGAGGATGAAAAAGAAACAGGACTACCGTAGGTGGATTGTCCACTCCCACTCTTCTTTCACCAAATCACTTCTAATTTTACATCTATACTATAGCTGGTGTGCTTCCTTTAGAGCACTGCACCACCCTGTTTGTGTTGGGAACTCATGGCTACAAAAATTATAAAATAATTCACCACAACATGCATGAAAAGACACAACAAAGGCAAGAGTAAACACAACACAGCACTGGTCTGGACGAAACAAAGCGGGAGACTAGCGCGGGGACATGTGTGCATGCATGACACCAGGAAGAGGATGAAATTTCAAACACTTCAGCTAAAAATCCGCAGCTTTTATCGGGAGTTTTCGGAGTTTTTGAGTGGAAACCAGTTAAATGCGGGGACTTTTTTCATGGGTGGTCACATAAAGTTGACCACGTAACTGCAAAACCGCGGATAGTGAATACAGTACTCTTATAACGAGGACCTAAGGTATATACATATACTGTACCAGTAAATGTGAGGAATAAAAAAATAATAAAAAATAAAACAAAATAATATTGCATTACCATTTAGTGGGAGATGGTGAGAGTGTAGACAGAGTGAGGAAATGCCAGCTGTAGCTCTCTCCCTTCCACCCACAGTGCTTGCTCCTACACAAATGATTCCCTTTATGTTTTTGACCTTATGATAATTATTTTATGTACAGTGAACCCTCACTTTACGCAGTTAATTCAACCCACGGCGGCCCGCGTAAAGTGAGAAACACGTAAAGTGAATAACATAACATATGGGATTAATTGAAATAGAGACCGGGCCGACCCCCAAACTCCACTTTTTCAGACACAATACCTACGTTGTAGTAAAAATAACTTCTTAATTTTATGATGGTATGCACACACAATTAATAATTAAGAGAAATATCAATAATATTAGGTTTTTTAACACTTACATTAGTAGAAAAGATGGCTGGGCACACGGGGAAGGGGGGTTGGTTCCGAGGCAGAGGGCAGATTATTATTGGCCCTCACCTGTATCACTTGTATCAATTGTATCACTGTCCACCACAGAGGCTTGCAGGGCCTCTTTGTCAAACCCCTCAAAGTCCATATAAATCCATATCCTCACTATCATTATCACTATCACTGACTTGGGCCGGCTGTGGTGGGTGGCGGGTGAAGAACTCGGTAATGTTTTGATGACTGGGCGACCTTGTGTGCACCCTGCTCACGCCGCTTACACAACATGGCGGGAGAGATGGCGGGAGGTTTGGATCCAAAAATGGCGAAGCTCGCCAGCCGCTGTCCGCGTAAAGGGGTACACGCACCGTGGAATGTGAGCATTCCGGTTTCGGCAGGGTACCAAGTAAACGTGGAAACGCGGAATGTGGGACCGCGTAAAGCAAGGGTTGATTGTATATATATATATATATATATTTTTTGGGGGGGGGGGGGGGGCACAATCTGTGTGTTGTACATTTAAACTGAAATAGGCCTAACCAGCCGAATTGCCAGATGCGCTATTGACAGGTATATACAGTATAACCATGTACTTTATGGGTGATTTATGGGATATTCAAGGGTAATTTTGAATATACTAGTTTTTGGATTTACACGCTCTTTAGAATGTAACCCCCGCGTAAGATGCGACATGACTGTACGTACTTGAATTTTAACTCCTTACATAGTTTTGATATATAGTATGATTAAAATATTTTGAAAAACAAGGATAGGGGAAATGATGTAGCAATCATGCTTACCAACCCTACTGGGACAAGATGACATGAGAGCTGGTGTTCAGTATGAAATTCACTGCACCAAGGGGTAAAAGTAATTTATGATCTGAATGTACATACTTCGAAGATAATGTTAGATCATGGGGATGGTGCATAGGAGTTAATGGGGTGGCAGTGAAATTTCTTAGTTTATAGGTTGTTACATAATTTATTAATTTTCTTTCTAGATGCAGCATCCCTAGAGGCTGCAAAGTATAAGGTGCTTGAGAGTTATAATAAAAATACACAAATACACAGAAGGCACAAATACAGATGTAAGTTATAACAAGTGATACATGGAGTGTGGCAACACAGTCTTGGTGTAACATGAGATATATGAATGGGCAGAGAATGTGTTTGGGCGCAAAGTACAGGTATAATTTAATTAGAACTATTAAAAATGGGTGGAGAACCTTGATAATAAGCAACTGATGTTTTACTGTAGGTGTATGTTAATATACACTGTATACAGTACTGTGCAGTATTAGAATGTAAAAAGAAAATAAAAGCCAAACAAAAATGACCCTATAGAGTGCCAGCCTGTAATTTAGAAAAAAAAATGTGATTCAAGGGCTATGATAAAAGTTGATGGTTAGGCAAAAATGTTGATGGAGTACAATAAGTTCCGGTATTGTCACCGATCATGGAAAAATAAGCTGGAAGTAAAGATTGTTGTTGGGATTTTTAAGGGACATTGATTGTTTGAATGGGTTGTCTAAGTGTAGGATAATCATTTATAAGCATCAGAAGCTTTATTTCCTTATTATTTGTCAGAGTAAGAGAGAATTCCTGGAGTAAAGGAGTGGACCCCTACTTTTCCCCTAAGAAATTTACTCCAATAAAGAATAATTTGCAAGAGAACAAGGCCCTATGGAACCAAACCTTGTTCTCTTTTGAAGACCACCTGTAAATACACAGTGCCCTTACATTTGTTTTGGAGACCAACACATGACTAAAATGTACAAAGTAAAAATTTGAATTAATGCTTCCCATTCACATAGATATATGAGGCATCTTGTGCAACAAGGGTGAAGTTGCCAATCTGGTTTTTTCCCATATTGGGTGCTCTATTTAGTTTGGGTCAGGCGGCTGCAGGGGGAAGGAGAGTGGGCGCCAGTGATGAAAGGGAGGACTTCCAAGACGACGACCTTCTTGATTACTACCCCCCCCCCCCCCTCACTCACACCAGACATCTTTGCCCTGTGTAGTGATTATCATCATCTCCTAATTACCTCAAATAAATCCTTTTCATTGAGTTAACAAAACAGCAGATTTATGTACAGTATAATTTTTATTTCCTGTAACTTTCATAAAACTCCAAATAGTAAAGAATTACCATTTTTTTATTTACAAGTACATTCATGTGCCTCACTTATATAAAATTTGTAACTAATCTTTGTTAATAATTTATGACTGGTAATTAGTGTACACTGGACCCTCGCTTTATGAGCATTCACTATATGCAAATTTGAGTTTATGTGGCGACCCTATTTCTACCCACAATTTATTTTATGCGGAAAAGGTTCCCCATTATGCATTCTGTAGAAGATATGGCGTACTACAGTAAAGTATTTGAATGATTTTCTACAACTTTTAAAGCATTAATGATCCAGAAATGGTTGTAAAACATGGCACAGTGTGTGTGTGTGTGTGTGTGTGTGTGTCTACTGTGCTGCATGATGTCATGGGATGCAGCTGGAATGGTGAGTCAGCTGCTCCACAAACTTTTACTTTCCACACAAACACCCATACTCTTTATATATCTTAGCTTATAGTTTTATATAATATTTTATAGTTTTATATTATATTACCTTTATTTTTAACCCACATTAGAGTATTGTAATGATTTTTCCACAACTTTTATAGCATTACTTTTGACTTTTAGTAGTTGTGGAACATATCCTAATTTTCCCCCTAAGATTAAGTTTTCACTATATGCGGATTCCTACTATGCTGTGTTGTCACAGAACGCAACCATAGCATAAAGTGAGGGTCAGGTGTATGTTGATTTGGTTAATCAGGGACACACAAAAATGCATTTACAGGTAGTCGTCGACTTACGACCTAGATTGGTTACGGCCGACCGGTCGTAAGTTGATCTGGTCGTAAGTCGGCCTATGTTATAATTACCTTACGTATATTATACTGTAATGTGTAATGATAATATAATCATCTTTAAGTCATATTTTATCAACATTTTCTTTGTTCATTATTGTTACGGTCGTCAGGTTTAAGTAAATCACTGCATACTACAGTACAATTGGTTTATTATTTACACTGGGGCTGGGGCCAAAACTGTCGTACCGCCGGTCGTAAAGTCGAACAGACGTAAGTCGCATAGGTCGTAAGTCGACGACTACCTGTATTCTATTTTCTACTTTCATTTCCTTAATATGCTTGTCAAGCCAAATAAAATGACACATAAACATGAAAATTTGATTTTTTTGTTACAAGAAAAAAGTAAAGCTTTAAATGTGATTATCTTTAATCCCAATTTTGGCGAACTAGACTTGTTGCACAAGATGCCTCATATTGGTTCAATGATTCTCCTATTATCCTCTGACAAGATTATCTCTCTCTAGAAGTTTCACAATTACTGTTCCCTCTTTTACAGTAATTGAATTCATCACTCACTGCCCGACTCATTGTATGTAAGAGCAGACCGAATACAAAAAATAAGAAAACTTGGAAATCAGAAGTGGATAGGAAAGGAATAACACGCAGGAAATTAAGGGTTTAAGGTTGTACTGGGAGTGAGTGAATGGTAAAAAAAAGTGTATACAGTACTGTGATTTGGAGACCAGGAGGGAGAAGGAAAGACCATTTGGAGGTGGAAGGATGGAGTGAGGGACACATTACAAGACACCTAGGAAGCAGGAGTGACAAGATAGCATAACATTGAGTTGTTTACAGACACAATACTGTACAGCAAATGGTGAAAACGTGTATTTACTGCAAATTCATGTGCGTTTGTGTGAGAGTGTGGGGGGAGATTGAGACTGTGTTTACTACAGGTTGACAACCCTTTATCCGAAATTCCGAAAACCGAAAAGCTCTGAAAACCATAAGTTTTTTTTTTTTTTTTTTAACAGGGATTAGCCCACCTGGGCATAGATCACTGACTCACATTGGGGCCTGGTGGGCGAAAATGTAATATAATAGTAAAAATAGTTATAATAATAATAATTATTCATAGTAGATAAGATTTTTAATTAAAATACAGTAATACCTCACTTTACTCGGTCAATTGAACCCATGGAGGCCCGCGTAAAGTGAACAACAGAACATATGGGATTAATTGAAATAAAGATTGGGCCGACCCCCAAACTCCACTTTTTCAGACACAATACCTACGTTGTAGTAAAAATAACTTCTTAATTTTATAATGGTATGCACACACAATTAATAATTAAGAGAAATATCAATAATAGGTTTTTTAACACTTACATTAGTAGAAAAGATGGCTGGGCACACGGGGTTGGGGGTTGGTTCCGAGGCAGAGGGCAGATTATTGGCCCTCACCTGTATCACTTGTATCACTATCCACCACAGAGGCTTGCAGGGACTCTTTGTCAAACCCCTCAAAGTCCATATAAATCCATATCCTCACTATCACTGTCTTGGGCCGGCTGTGGTGGGTGGCGGGTGAAGAACTCGGTAATGTTTTGATGACTGGGCGACCTTGTGCGCACCCTGCTTTCGCCGCTTCCCGCGTATATGAGTAGATGCACCGCATAAAGTGAACATTCCGGTTCTGGCGGGGTACAGCGTAAATGTAGAAACGCGTAAAAAAACCCCGCGTAAAGCAAGGTATTACTGTACTGTACACCAAAATAAAATAATAATGATAACAATAATAATAATAAAATATAATAATACAATTAATAATAATAATAATAATAATACAAATAATACTGCAATAAAATAATAATAATAAAGAAATACAAGAATGAAAAAAGATCAAAAGTGAGAAACGCGACCTAGACGTATGAATTATTATTATAATTTTTATTATATTTTCGCCCCCCAGGTGGGTCAGTGATCTATGTCCGAGTGGGCTAAAAAAAAAAAAAAAAAAAAAAAATATATATATCATTTTGTAACCCGAAAAATTCCGAAATCCTTAATGCCTCTGGCCCCAAAGATTTCGGATAATTAAGTACAGTATATATATATATATATGTGTGTGTGTGTGTGTGTGTGTGTGTGTGTGTGTGTGTGTGGGGGGGGGGGGGGGGGCTCTCTCTCTCTCTCTCTCAAGTGTATCCACAAATAATTTGTGTACATTTTCTGGTGGAGGATGGCTTGTTTCATGAGCATAGGAAATGCCATCATGTTATGGGGACCAAATTATAATAGGTATCATTTAGTAAGACATGATTTGGTTCCATAAATATATACACAGGGTATGAGAGAGAGGGGAGGGAAGGGAGTATAATTTTGATATTTTTTACCTTTCTACATTCTTAGTATTTGGAGTTCGTGTAATTAACACATAAGTGAGAAAGCTCTCTATATACCGGTAAATTAAACCAATAAATTACAGAAAATATCCTTTGAAAACTGAAAATATATATTTTACAATAATCAATTCTTCTTTATGTAGTTTTACTGTACATAAGTTTACAAAATATATACTATACATGCACACATACGAACCAAGAAAATAAGAACAATATTTGGTAGTATTGATGGTATCCTCAACAAAGGATGAGGATATCACATGGACTCTAAAAATTAGCAATCTTATAATTTTTTCTGTAAGTGTTCATTATTATCAATAATAAGTGGTTGCTTATTGGGGCTAAAATTTTTGAAGTGAACAACAGCTAAAAAATCTAATTTTAGTAAATAATTTATAGACAATGGAAAGGCTCAGCCAATTATTCTTTTTGAAGACTAAGAAGTTTGGACAAGTTACCAGTTATAAAAATATTTTTGTGCTGTGATTTTTATATTCTTCACATCTATGAGCGGAATACTTGCAACTAAAAGTAATGGCAAAATCTCCAACCTACATGATTTTTGTAATAAATTATGATTTTTATGTACATAGCCAACCACTAAATTCTCAGAATTTTTGCAAAACAATACAAAATATTTAATACCTGTATAAAGTAAATTGAATATTTACAGAGAAAGTTAGTACAGTGGGGTATGCTATAACGAATCTAATTGGTTCTAGAACCTTGTTCGTTATAGCATTCGTTCGTTATAGGATTAATCCGTTCCAGGCCCCCAAATACAACCACTTAACACTGAAAAATATATAAAATTGTAAAAATTGTAAAAAAGTGCATAAATATGCATCTAAACCCCTGAAATAAAGAACATCATTAATACTTGTAATAAAAAAACAATAAATTAGTAAAAAAAAAAAAAAAAAATTTTTTTTAAATAATGTTCGTTGTAGGAGTTTCGTTCGTTATAGCATTCTCAATTTTATAGGTAAAACCGTTCGTTATAGGAATATTCGTAGTAGGATCCATTCGTTATAGCATACCCCACTGTATTATGTTCTTTTAGATTTGGGGCAATTGAGCATAGCAGTCCTGGGCATGTTCCATAATACTTATGGTACTACATTCTCTAAATTCTTGAGTTCATTCTTACAAATATAAAGTTGACTGACACTAAGAGCATAACAAATCTAATAATAATAATAATAATCTTAATTTACCACGCCAACTTTCACCATACTGTATTTTATTACTGTATTTAAGACATTTTTCTGGTGATAAACTGAAAGAAAAAATCTCCATTAGTCGACTTCAAAATCTTGCAGGCAATTCTTAATTATTCCTATCTTAACAACCTCTGACCTGTTTTACAGCACTTATTTAAGTCATAGTATAATGACTGTGGTGAGACAACCAACCATGTGGTAGATAGGCTGGTCCACAGTCTACCAAGGTACAATACACAGCTCGGACCTTAAGCAATGAACACAGCATGCCACTTATTTAGCTACAGTGGGATAAGTATATATCTGTACAGGTAGTCGTCGACTTACGACCTAGATTGGTTACGGCCGCCCGGTCGTAAGTTGATCTGGTCGTAAGTCGGCCTATGTTATAATTACCTTACGTATATTATAATGTGTAATGATAATATAATCATCTTTAAGTCATATTTTATCAACATTTTCTTTGTTCATTATTGTTACGGTCGTCAGGTTTAAGTAAATCACTGCATACTACAGTACAATTTAATTGCCTTACGTATATTATAATGTGTAATGATAATATAATCATCTTTAAGTTTCCTCTTTGTAGACATCTTTGGGGGGGTGGTGGTTCAAGAAAAATTTCCAAGACAAAAGAAAGGCACAAGGCAAACAGACACGGAGGGAAGTGTGCTGTACCAGCGAGCGTGTTTGTAATTGAGCGCGGGGATGCGCGCGGCTCCAGCTTCCGGCAGCGCCAGGAGGCTGGGGCCAAAACTGTCGTACCGCCGGTCGTAAAGTCGAACAGACGTAAGTCGCATAGGTCGTAAGTCGACGACTACCTGTATACCGGTACCCAATGAGCAGGGTGGCCTTAACAAAATCTCCATTGTTTAATTACAGTACAGTACAACTCTACACATAATACTGTGCACGGTGTTCATAAAGTCACAACAAATTTGTAGAAATCGAGGCAAAAGGGGATATTTTATGCAATACCTGCAGTACTAAAATCAGAGGTATATCTATTAATACATCCTTAGCATTTAATTCTACATGACCACTGTTAATATTTCTATAGATCTCAAATCTATTAGTTGCATTGTGAAACACATTTTGCAGCATCTGTGGAGTGATTTCTGCAACTGCAGCTTCGTTCATGGTACTGTATTAACACTGTTGTCTTTCAACAGGATGGGGCTCCTTGTCATTACATAATAATCGTTCGGGAGTACCTTAACAAATGTGTTCTAGATCAGTTTATTGGACACAGGAGCAACAGACCATGGGCAGCCCGAAATCTTGATTTAATGCCTTTGGATTTTTTTGCATGGGGTTTATCAAGTCAGAGGTAAATCAAATTTTTTTTTTAGATCTGCAGGTTCTATGAGAACTTATAGAGGGGACAGTTGCAAAATTCACGCCATAGAAGCTGTAAAATGTGTTGCAATGCAGCTAACAGATTTGAGATCTGCAGAAATACTGACAGTGGTAATGCAGAATTAAATGCTTAAGTTATATTAATAAAAAATAGCTCTGATTATATTACAGCATCGCATAAAATATCCCCTTTTGCCCCTATTTCTGTAAAATCAGTAAAGATTTTATAAACACCATGTGCACTCTCACCAAAAAGTATCGGTGCAGGGTGAGATCGACGACTTCCGAAACTGTACGTATACACTGTGATATGTCGGGAAGGTTGGTAAGTGTATCCTCATAACCGCCCCCCCCCCCCCTCCACTAGGTGTTGCCATACGGCTGACAATCAGTGTGTTTGTTTCCTCTTTTCGGATTGTTGCTTTGTGTCGACTGAATGATGAGCGAGGGTTCGGTCTCGGTGAACGTAGGTATAAAGCAGAGGCAATATGAAGCAATAGAGATCTACACATGCCAGACGACATGGAAACCTCAGAGGGAACACGAGGAACTATTATTGCCCTTCATAACGAAGGGTTCGGCGTCACAGATATTAGCTGGCGGGTTGGTGTCCACAGGAACACCGCTGCACGATGGATTTGTCGATACCTCGAAACTGGTGCTACAGACGACAGGTCTCGGAGCGGCACTCCACGCTGCACCACCCCTCAGGACGACCAGGTTGAGTGGTTTATTTGGTAGCATAAATTAATGTGGCAATATTCACAAGTATCACAAATAATTTTGTTAACAGGGAGTTCCTCAATATTTCATACAGTCTATTTATCACTTCCCGACCTTATTTATAACGGTTTGTTTCACTTGACCAGGGCTGCCAACATACGGCTGGAACAACTCGCCTTTCCCAATACCTATCGTCACTGGTCTCAAATTGTTCACACTACAGTATGCACCGATACTTTTTGTTGCGAGTGTACATCATTTGTGATGGTAAAGCTTAAAAAATAAATGGTTATGGTATGTTTAAATACTGTATTATATAAAATAACAAAGGAAGAAATAAAGTCCTAAAAAATAAAAACAATCTACATCATATAGTTTTTGTGCCATTAAAATAACTTGTAAACCACAGAAACAAAGAACTTGTAGTTAAAATTGTCAACATTCAACATTGGATAATAAATATAGTTTGGTATTTTAAAATACATCAGTGTACAATAATACCTCTAATGTAAGTTGCCATTGTCATACAAAAACTAAGTTAACAAGAAAATTACAAAAATATTTTTATTCTGCATAGCTTGTGAATCATATAGTACGTATATGTTTTGTAACTAATTTTGTTATCTAAAATAAATTGTTCGTAAATAGTTGGACTAATAATATCTAAATAGAATACATTTTTAATTTTGTCAAGAGCATCCATTTATTGGCGATTAAAAATGTAAAACAGATAAAGATACTGTACATTCAATGAATCAGTCATGAAATACATTACATAAGCAATCAATTTAAATATACGTAGTGTACAGTAAAATCAGAACAGCTAGCTTTGACTGTGTATAAAGGCATCTATCATTATGTAATCAATTCATTATAGAAAGCACAAGGGACACAATTTATTATATTCATATAGTCATCTTAAAACCTGTCATGGGGATAACGCATAAATGTGACTGAGACATTTTCACTTAATTAATGTCATAATACTTTACAATACTGAGCTACAAAAGCAGAAGCAATAAAGTTCCCTGATATCCACTCTCCTCAAGCTGTCATAAGTATAAACTTTATTAAACTGTACATTAAGTTCATTTTCAACTTATGAATATTTACTCATAAAAGATATAAAAATAGGAATCTTTTCACCTATGTAATATTAAGAAATGCATCTTTAATTGCTGATATTCTGAAAAGGCAAATCACCTGAATAAGAAAGACAGTAAGCAAAGGACGTGACCAAATGTTATGGTCTGTACACTTAAGTAACGTTTCCAACACTTTTATAAAGTCAACACATCTAACACCCCTTTTTCATCTGCTTCCATCAGGAGGTCCAGAAGTCGCCCATTTAAAACCTCATTATTGCCTTCAACTAGTTCTTGACCAATAGGGCTCAAGACTTTCTTAACACATGCTCGCATGATATAGGATGATGAGGGTTTAAAGGCAAAAGATACAGTAACTTTTGCTATCCCTGTCTTTATCTTATCTACAACAACTTTACAGGGGTGACAACAGGCATTACTAAGGCATGTTGAACCTGTATGGTTAATGTTCTCTCCAGCTTTACTTAAAGTTCCCTGTATGAGGCACATCCCCATGAGAAACCCTACAAGAGATGTTCTTTCAAATTCTGCCTTAAATTGTTCATAATTCCAATTGGGCACAGGGGTACCCATCTTTGTTGTTGCTTCAGTGAATGTTGTATGGTAATGTCTAAGAATTTCTTCTGCATGGTCTCTTCTCATTTCAAATGAAGTTGAGGTGTTTAGCAAGTAATGGAGATCAAATACCGGATTGTTCCACTGTGAAATCTGCCAGTCAATAAGCTTAAGTGATTCAATAGATCTCTCTTCATTTACTGTTGAACTTCCATGTTTGAACATGAGGTTACTGTTCCAGAAATCTCCATGTGTGAGACAGAGGAACTTGTGTCTTGTCTGGTCATCCCACAATGCAGCAAACTTGAGTGGTAGAGTAGTCTTACCTGTCTCTAATTTATGTACCATCTCTTCATAAGTCTTTTTACTTTTTAAAAATGTGATGGAATTTGCTAGTGAGGCCCATACAACTGGTTTAAAAAATGCACTTATGGCATTACTGAACTGAAAGCAAGGGTACTTCTCTATAAAATTATGAGATTTATCATATGCATAAGAAACTGCATGTAACCTGGCTACATGGTTAACAGCTAATTTTGCATGTAGAAAGTCTAGCCCCTCTCTTTTTGGATTAGTTTCATATCCTAATACCTTGATATTTCCCATCACCAATACATACTCTTTCTCAGTACACTTGCCATAAATATATTCTGGGAGGTCTAAACGAAATTCATCATTAGCATGAATAGCTTGAAAATCATTGAGTTCCTTAACTACTTCAGAATACATCATAAGTTCTTTTATGTGGTAACCACATCGTTTTATGAGCTCACAAGAGAGGGGGTCTTTAGTCAGAAACTTAACAATGAGGTTGTATTCCTTGTCTTCTGGGGCTTCCTCAGGACCCTCTCCACCACTGAGCACAGCTTGAACATCGAGAAGAATAAGTTCAGCATTGAAGCTTTCTCCTGGTTTGGTAGCTGAGAGTGAAAGAAAAAGTAAGTTGTAAGAAACATGACTTGTAACATAAACTAATACCTGTACTCTATTCTTCTATCTCTTATCCATCTGAAGGAAATATATCATTAAGAAACAGTAAAACTGGTACTTGTTTTCAGTGTTATGGTATATAGTGCAATATTTAGCATGCTTATGGGTACAATACTCTCTTTTTACAACTTAATACTATACAGTACTGCACTTTGAGTATGATAAAACTTTTATAATGAGAAACACTATAATATCTTACCATTCCTTATACTGTATGTTTTGACAGTGACTTTAGTGTCTGTTTCTTTTTTATTTTCATACTCAGTAAGCATAAATTCCACCCATGCCTTGGTAATATATGAGCTAGAGGATGGTGACTTCATGATGGTGTGGTGTTTAGTAATCCTCACATATGCATTCAGCCCCTAAAAGAGAAAAAATAATAATGTCATTTACACACAATTCCAGAGTCTCAATTGTTTCTTTTACTATTGTCAACACAACATACTGTACATACTGTATATCGTTTCTCACTTGTGATATTTTTTCATTTTTGTATTTCTTTATGGTTCTTTATTATTATTATTATTATTATTATTATTATTACAGTGTTGTTGTTATTATTATTGTTATCATTATCATTTTTATTTTTGTATTTTGTATATTTTTTTACTTATCTGAATTATTATTATTGCATTTACGCCACCCAGACCCTGATGTGGATCAGTGACCTGTGCCTAGGTGGGTTAATCCCTGTAAAAAAAAAAAAAAAAAAAAAAAAAAAAAATTCACGAATGTAGACACATTGATCAATGGGAAAAATGGGGTTAGGTTCCTGGTATGACTTAACATAGGAAGGAAATAATAAATGTTTAAGAATACCGACTACAATAAACAGTGTTACTGTAAATGACAATAAATACAGGTAGTCGTCGACTTACGACCTATGCGACTTACGTCTGTTGGACTTTACGACCGGCGGTACGACAGTTTTGGCCCCAGCCTCCTGGCGCTGCCGGGAGCTGGAGCCGCGCGCATCCCCGCTCTCAATTACAAACACGCTCGCTGGTACAGCACACTTCCCTCTGTGTCTGTTTGCCTTGTGCCTTTCTTTTGTCTTGGAAATTTTTCTTGAACCACCACCCCCCCCCCCAAGATGTCTACCAAGAGGAAACTGTCTTCATCTACTCCTCAACCTGCCACTAAGGGATTATCAGAAGGTTTATCTCTACTGAATAAACTTCTTGCCCATTTTGAAGGAATGGACCCAAACATCGAACGATTTGCAAGGATTGAGCGGATGGCACGCAATTCGTTTCGTCCGTATCAAGAAATTTACGAGGAGAAGAAGAAACGAACAATTCAGACAAAGCTCACCATGTTCATGAAAAAAACAACTCCTCCGGCTACCCCAAAGGCTGCCCCAGCTGACGACATCGACGATCCACAGCCAAGCACCAGCGGCCAATAAGATGTTTTTTGTGTGTTTGTATGTTTTGCAACTAAAATGTTTTATATGTTTTGCACCTGTATTTTTTTTTTGTATGTTGTGTAAATAATAAATCAATTGTACTGTAGTATGCAGTGATTTACTTAAACCTGACGACCGTAACAATAATGAACAAAGAAAATGTTGATAAAATATGACTTAAAGATGATTATATTATCATTACACAGTATAATATACGTAAGGTAATTATAACATATGCCGACTTACGACCAGATCAACTTACGACCAGGCGGCCGTAACCAATCTAGGTCGTAAGTCAACGACTACCTGTATAGAAAATTTTGTATTTTTTACTTACACTTGATGATAATACCTCTACTGATGAGTATGCAAAATTTACCTTTCGAGAAAGTGTTCCTCAAGTTTTGAAAACTAAATACAGGGGGTCCCCATGTTACAAACGGGTTCCATTCCTGAAGACGTTCTCAAGTCGAAACACATGCTATGTACATGCCGTACTTACAGAATAACGTTTAAAATCCCACCAAATCATAGCTTAAATGCTTATATACATCTAAAATCACTTAATTTAAGGGAAAAGAAGAAATAGAATTACAAAATACAGTAATGAAAGTAAAAAATAAGTCATCAGGTAAATAAAGTACAGTACTTTAAATTTAAAGTTTAACCTCGTTCGCAACGGCAGGTGTTTGTAAGTCGGATGTTCATAAGTCAGGGACTGTACAGTCGAGGCATTGTCACGGTTTTCAGTACAGTATTAGTTCAACAGCGGTATCTGGCAACTTGGTGGGAGCCCAGCGAGTGACTGACCACTGACCAGTGGGCTGGACATTGTTAGATCAAGATGGTATACAGTATACTGTACTGTATTAACAAACTGCCGAGCCAAATTTCTTGTTACAGTACATAACATTTTTCTGGGACTCCTTCATATTCTTGCAGGTAAAAGGCTTCAAGATAGATAGCAAAAGTAAAATAGCTATATCCCAATCACACGTTTGAAAGACGAAGAAAATGCGCACATGGAAAAAACAAAACAGCCAGTCTGAGACGATATGGCAACACAAGACGATAACACTTATTTCAAATGCAGAATATTCTGCATATGGCTATTTCCTTGTTTAGATGTTGCTTTGTATTTAGAACAATATGAAAGGTGTTTGGTACTCAAAAATTACTATACATTAGTTGAACAAGGCTTCATAGAAGTTAGCAATTTAACCAAATTTTAGATTTTTTCCATCCGTAACGAATGACTGTTGAAAGGAAATCTTTAATGTTTTATATTTTATTCTTAGGTGCTAAATAATACAACACTTCAAAGTATAAACAACAATTAATATTCTTATAATTACTAAGAGGAAAAAGTATTGAGAAATGTTTATTTAAGCAAACAGTGCAGTATACCGGTAGTTAATCTAAAGCTCAAAATTTTGTTTTGTGAATATTTCCCGATTTACGTAATAGTCCACCGAGATGATGAATACAGAAAATATTTGTATACATAGGTATTCATTAAAGACATGGCATAAATGTGGTGAGTATGAGTATTATTTCAAATCATATTTTTAACTGATATGAATTTCAGCTTAACACAATTACTGTACAGAACAGCATGCTCTTCAAAATTTGCGGGGGTTAGGACCTCAAAATGGCCACGAATCGCCAAACCTGCGAATATTATTTGCTGACGGGGGGGGGGGGGACATTTTTACTTGTGTACAAACATATGGATATTCCCTTTATGTGTTTGCCCTTAGGACAATTATTTCTTTTACCTGTACAGTGATCCCTCGGTTAACGAAATTTCGGTTAACGAATTACCTTCCATAAGATTCTTCACTTCGGTTAACGAGCAAACCCTCGGTTAACGAATTCCTTACAAATTTTTCCTAACATGTTTTCACCTGCATTTGGCTGCCCACCAGCTGTAGTATTAGTCGGCCAATACAGCAATCGGTTTTAGGGCTTAAATTCCTTACCATTTTAGTAAATATCAAGAAGGTTGTACTATTCAATAATTTTAAAAGTTTTATATAGTCAACCCTCACTTTACACGGTTCCACATTCCACGTTTCCACGTTTACGCGGTGCCCTGCCGTAACCCAGGATGCTCACATTCCGCGGTGCGTGTACCCCTTTACGCGGAGTGTCCGGCTTGATGCTATTTTTAGATTCGCCCCATCTGCCTGCTCCCGCCTCCGCCTGGGCAAGCCGCGCAGTAAGGTTGCGCAGTGCACGTCTCTGTTGCGTTATCAGTGACGTCATATGACGTATCGGACTGTGATTGGCCATGCATCCCTACCTCCCTCCGCTGCTAGCTGTAATTGGTTTTAAGTAATATGACGTGTCCACCCAGGGGAGGGAGGGAGGAAAGACGACGCTTGACCTAGCCGCGGCAGTTTCATCCCTCCAGGCCACACCGTGTAATCGTGCATCCATTGTTCTGTAAAATGGCTTCTGCCGGACCACCGCCCCCAGAGAGAAACCTTTCCTTGCCTGGACCCAGCCGCCCTAAGCCCAAGAAGACACGACGTTCCTTAAGCTACAAGGTGAAGTACAAGATCATCCAAGAGTTAGAGAAAGGAACAAGACAGGTTGATTTGGGGCGCCAGCATGGTGTGAACGAATCTACGATCCGGACGATAAAGAAGGATGCAGCCAAGATAAAGGAGCACATGAAGATCACAAAGTCTACAGGTGCTTCTATGATCAAGTATTTCCACAACCAGGTGCTTCTCAAGACGGAAAAATTACTTGTGAGCTACTTGGTGCGTCAGGCGCGACGGAACATGGCGGTTGACACGCGCTCTTTAAGGAGTACGCACGTGAACTGTATGCTACAGTGTCACGAAAGATGGGAATTATAGAGCCCAAACCCTTTAATGCTTCCTCTGGGTGGTTACAGAGGTTTAAGATGCGGAACAAGATCACCAATATAAACATTGGTGGTGAAGAAGCTAGTGCTGACCGTGCTGCGGCTAGGGAATTTCCTCCGTTTTTACGTGAGATTATGGAGGAAGGACAGTACACCAATGACCAGGTGTTTAACATGGACGAATCTGGTCTTTTTTGGAAAAAGCTACCTTCCAAGACCTTCGTTGTGAAGAATGCCAACAAGATTCGGGGCCGTAAGTTGCAGAAGGAGCGCATCACCGTCCTGTTTACCACCAATGCCTCCGGTACCTGTAAGCTCAAGTTATCGGTGATCCACACAGCCCGCAAGCCGCACGCCTACAAGAGCATGGACATGACCAAGCTAAATGTCCACTGGCTGACCGCACGTAAGGTGTGGATGTTCTTTACACTGTCCCTCTCCTGGTTTGATGACTGTTTCGTTCCCGATGTAAAGAAATTCTGTGAGCAACAGAATGTGCCATTCAAGATTTTGTTGCTGCTAGACAACGCACCAGGACACTCGCCCTTACTGTTAGATCGTCACCCCAACGTAAAAGTGGTCTTCCTTCCTCCCAACACTACGTCTATATTACAGCCCATGGACCAAGAGTTAATCTGTAATGTAAAAGCTGCATTCTCAACAAAAATATTCAAGCACCTGAACGACTACACCAACACCAGGGAAGAGTTGTGTAACCTGAGTGACACCACCACCGATAGCAAGAGCGAAGACGATGAGGATCAACAGTTGGCAGAGCAAAAAATACTTTTCAAACAATTCTGGAGAATATTCAACATCAAGAAAGCTGTGGACTTCTTGGTGGAGGCATGGGATCAGCTGTCTGTAGCAACTGTTCGTCACGCATGGAGACATGTGTTGCAAGGCATTCCGGGCATAAGGCAGAGTCAATCTGTGACTGGTGAGGTTCAGACTGTTGCAGTAGCAGTGGACCTTGAC
This sequence comes from Homarus gammarus, assembly GCA_958450375.1. Classification (NCBI taxonomy): domain Eukaryota; kingdom Metazoa; phylum Arthropoda; class Malacostraca; order Decapoda; family Nephropidae; genus Homarus; species Homarus gammarus. Next base: position 3,019,537 of record CAUDMG010001186.1, on the reverse strand, counting down.
AGAGAAGCTGTGCAGAGTGCTAAAGCTGCAGGCTTCTCCGAGACCACCAACGACGACATCCTGGAGGTGATAAGGGATCCTGATGTGACTACCGACGAGATGGTAGATGATGATGACGTCAGTGAAGAGGCAGGTGGTGCGTCATCCCAAGAAGAACACCGCTTATCCCATAGTAATGTTAGGGGTGCCAACGAGTGTGTTGAGAAAATCAAGCTCCCCCTTTCCGACGACCCTGACGCAAACAGGTATGAAATCTTCACTACCCAGCTGTTGCAGACTATGGAGCCCTACTTCAAGGTTTATCACGACAACATAAACACCAGCCGTCAGCAAAGCATAACAGAGTTCTTCGCCCGCAACCCGCCACAGCCAGCCCAAGCCAGTGATAGTGACAGGTGGAGACAGTGAAGATAACTTTGAGGGATTTGTCAGGGAGGCCCTGACAAGTGTGGATGACAGTGATGGCGACTCACCTGAGGGCCAGTAGCCTACCCTCTGCCTCGGAACCAGCCTCCATCCCCGTATGCCGACCCATCTCTTCTACTAACGTAAGTGTTCAACCTAACTTTTAGTTTTCCTAACCTAACCTTTATTTTTCCTAACTTAACCTTTATTTTTCCTAACCTAACCTCTTCTATATTACTTGTTTGTGCATACCATCATAGAGTTAAGATAAAATTTTTACTACAACATAGTTGTGTGTCGTCAAAAAGTGGAGTTTGGGGGTCGGCCCGGTCTCTATTTCAATTAATCCCAAATGTTATGTTGTTCGCTTTACGCGTTTCTCACTTTCCGTGGTACCCTGTGGGTTATATTAACCGCGTAAAGTGAGGGTTGACTGTATTAAATTTTTTAGTCATTTTAACAATTATTGAACATAATTGAAGTATATAGGAAGCTAGTTTTTGCGAGCCAAACAGCCACTCAACACACCAAGCTTGGCGTCAGTTTGTTTACTAGTTCAGAGGAAGGAACATCTTGTTTGAGACTCTTCATCATAAATGTTTTTTTTTCTCTGTTTCCAGTCAAATTATTGGTAATTTTGAAATATATTTTACATATTGACAATATATAATGCAGTGCAGTGTTGATTTAAAGAAAATTATCTTGAATTACACCAAGTTAACTAAAATTTTATGGGTGAAATGGCGGCATGGGGTGACTTCTCTTCCACCCCAATGCTTTCTCTTCTCCCTTCTCCTCCACCCCCATTCTAATTCCCATCATCATCAACCAGGAGCCTTCTACATGCACACCTCAAAGTAAGTGTACTTTACTGTATTTATTTTTAGTTTGTATGTAATTTTCGGTGAGCTGGAACCAATTACCCAAAAACCCATTGAAACAATGGTTTCAGTTAACGAATTTTTCGGTTAACAAGCAACCTTCTGGAACGAATTGTGCTCGTTAACCGAGGGACCACTGTATTGTATATATGTGTCTATTTGTAGACACACACACATACAAAATATAATAATGGGAAAATCCTCTCACAAATAATCAGAAATTTTTTTAATGAATATGTTGAGTCTACCCTCAAGTCCACTCTGTGCTATATTAATAACAAAGTACGGAGTGGAATTGAGGGTAGACTCAACATTTTTAATATTGTTTTTTTTTTCTGATTATACAAGTAAAGGAAACTACTGTGTCTAGAACGAATGGCTCCGTGTCCCGGCCGCGAAAATGCCAGCAACTTTAAAACTACCCTTAGACATTCTTGGGTACGTCCAGGAAGTCATCCACGAATAATCGAGGACTGCGAAATAAAAATGCGCGAATTATCTGGGCATACTGTATATCTTTTCATGTTGACATCCAATTATAAATCCAAAAATTATTCCAGAACATCCCCGAGTGATAATCTCACATGCATATTTTTTTGTTTCAAAATACCCCTGTATACTCAAATTTAAACTACACGATTTGTTCTTACAATATTCTTATGAAAAGCTGCTTTAGCATCTATTGATTAATTTTTGTTACCATTTCATTGAATTGTGTTCCACCTCAAAAAATAAAAGCGGAAATAAAGAGTCTGGTAGTTGCCTGATACCACTTTCTGGAAATTGTGACAACATTCATTTAGACAACTGTACCTGTAGTAATATAATTGTCATCCATTAAGATATACAAAACAGTATACTGTACCTGTACTGTAATCATAAACAAATTTAGTAAAAATATGATAGTCTACCCTCAAGTCCGTGCTTTATTAATAAAATAATAAAGCACGGCCTTGAGGGTAGACTGTCACATTTTTAATAAATTTGTTTCTGATTGTACATATGTATTGTGTTTTGTGTTGCATATATCTGTGTGTGTGTGTGTGTGTGTGTGTGTGTGTGCACGCACGCACACGCACACGCACACACACACACACACACACACACGTCTGTAGCTGTCGCCTTCACTAAAGCGTTCGACCTAGTCGACCACAATATAATCATCAACAAAGCTATTGACCTCGGGCTTCGAAGAAGCCTCATACCATGGCTTACAGACTTCCTCAGTGACCGACGCCAAGCTGTACGCTTCCGAGGGGCTGTCTCGACCTTTCAGTCACTCACCTGTGGCGTCCCCCAAGGCACCAAGATGGGACCACTCTGCTTCCTTATGCTCATCAATGATGCCCTAAGAGAAACCCCTGCTCGCTGGAAATATGTCGACGACTCCACCATTGGGATCAGCGTCAACAATTCTGCTCCCAACTATACCGCCCTTCAGGATTTATTGAACAGTCTCCAAAACTGGGCTACCAACAACCATGTCACCATCAACCATACCAAGACCATGGTTATGCACATCAACCTCTCCTCCGACATTGTCCCACCTCCTTCCATTACTCTAGGTCCGAACACACTCCAGGTCATAGATTCCACGAAGCTCCTCGGCGTCACCATAGACAACAAACTAAATTGGAAACCACACGTCAATGAAGTTGTCAAATCCTCCAGTTTCCGTCTCCACCTCCTCTGCCGACTCAAGTCCCTCGGAGTTCCTGCACACGAGCTCCTCAGTGTTTACACAACATTCATACTTCCCAAGCTCACCTATGCCTCCCCCACCTGGTCTTCCTCCCTAAATGCCACACAACGTAAACACCTAGAAAAAGTGCAAAAGAGGGCATGCAAGATTATTCTCTCCTCCTCCTACTCCACATATCAAGAAGCGCTCAACACACTGACCCTTTCGACTCTCACTGACCATCACCACGACCTCATCTGCAAATTTGGTAAGAAGCTTCTACACCATCCCCGACACCGACTCCTACTACCACCCGAGGTCCCTTGTCCGAGAATTGCTGTTCGACACCACAACCGCATCCAGCCCATACGTGCACGAACTGATCGCTATAAGAACAGCCCAGTCCCAACCATTGTAAAAATTATCAATAACTTGTAATACTGTAACACTGTCACTATGTTGAATTGAACTGTAGTTTGAGCTTTCCCCATCTAAGTTATTATATGTCTTATTTGTGTCACTTATGTTACTTGTATATTATTTGTAATTCGTAACCCATTCCCCAAATATGTAACTGTATATTTTCAGCCTTCTGGCTGCCAAGCTCTTTCAATAAACCGTTAATTATTATTATTATTATTATTATTACACACATTTCCAATACAGATAAAGGAATTTACTGTCTCTAGAACAAATGGCTCCCTGTCCCAGCTGCAAAAATGCTGGCAACTTTAAAACTACCCACAGACATTCTTGGGTACATCCAAAGTGTTATCCACAAATAACAAGAGGACCGCAAAATATAAAACTGCGAAATAAAAATCCGCAAATTTTGGGGGGGCCCTGTATTGTATATACAGTGGTCCCTCGGTTAACGAGCACCTCGGTTAACGAGTTACCTCCCATAAGATTCTTAACTTCGGTTAACGAGCAACCCCTCGGTTAACGAGTTTCTTACGAGCCGACCTCAACACGTTTTGGCTTGCACTTGGCGGTCAACCAGCTTTAGTATTAGTCCGCCAATACATTAATCGGTTCTAGGGCTTAAATTCCTTACTATTTTAGTAAATATCAAGAAGTTTATACTATTCAAATATTTTAAAAGTTTAATATTAAATTTTTTAGTCATTTTAACAATTATTGAACATAATTGAAGGTAAAGTGACTATTGTAGTTTAATGAGCGGCATCCAGCCTCTTAACACAGCAAACAAGCGTTAGTCTCTCTCTGTTTTCACTGGAGGTAACATCTTGCTTGAGACTCTTCAACTAAACGCTTTTTTTCTGTGTTTCCAAGCAGATTATTGGTCATTTTGAAATTTATTTTACATATTGACAATATGTAGCGCTGTGCAGTGTTATTTTAAAGAAAATATTCTTTATTTACAACAAGTTTAACTTTAAAAAACACGTGTTGACATTGTTTGAATCCAGCATGGGGCCTAAGAGATCAAGAAAAGCGATTTCAATCCAAACCAAGCAGGAAATCATAAAAAAACATGAACAAGGCATTAGAACAAATGCGCTATACAAAGAACATGGCATGTTGACATCAACTGTGTCGACAATTCTTGCACAGACAGCCAAATTTAAAGAAGTGAAAGTGAGAGACAAATCTACAAGAGTGTTTAAAAGTAGATCCCAATTGCAGAAACTGAGAGGTTACTTCTCATCTGGATTAGGGAAAAACAGATGAAAGGTGATTCAGTTTCTACTGAATTCATTTGTGAAAGAGCCAGGGAGATTTACGAACATTTAAAGACAGATCAACCTGGTTCTTCAGGCACAGAATTTGAAGATTTTCGGGCCAGCAAAGGCTGGTTCAAAAAATTTAAGAAAAGAAGTGACATTTTCAGTGTTGTTAGGCATGGTGAAGCTGCTAGTGCTGATAAGGAAGGGGCAGCAAAGTTTTTAGTTGAATTTAAAGAACTGATGGAAGAAGAAAATTATCTTCCACAGTAAGTGTTCAATGTGGACGAAACTGGGCTGTCCTGGAAAAAGATTCTCAAAAGAACATTCATCACCAGAGATGAAGCCTCTTTACCTGGGCATAAACCCATGAAAAACCGTCTCACTCTATTGCTTGGTGCCAATGCTTCAGGGGATTTCCGACTGAAGCCTATGCTTGTCTACCACTCTGAAAACCCCAGGGTGTTCAGGCAACAGAAAGTGGTAAGAACAAAGCTTGGAGTTTATTGGAAGTCCAACCGTAAGGCATGGGTGACAAGACAGCTCTTTAATGAATGGGCTGTTGATGTGTTTTGCCCTTCTGTCAAGAGCTACCTAACCACCAATTAACTCCCTTTAAAGGCTCTTCTCCTCATGGATAATGCTCCTGGTCATGACCCTGACCTTGCCAGAAATTTGGAGTATCAATTTGACTTTGTGAAAGTGTTGTTTTTGCCTCCAAACACTACATCAATCATACAGCCAATGGACCAGAATGTGATCAGCAACTTCAAGAAGTTGTACATGAAGAAAATGTTTAGGTGGTGTCATCAGGCAACTTCCAATGATCCTGAACTAACACTGAAACAGTTCTGGAAGACACAATTCAACATCCTGGAGGCTGTAAAATTGATTGTGTCATCATGGTAAGAAGTCTCCACTAGATCCCCCAATTCTTCATGGAAAGCACTATGGCCATCAGTAGACCATGATTTTGAGGGATTTGAGGAAGAAACAGAGTTGGACCCGGAGATTGTGTCCATTGGTCAGTCATTGGGCCTTGAAGTGGAGGAGGAGGATGGGAGAAGTTCAGGGAACTGGCTTCAAAGCACCCAAATGTGGAAAAAACTGAACTAACTTTGTGTCATGTTGAGGACTCAGTGGTCTCCTTCTTTAAACATAAGTTAATGGTGAGGAGGAGAGATGCCCCACAGACCACAATTGACACTTTCTTCAGTAAAGGGCAGAGGGAACAAGATGCTATCCCTCAACCTTCCACTTCAAGAAGGAGAGAGGATGTTCATGGAGAATCTGTCAGTCCAGAGATTCCTGACATTTTCATGGAAGGTGACTCACCTTCCAAGAAGCAGTAAAATGCTTCTCCTCCACCTCCACCTCCACTTCCTTCTCTTCTCCCTTCTCCTCACCTCCCACTTCAAATTCACATCATCATCATCATCCAGGAGCCTTCTACATACACACCTCAAAGTAAGTAAACTTTTCTACCTTTTCTGTTGAATTTAGGCAATTTTCGGTGAGCTGCAACCAATTACCCAAAAACCCATTGAAACAATGGTTTTGGTTAACCAGATTTTCGGTTAACGAGCAATCTGCTGGAACGGATTGTGCTTGTTAACCGAGGGACCACTGTATGTGTGCGTGTATTAATAAAGCACGGAGTTGACTTGAGGGTAGACTCACAGTTTCAATACATTTGTTTCTGATTATTTGTGAGAAGATTTTCCCATTATTTTTTAGTTGTACTGTATGTGTTTTGTAAAGGTAAAGGAAATTACCGTCTCTTGAACGAATGGCTGCCTGTCCCGGCTGCGAAAATGCCAGCAACTTTAAAACTACCCTAGACATTGTTGGGTACATCCAGGGTGTCATACGCGAATAATCGAGGTGCGCGAATTTTAATGGCATGTTGAATCATCACAGCTGGACGCTCTATTCCACCATCTCAGGATGACATTGCTAAGAAGGCTTGTTCTCAAACACAGCAGAAGCTGAGATTATTTAACTTTGTTGGTCTCATTCAAAGCACTTTATTTGGCACGGCTACTGCCAAATGAATTCCTGGTGTGAGTGGTCATTTGAAATTGCCGCCAGACAGTAATTCCTTGGCCTCTCTCCTCCTCTCGGACCTGTGAGCGAGCAGTTTATTCCCCCACTCTTAGAATGGACTCACCCATAATGCTTCCCTGTGAATGGTTAGCTATAAGTACAAAACACATTCAGCCAAAGAAAAATGGAAAAATTTTAGGTAAAATAATTTAAACAATGGTGATGGTAATCCTCCTGGGAAGAGAGCGGAAGACTAGTGTGCATCGCATATTCCATGTCACATGCACATACACCTGGGGCAGTCCATCTGTCACCATTGAGGCCAAATTACAAATTATATGTTATATTTTTTAAAAATTATTTAACACCCTCAGGATCATTCACTCCTAAGTAGCATTTCGATTTAATGTAAATTAAACTTCTGCCTCATGATCAGGCACGCCAGGATGGCGTATAATTAATTTTCTCTTAAAAGTTCCTGGTCGAATTACAGTACTTCAAATTTTAACGGCACTTTCTTCATGTCACTCTCCTGCATGGAATCAAGTTTTGAGGCTAGGTGGCAACCCGTCTATGTGGCGTGGATCACACGGCCTCCAGACAAACACACTAGTTTTGCATCTGGCTCAGTGAGCGAGAGGTGTGTGTCCTGGGCGCAATTTAAAAATGGCTATCTCCAATTATTTATTTACTTCCCACCTCGATATTTATTCTTATGAAACAATAAAGTGATGGATATTGAAATATCTATTACGAAATATTTTTGAATTTGTGAGATGTTGATGCAGTGGCCACATGGCCAAGTGAACGTTATCCCCGAATATTTATCAGTTACAACCTCGATATTTATTTTTATGAAGTGATAAAGTGATGTGTGTTGAAATATTTATAATGAAATAGTTAAATATTTTTGAATTTATGAGATGTTGGTGAAATGGCTACTCACATAATATATAGGCCTAGCTTGGAAAAATAAAAAGTGACAGTGAAATTTAATGCAGTAGAGGTATGCGTATGATGAATTATAATCAATATCTTGTGCTTATTTGATACATATTCATAACACCATCGCTATGCATATGCCATGGCCTATCTCGTCTGAGTGGTAAGTGAAAATATTAATGCCCAAACTTCTGCCTTAGTATATACAGTAGAGTATACAGTATTCTCAATTTAACGAATCCAATATAACGAACTCTTGATTTAGCGGAAGGCTTTTTTCGTTATTTTCCGCTTAATTTAGCGAACTAGTTTCCTAAATCGAGATTAATTCCGTTAATACGCTCACACCTACGGAGATACCTCAGACACACGATACAGTAAAACCTACTTCAGTCTATGGCGAATGTACTAAATGCATAAAAACGATAAATAATCATATAAAGAAATTACCGGATAATCTGAGAAAATGGTGAGAAATTCCCTACAAACCTTTCTGCTCCAGGCCTGGGGGCAAAGGTTCCCAGCATTATGAAAGAATGCACCATGTAGTTAGTATGTAGTAGGCAGCTATCAAACAGGGAGGTACTACCGCCTGGGGTGATATTGGAAGCATATGTATTGTCTAATGGTAGACCCTGCTGCCATATGGCACCACAAAAATTGTGATCAAGTCCCAGGTTGCTGATCTGTCTTTCTGCCTCATTTACACACAATTGCAGGGTCTCAATTGTTCCTCTTACTTTGACAACACAACATACATAGTATATCGTTTCTCACTATTAATCTTTTTTTAAATTTTTTATGGTCCTTTTTATTGTTATTATTATTATTATTATTATTATTATTATATATTTTTTCCATTTTGTTTATGAATTTTTATTATTTATTATTATTATAGTATTATAATTTTGCCCCCAGGCCCTGATGTGGGTCACTGACCTGTGCCCTGGTGGGCAAATCCCGTCTTAAAAAAGAAAAGAAAAAAGTTTTGCCGCATCCTCACATGGTTGGTGTGTGGGTGAGAAGTCCAACCGCTTGGGTAACGCTGGATTTTTCTGATCTGGGTCTAATTATAATTACTGTGCAAACACAAATATTTCTTTAAATGTAAAGTATGTTCGTACTCTCAATTTGACCAAATCAGATATAACGAACTCTCGATTTAGTGGAAGGAGTTTTTCTGCAATTTTTCGCTCGATTTAGTGAACTAGTTCGCTTAATCGATATCAATTCCATTAATACACTCACACCTGCAGAGACACCTCAGACACATGATATGTACAGTTGCCAGCAAAAGTCCTTCCACAGCCTTGTGTAGCAGGGCTGTGGGAAAACTTTTGCTGGCAACTGTACATAGAACCATTAGAAACATTATTCATGGCTTACCTTAAACTAGGGGGTTCGGTATTTGTTTTCAATTTTTGTCTATTATTTAAAAAAAACATTTCCAATTGATAGCCGCATTCTTGTTTTTCTTTTTCTTTTATCCTCTTCACCATTGATCGGCTCTTTAGCCGCTTGGGTGATCGGTCACTTCTCTGTTACTTTTCTTTTATCCTCTTCACCAATTGATCGGCTCGTCAGCTGCTTGGGCGATCGGTCACGTCTCTGTTACGCACTGTTGGCAAGTACTGAGCATGCACCGGCTCCTGAATGTACCTGAACCTGCTCCAGTGTTGGTCAAGTCTGGTCTTGAAAGAGCTCACACTCGGTGCCATCACAACACTTTCTGTAAGATTGTTCCAAGAGCTCACAACTCTCACTCCGAAAAAGTTTGCCCTCACAGTTTTCTGGACTTGAGGCTTCTTCAATTTTGAGCTGTGACCCCTTGTGGGGCGAGTGTCTGCCAGCTCCAAGTAAGGACACTCGACTGAGTAGTGCCCCTTGAGATGCTTATACACCTCAATTAGGTCGCTCCTTGCCCGTCTGTAGTATAAGCTAGGCAAGTTCAGGCGCTCCAATCTCTCAGGGTAGTTGAGGTGCCGAAGTGCAGGCATCAGTCTGGTGGCCCTCCTTTGAACATTTTTAACCAACTGACAGTCCCTAGCATATCTCGGGGACCAGACAGGGTGACAGTACTCCAGATGGGGAAGCACTTCACTCTTGAAGATCGTTATTAGGGACGGACCGTCTAGATATCTGAACGACCTTCTTATGTGACCCAATAATTTATTTGCCTGATTTAATTTCTTCTCGCAATGGCCCGAGAACTTCAGCTCATTGTCAACATACACACCTAGGTCCTTCTCACATTCAGTCTCAAATAGTGCAGTTTCTTCATCCCGTTGGGACATATGATACGGCTCCTTGCCGTTGGTATGCCCCAGGTGTATCCTCTTACTCTTCGTGACATTGAATCTCAGCAGCCATTTCTTCGACCATTCTTGGAGCTCACAGAGATCCTTCTGCAGCTCTTCACAGTCCGCATGGTTCTTGATTTCCCAAAATAACTTGGCGTCATCGGCAAACATTTGTATGGAGGAGTGTACAACATCAGCCATGTCATTTATGAAACAAACAAACAACAGCAGGCCCAATACACTGCCCTGTGGTACCCCGCTTGTGACAGGTACAGATGATGATTTCGTGCCATTAATCACCACACATTGCTTGCGGTCATGAAGAAAGTCTTCTATCCACGCTAGGACATTTCCTAGAATTCCGTATCCTCTCAGTTTGATTTTCAGCCTTTCGTGGGGTACACTGTCGAAAGCCTTGGCAAAATCTAGTGCATATATTGTCGATATTACCACCCCGTTCCAGAATATGGGTCCAAATATCCAGTACCTTGAGCAATTGTGTTAAGCAGGAGCACCCCAGCATAAAACTATGTTGATAATCCTTTACAAGGTTTTTCGTAGTAGATGTTCCATCATGGCATCTCTGATAATACTCCCAAGTACTTTACATATTATGCTGGCCAGGCTCACCTGTCTATAGTTGTTCATGGAGTGACGATTGTTGTGAACTCAGAATCCGACGACGAACCAGAACCAGGCCAATAAGGTAAGAAATAAGTGATTCCATCATATGGTGAGTTAGGTTAGGTCAGGTTAGGTCATCCCCCAAAAAAGGTTTGGTTATATGTTTTTCTAGAGTTTTTTTTTTTTTTTTTTTTGGGGGGGGGGGGGGGGGGTATTTTGTATTCGCCTGGCCATGATTTTTATCGGAAAACGATCCACCCAAAACACACAACTAAAAAAAAAAACAAGCAATTTCCGACGGAAAACACAAAAATACATTAGAAAAACATAGTTTTGACTTTCTAACAGAGTTGTGTGCAGTAATACAAATTTACCCCTAAAATTCCGAAGATTCCTGTGTTGTTCGAAAATAAAACTTTACCTTTCTGTGAATATTCTTAAGACGGCAAACCATTATTAGGAACATACAATGGAAACCAGAATTATTCCATTTATTAAAATTATATTAATTCTAAAGTTCACACAACTCTACTCTAATACACACTTCAACACACTCTTCTTTACCTTTCAGCTGCAGGGTGTAGAGGACTAGGTATGGCTGTGAGGCGTTATAACCCACTTAGTGAATAAGTCAGTGACATGTATACAATTATTTAGGCGTCTCTTGATGCAGTGAAAACGGAAATAGCGACCCTTGCATACCTGCGGAAATCCGGGTTATTTCTTCTTCTGTCCCTTAACTACGTCACATTATGGCCACATTAACTGACGATCTCATATCAAAACAAGCTAACTACACGACGATAAATCGAATATTCCACTAAACGGGTTTCCACAGTCATGAATTCCAATTATAACCAATGACGGAAAACTGAGAGACGCACCCACAGCCACCACACTACGAGCCTAAAACACCCACTAGTAAACATGCTCACATTCTTTAAAAATAGATAATTTATCCTATATTAATTTTACGAAAATAAATATTTAATTCATTATTTACTTTAAGGATTATAACATAAGATCTTAGATGAGTATAAAGGAGAATAGAAATAAGCTTGTATCTCATGACATGACAGCCGGGGTAAAATCCCATGTGTTGAATAAATTATTTTCAGATTTCCCCTACAACAATAAAACTATTGGTATTTAGCGTAAATAAAATAATCACGTTATTTTTATTTTGATATCAGAAAATATCCTTGGCCGTCCTGGAAAGAAATAACGCTGCTCTGTGCAACAGGTTATACAGTGATGACGTCATAAGCACAGCATGTTGTTGGTGACTATTTTAAAAATAATAGAACTAATACTAATATTTATTCCTTAAAACTGTTGTACAGGTTTAAAATGGATAAACATGTTTATAAGCTGTGCAGTTATACATTTTGGCTCGAATATAGAACATGTACAGTTTTTATTTAATTTGTTTAATTTAACAAATTTATTGACAAAACTCGGAGTACAGTTTGCCTATTCTAAGTAATTCAGTCAGGTCTTGACATTGAGGGTGGTATAACTTCTCACTGCCACACAGGAAAGAGGTCCATACACAAAGGAATAGATCTTATTCATTAACAATATATATAGGTCAAATTCATGTGGGTTGATGTCGCTGTTCACTGCCATGCAGGACAGAGGTTCGTACACAAAGAAATACGCAATTTTCATTAGCAGTATATATAGGTCAGAGTCATGTGGGTGATGTCACTGTTCACTGCCATGCAGAACAGTGGTTTATATACATTGGACGTCATATTCTAATTGAAGAGTAATCAGTGTGGGCTAGCAAATTTTGGATAAACAGCAAGAATGTCCTCAAGCACCCCTGAATCAATGTAGTAATTACAAAGTTCACGATACAATAAGCCAGGTGGCCTGAAGTCTTTGACAGTGTCACATTCAATAATATAGTGTTCAAGTGTATGCTTTAAATGTTTATCACAAAGTTTACATGCTGAGTGTTCCGGTATGGGTACAGGGTTACTAACTTGCTAGATGCGTCTGTATTCTAGCCTAATTCTGACCACAACTATATCACATTGTCTAGTCCTGTCCTTATGCTGGCCATACCGGTACTTCATGTCACAGAATTTGTCATCTTTACCAATACTACTACTGCCAGGTCTCTCTGCATTTCTCAGTTCTTCTAGATCAGAGTTCATGATTCTGACTTGAATGTTTTTAAGTACAGCATTGGACAGGCCAAGGTCACGGTCAACATTTTCTTTCTGACATGCCTCATTGGCGAGTCTATCAGCACAGTCATGATACCATAATTTACTGTAACTGAAAGTGGAAGATGGTCAGAATAAAAGAACAGTTCCAACAAAGGTTCAGTAATACTCTTTTATTAAAGATAAATTTGCAAATTATTACATATAAATGAAATAGGAGTTAGTCATGCAGTAAAGAACTATAAAACACCCTTCGGTCATTTTTCTGAATAAACTTTTGACAAATGACATCTAAGCCAATATCGCAGCTCTGGTGAAGGTGCATCAGCATGAGGCCAGTGAGTTGCTCCTCTGACATGGTGGCTCGCAGAAAGGTTTTTGCTCTTCTGAGTTCACTAAATGATCTTTCTGCTTCACAGCATCCAATTGGTAGTTTGCATCCTATTCTAAGCAGGACAGTAGTATTTGGAAACTGATCCCCATCCACCACCTTAAGGCAGCTAAGCAGGCTGGTCGGCAACTGGTCAGTATTCTGTCTCTGAAAACAATATTACTTACGTTCAGATCTATGTTCTGTGACTGAAAATATCAAATACAAAAAGAACTGACACAAGCACGTATATTTTAGTCATTATGAATATTATTACTGTAGAGCAAAAAAGAAACATTCAATGCCTTACAATTTCATATCTTAATTTAACTAAACCCATTTATAAAACATATACACAAAATATGGCTGTTCTCAGCTTGCATGAACAGTCTATTAGGTGCCACGTGGGAGACTCAGATATTGTATACTAATATCTGCAATTGAAAACAAAGCAAATGACTTATTGATATATTGACATACCTACCAATGGGCCATCCACTCCTGTAGCTCGTTGGCGAGGGAAGAAGGAACTGAAAGACTGCCTCCCAAAACTTCAGTTTCAGACACGTCTTCAACATCAAAGAAATAAATAGTGTTAACTGGCAGCAGGGAAAACATTACTTGGCTCGGATGAGTGTCTTTAGTTTTGAACCTTGATTTTATCTCACAGATAGTGTATTCAATGAAAGGGATTGCAACATTTCTTTTGAGAGGTTCCTGCGTGGAAAAAGCTACAGCATTACCCCTGTGTTGTTGCCTTCCTTTGATCCTTGGAATCTCAATTGCACATCCAACATCATCTGCCATTTTCTCACAGGTTGTGTACCATAAAGTAAACTCTGTGTCGAAATTGGACCTTATTTCTTGAGCCCTTGCAGTTGCAATTTGAACTAGTAGATAGGCTTGGTAAATGTTCTGATCTCGTTTTTGTAGTTTCGTTGCCTAAGATCGAAGAACTTCCAACGTGCTTCTCATAGTTTTGAAAGCCACGATGTTGGTAGAAGACCTCATGCTGAATAAGAGTCCTCTACCCCTTAGCCTGGTATCACGATCCCAAGACAAATCTTCGACCAATTATCAAAGCATGGGATTGATACTGACCTGCATTATCTGTCAAAATGGCCGTTGACACCAAATGCCCTTGACAACCAATCATTGCCAACTCTCCTTCTAGGCAGGACACCACATAATGATAGGGATCCCTCCCTTCGCTCTAATATGTTCGATAGCTGTCATGAACATATCAAGGAGGACCTCACTCCTACACTGGCCAATATCATTGCTTCCTGCACTGAGGCAGACAATGGGTTTGTTCCCATTACCAGACAAGATATTGTCCATCCTGTCAACTATATCCCCCACCCCAGCTCCTGGCAAACACACTCGAATCCTTTTTTTATTTTTACCACAGAAAGCTCTGTCCAGGTACCGTACCTGGAACTCACCAACAATATAGGTTTTTGTACCTTCCTTGTCAGCCCTGTCCCTGACTATGCTAACGTCCAATTCGTAAATCAAAGGACTAAAGGAGTTTTTACACTTTGCTGTTGTCGTTTCCTTGGTGTCTTTTCTCACTACCAGTTTAGTCGTTCCTCTCCTCACAACCCTACATTCGCTTGTGTCTTCGTCAGACATGGATTTTCCTTGTCTCGTGTCTTCCTCATTCATCCTCGCAATCACTTCCTTTAATTTCAAGTTTTCGTCCTTGACCTTCACTAACTCGGCCCTCAGAAGGACACAGCCCTGCTCACAACTAGCACTAGCCATTGACAATTAATCCCCGGGAGCTAAGTCTGCCGTGACCTTTCCTCTAGCCAGGTCAGAACACAATCTAGAGTAGTGGATGAGTGGAACAAGTTATCAAACATCATCATTAACTCGAATTCACGGGACTGCCCAGTATGGGCCAATAGGCCCGCTGCAGTTTCCCCATTCTTTTGTTCTTATGTTCTTATGTTGAGTGTTGTGACGGCAACGAGTGTGTGCTCTTTCAAGGCCAGACTTGACCAACACTGGAGCAGGTTCAGATACATTCAGGATCCAGTGTATGCCCAGTACTTGCCACGAGACCGACTGGTGAACAGAAAGTCTCAGATGTTTCACGTCAATTAACACCTCTCCTGTGAACTATTGGGGTGTGATAACTATAGCGGGCCTGGTAGCTGTTAGGTAGAGGCATAACCCACCGCCCCTCAGATCACCCTGAGCTGATAATCATGGCTCCAACTGTTGGGGTACACCTCGTAAAGGGTTAACTATCGTGACTTAACATAAGCGTGTAGCTGATATAACAAACTTATATATTATTTATTATAAGTATTTGCTTATTTATTTTTATAAAGGAAAGTTAGTGGAAAATTAATATAGCAATAATATACATTTAAAAAAAATACAAAATTTGTGATACAAAATCACAGAAGTACAATACTGCATTAAGAAAAAAGGATTGGAATTTTCTGGTGAAAAGGGAGGTCCGGACCCCCAGGACCCCCTTGGATCCACCCTTGCATAGGTGATAGAAAGAAAGTTTTTCTTTTGTGTGTTCTTTCTTGAGGACTGTAACTGTGATTACGATCAACATTCATAGGGAGATACAGTTGTTACACCTCCTTTCACCGCTTACCCAGATTCCACCACTGGTTACCAGCGGCTACGGTCGTACGTACAGAAGCAGTCGATATCTCAAGTATTGTCAAATTACCACTGCATAAACAGCAAGAATGTCCTCAAGCACCCCCGATTCAATGGGGCCAAGAGTGCCAACGCAGAACCAGGGGACAGCACGACATCCGCCATCCGCTCTACCTCCACACCTACAAGTATGGAACGCCTCGGTATTCTTAGGTTCACATACTAGGTACCTCGTTCACACACTACTGTTGATGAGTAGCGGGGGGGGGGGGGGGTTACTTCCCAAGTAACTATACCAGTACTTTTTCCACGTCTGGTATTCTAGGTCGCTCCAAGTGGCGACCGCGAATCTTCTCAAACATACTATTATGTGCTCCTATTCCTGGGTGATGATATGCAGGGGATCCACAGGTTCACAGTGGAGGAGCATAACGGCGTACAGTCACCTCACATGGTGCGGCCCTCACAGGGTGGTAATGGCCGACGTGCAGAAAACGCTCAGAATGCGTGGTCCCTGATTGGTTGAAGAGCGAGGCACGAATAAGAATAATGCCTGATGGGCTTTTATCACCACACCCTAATACACTATTACTTCACTTTATAACATCAGGCAAGGTTTTAAGATGTAAAACACTGCTAAATAAGTCTTTTTTAGGGCTGGATGGAGCACGATGAAGTTCACTGACCTGATTGGTTGAAGAGCGAGGCACGAATTAAACCTGATTCCTCGCTCTTCCCACTGAGGTAGGCCTAGAGTTTCCAATTCTTAATTTTCACTTTGAATTCTTATTGTTCTCACATCTCCATTTTTCTATCTATTGTGACCTTATGCCATATAATTATATATCTTAATCTTAGCTTACACACTAAAGTAAGGCTCTGGTTTGACCGTTTTTTGGGAAATTAATTGGGCGTTATCATTAACTCAAAACTGTAGCACGAAGTATCGTATTTTCATGGTGTGGGTATATCCACTTCACTTAAATTCTGTATTTAGGGATCCTCCCCTCACACGTTGCAATCGTTGAACACATTCATAAGATTCTCTGATCATTGCATTGTTCGTTTATATTATCATCTGCTACCTGCGGTAACTATGTTCACTAATCGTTCACAGACGTAAATAGAATCACTAGTCCGTATCAATTGGACCTTCCCAATCATCCTATAGATACCTTGAGTTCTCCTTAATGCTGAGAACATACACTTAATATTATATGACCGTACCTGGGTACAATTCGTATAAAACAAACATAAGCATTCAGTAGGTGAGTTATCCTTTACCAACGTTTCCCGTTTTCTGAGACTCTACAAGCGCGGTGGATGTGAATGTTATGTAGCGTAATATGAATTGAAGAGATTTTAAGGATGGCCATGATGAGCGCAGTACACGGCGGTCGGTAAAGTTAAGAAGAAAACTCAGGATTTCGAGACGTGGGTTAGGACAAATGATGAACAGGACAGGAGGATGTATGCCACATCCAGGAACCAAGCAAAGTCAGAGTGTAGAAGGGCTGAAAAAGAGTTCCAGAGGCAGATTGCTAGTGAGTTCAAACCAAACCCAAAGGCTTTTTACCACTACGCAAAGTCGAAGTTAAAAACGCGATTAGGCATATCGGACCTGAGGCGTGAAGATGGTAGCTATGCAGATTCGAACAAGGATAAGGCGGAGACGTTGAAATTTTTTTTTTCATCGGTGTTCACAAGAGAGGATGCGAACAATCTTCCTGCATTTGAGAACAGATGGTTTGAGACAGAGCTGACCCACATTGTGTTCTCGCACTAGGTTATAAGAAATAAACTGTCAAAGCTAAAGATTCACAAGAGTCCTGGCCCAGATATGGTACACCCCAGAGTGTTACGAGAACTGTGTAACGAGCTTGCTGAGCCGCATTCCCGTCCACCCGATATCAATTGTTGTGCACATTGAAGCAGCGATGAATACCCGGCATGATCTTCTGACAACAACCAAACATCTACAAGCCTTCACCAAGCCACCTTTCTACAAACCGTCCGTAAGAAGAATCTTCTAAAGAACATCATGTACTTCAAGGGTAAGATACCAAGGTCTCATGAAGTCATTGGACAGAAGTAGTGTTTCACAAGTAGTGTTAATGTACATATAAAAATATTCTTGGCCACATAAAATATTTCGAAAAGTTTCTGAGTTTTAGAGTTGAATAATAAAAAAAAATAAGTGGAAAAGAAAAAAGTTAAAACAAGAGGGAGAAAGAGGAAGAAATAAGAAAAAAATGAGTGAAAGAGGGAAAGGAGGAAGGAAACAAGAAGAAAAAGAGAAAGGAGAAAAGAAAGAATAAAAGAAAGAAGAAAGAGAGAAAGGGGAAAATAAAGGAGGAAAATATGAGAAGAAAGAAAATTAAGAGAAAAATAAAGAAAAAATAAGGAACACAAATGACGGTAAACGTGTGTGGCCCAGAATTGTGCTAGGTGTAGCCCAGCATTGTGCTAGGTGTGGCCCAATATTTTGCGAGGTGTGGCCCAGTGTTGTACAAAACGGGGCCCAGCATTGTGCTAGGTGTTTTCATATTTCCGTTAGAGGTATTCAAGTACATTGTGTGTTTGGTTCTATACATAGGAAATGGTATAGTGGCAGACTATGCGGTGCTAGGGGTGGGGGTGGTAAGTTATGCGGTGCTAGGGTTGAAGGTGGTAGGCTATGCGGTGCTAAGGGTGAGGGTAGCAGGTTAGGTAGTGCGAGGGGTGAGGGCGGCAGACTATGCGTTGCTAGGGGTGAGGGTGGCAGGCTAGGTGGTGCTATGGGATGAGGGTGGCACGCTAGGTGGTGCTAGGGGTGAGGGCAACAGGTTCAGTGGTGCTAGGGGTAAGGGTAGTGGGCTCGGTGGTACTGGGGGTGAGGGTGACAGGCTAGGCGGTGCTAGGGGTGAGGGTGGCAGGCTAGGCGGTGCTAGGGGTGAGGGTGGCAGGCTAGGCGGTGCTAGGGGTGAGGGTGACAGGCTAGGCGGTGCTAGGGGTGAGGGTGGCAGGCTAGGCGGTGCTAGGGGTGAGGGTGGCAGGCTAGGCGGTGCTAGGGGTGAGGGTGGCAGGCTAGTAGGTAGTAGGCAGCTATCAAACAGGGAGGTACTACCGCCTGGGAAGATATTGGAAGTATAATGTGTTGTCTAATGGTAGACCCTGCTGCTATATGGCATCACAAATATTGTGACCAAGTCCCAGGTTGTTGATTTGACTTTCTGCCTCATTTACACACAATTGCAGGGTTTCAATTGTTTCTCTTACCTTGACGACACAACATACATATATTGTTTCTCACTCTTGATATTTATTTAATTCTGTATTTATGTATAGTTCTTCATTATTGTTAATATTAATAGTAGTATTATGATTATTATATATTATAATTTTATTTAATATTTTTTATATATTTTTTGATTAATTATTATTATTATTATTATTATTATTATTATTTAATATTTTTCATATATTTTTTATTAATTATTATTATTATTATTATTATTATTATTATTATTATTATTATTATTATTATTATTATTATTATTCATTTTCGCCACCAGGCCCTGATGCGGATTATTGACCTGTGCCCTGGTGGGTTAATCCCGTAAAAAAAGAAAAGAAAAAAGGCCGTGTTAGAGGTGAGGGTGGCAGGCTAGGTGGTGATAGGGGTGAGGGTGGCAGGTCAGGCCGTGTTAGAGGTGAGGGTGGCAGGCTAGGTGGTGATAGGGGTGAGGATGGCAGGCTAGGTATTGATTGAGGTGAGGATGACAGGCTAGGCGGTGCTAGGGGTGAGGATGGCAAGTGGGAGTGTCACCTGCTGCGCCGCCCACGGGAGGGTCAGAAGAGCCCCCATATTTGGGTATTTTGGGCAGCTCTCTCCGAGTTGAGTCAGAGACAGTTGTAGCTGGGTGGGTGGCGGGTGGCGGTGCGGTGTGGTGGTGGTGTGGTGTAGTGCGGCGTGGTGTGCTGTGATGTGGTGTAGTTGGGTGTGGTGTGGTGTGGTATGGTGTAGTACGGTGTGGTGGTGGTGTGGTATGGTGTGGTGTAGTGCGGTGTGGTGGTGGTGTGGTGTGGTGTAGTGCTGTGTGGTGTGGTTTGGTATGGTGTAGTGTGGTTTGGTGTAGTGTAGTGTGATGTGGTGTGGTGAGATTGGGGATGTGTGATGTGGTGTGATGTAGTTTGGTGTGGTGGTGGTATAGTGTGGTGTGGTGGTGGTATAGTGTGGTGTGGTGGTGGTGAAGTGTGGTGTAGTGTGATTGGGTGTAGTGTAGCGTGGTGTAGAGTGGTGTAGCGTGGTGTGGTGCAGTTTGGTATAGCGTAGTTTGGTGTGGTAGTGGTGGTGGTGTAGTGTGGTGTGGTGGGGTGTAGTGTGGTGTGGTTTACTGTGTAGTAGTATGGTTTGGTGTTGTATAGTAAGGTGTGATATAAGTGATGGTGCAGTGTGGTGTGGTTGATGCCAATTGTATAGTGTGGTGTAGTGTGATGTGGTGCAGTGTGATGTGGCGACCTGTGGTGTAATGGTCAGCATGCTCACTTCGCAAGCGAAAGGTCTCAAGTTCGATCCCCGGGCAGGGTGAAACTATGGGCAAGTTTCTTTACGCCATTTGCCTCTGTCTACTCAGTAGTAATTGGGAGCCTGGGTGTTGATCGATTTACGTATCGTGTTCCGGGTAATGGTTAGCCAGAGCAGTTGGCGAGTTGTTCGGTCTTCTCGGACTATTCCTTGCAACTCATTAATTTATGGTGTGGTTGTTGTGTTGGCGACAGCTTCTACACCTTAAACAAATTCATGCCTAGGTGGCCCTTGGACCGGCCGTCCTCGTTACACGAGGGACAACCCTTAGTGTAGTGTGGCTGTGTAGTGTGGTGTGGTGAGGTGTGGTGTGGTTGTGCGGTGTGTTGTGATGTGGTGTGGTGGCAGTACAGTGTAGTGTGGTGGCAGTACAGTGTAGTGTGGTGTGGTGTAGTGGTGGTATCGTGTGGTGTAGTTTAGTGTGGTGTGGTGTGGTGAGGTGTGGGTGTGCGGTGTGTTGTGATGTGGTGTGGTGGTGGTATCGTGTGGTGTAGTGGTGATGGTGGTGCGGTGCGGTGAGATGTTATGTGGTATAGTTTGATGTAGTGTAGTGTGGTGGTGGTGTAGTGTGGTGCGGTGTGATGTGTTGTGATGTGGTGGCAATACAGTGTAGTGTGGTGTAGTTTGATGTAGTGTGGTGTAGTTTGATGTAGTGTGGTGTTGTGTAGTGGTGGTGGTGGTGGTGTAGTGTGGTAAGGTGTAATGTAGTGTGGTGGTAGCAGTGCGGTGTGGTGTGGTGGTGGTATGGTGTAGTGTGGTGTGATGGTGAGGTGTAGTGGTGGTGTAGTGTGGCATGGTATGGTGTGCGGTGGTGGCAGTGTGGTGTTGAGGCAGTTTGGTAGGGTGTAGTGTGGTGTCGCGGTGATTTGGTGTGGTGTGGTGGCATGGTGTAATGTGGTGTGGAATGGTGCAGTAGTGTGGTGTGATTTTTGGGAGGCGCGGATAGTAGCTAGTTTATTGTGCACCCCATACCCATCCAGTGAGCAGTAACGCAACAAAAGGATTACATAGCAGTGGTCACAAAGGGTGTTTATTAGATCCCAGTGGTTAGGATATTGTGGCATTTAAAGTTACAGAGTATTTCCAGTACATTGTTTGTTTAGTGCAGTACATATAAGTTTATTTAGCTACTAGGTGCGAAATGTTGATACGGTGTTAGTGTATCAGCTGTCTTGCCATCAGAGATAAAGTGCTGCGCTATTGCACACACGGTATTTGTACATGCTCCTAAAAGGTTCTGTTTTTCACAGTCGAAGACGTAGTGATGGAGTGTGTGGCCATAAAACTGGCACTACACTTTACATTTAGTTTTGTCCACTTCTACTTGAGGGACATACTGCTGGAGGTACTTATATCCTAACTTTAGTCTCGCGGTTACATCTTGTAATCTAGTGATTTTGTTAATTGCTCCATATACTGTACATGTTTTACTTGACACATCTCATCATAGAAAAGACAGTGGATTGACCTGTGTCATTTTGCATCTGTCTACTTGCCTTAAATCTATCAACAAGTTCTTTCCTAATTGCAGTTTTTAGGGTTCCGTTTGACATGCCTAGATCAATTCAACAGTCTTTGTTAGACAAGAGTTTAGCAAAGGCATCAACTCTATCGTGTTCACTGAGGCCCACTGTACAGTACAGTATGTGAGAGGGGATCCACAGCAGCTTGATCTTGATACTGGTGTGATGTGGTGTGGTAACTTGGTGTTGTGTAGTGTGGTGTTCTGTTGTGGTGGTGTGGTGTGGTGATGTAGTGTGGCACAGCGGTGGTCTAGTGTGGTGACACAGTGGTGTGGTATGGTAGTGTGGTGTGGTAAAGGTATGGCGTGGTAGTGTGGTGATATTGTGGTGGTATGGTGAAGGTGCGATGGCGGTGTGGTGGTAAGCTGAAGGTATGGGGTAATGGTGTGGTATGGAATATGGGTAATAAATGACTTGCAAAATCAAAATGGAACCCTTGACTGCTGTGGAAACCCCAATTTGATGCAGAGACTATTTTCTGAATTTAATTTAATTAAAACAAAATCCAGAAACGCTCTGCAAACTCCCTCTATTAATTAATTAATAGCCTCGTCTGAGGCTGTGAAATTCCAGGGTGGATGTATAAATTTTACACCAAATCAGAGGCTGCTAACTTCTGTTTGGTATTTTTTTTTCAATTAGTGTTTAATGCTCCAATATTATGCTATAAAATTATATGGTTGTAGGGTTTTTGTATGTGCATAATTCTATTAAACTAATGTGCCAGTGAAAATGGCATTATTTACCCAAATATATCGTTTTGCCAAGACATTACCTACATTAATAACAAAAGAAAACGTGAGGAAATGACGCCATACAGTTGAGGATTAAACGGAAGCTCAGGGACTGGGGTGTAGTGATGGTGTTTTATGTTATTGTGTTGTGGTGATGTGGTGTGGTGCCGTGGTAAGATTAGCGTGATGAAGTGTTGTGTTGCGTGGTGTGGTGGTGGTAGTGGTGTGGTGCGGTAGTTTGGTGTGATGTAGTGTGGTGATGGTGTAATGGTATTAATGGTGGTGGTATGGTATGATGTAGTGGTATGGTGGTAGCAATAGTGGTGGTATTTATGGTGATGTTGGTAGTGACGATTGTTGTAATTATGATGATGATAGTAGAGACGATGTTTGTAATTGTAGTGATGGTGGTAGTGACGATGGTGGTAGTTGTGGTGATGATGATTATAGTTGTTGATGTTATTGTTGCTTACCCACACCCAGCCATATCACATACTTTTCAATATTTTCGGACTGACTCACTGGCAGACAGACCAAAATTTTACAGACTGACATAGAAAAATAGACTTCTAGAATGACATAGCTTCACCATACATTACTTATTACACGGAACATTACTGTATTAGACAACTCATTATGTGTACAACTTTTCCTCAACTCATTCCAGTATTTCCATAGATAAGGGACAATGTATACATTTTTTTTCCCAATTTGATTAATATACAATAAAATAAACTTAAATAAATAGCAATGAGAGTAGCCCATTGTTAATAGTAATGTAGCCCATTCCAGTGGTTAAGTAGCCCATAGCCAGCAACAAAGTAACCATTTTACAACCGAAAAGGTAGCCCTAGACAGCATCAGCACAGTAGCCCCAAATCAGCAGTAAAGTAACCCTTGACCAGCAGTAAAATAGCTCCTAGCCAGCAGTAAGTAGCGTGTAGCTAACAATATTGTAGCCATTAGCCAGCAGAAAAGTAGTCATCAACCAACAGTAAATAGCGTTTAGCCAGCAGTATAGCTTCTAGCCAGCAGTAGCACAGTACACCCTAAACTGCAGTAAAGTAGCATATTAAGAAATTACAGTAGTCCGACCTAGGCACATAGCCAGTAGTAACTCAGTAGCCCCTAGCTAGCAGTAAGTAGCCTTTTGCCAGGAGTAAGTAGTCCCTAACAAGCAGTAACATAGTATCCACTTGAATTAGAGGATAAAAACGAGCTCCCAGCAAGTCTTAAAATGGTTACATGATAATGTTAGAACTGACATCATCGTTTTGGTCAAGTTCCACTCTCTCAAGGTGACAGAAAAAAGGGAGAGAGAGAGAGAGAGATTGCTTAGCCAAGGTCTTACTCCACCCATCTCATCATATGCTCGCCAATGCTGACCAGCTGCCCGAGGAACACTGCCATTCGTCTCAAACTGTCGTACAACACTGAGACAAAGCTGTCACTGACAATAAGATAGGTTTACAATGAAGCAATTACATACTAACATACGGTACATAACCTTTTACTACCTAATCTTTATGAAGTACAATCTTATCACTACCTAATCTCCAAAAATGTGCACAATTCTGTTAGTGGCACTAACAGAATTGTGCACATTAGATATAGTAGGCAATAACTTAGTGCCTAATATATCTTATGTACAGTCCAATAACTCCTCCATTTGGTTATAAACCTCCCTAAATGACGTCACACTACCCACAATGCTCTTCTCCAGAACGTCACCATTACAAAGGCAGCTTACGATGGTGGCCGGTAATAAAGTCACAGGAAAAAAGTCACAGAAAAAAAGTCACAATTTTGGCTAGGAAAAAAAGTCACAGGAAAAAAAGTCACAATTAATTGATAGTAGGAACATCATAGAATCTAGTCTTATTAAACATACCGAAGCATTCAACATGAATTTGAGTAACGGCATGTACAAGCTGGACAATTTTGTAATTAAGAAGATTTGTGACCAGGTGAGAAGGCCGGGTCACCTGACCATCTGACCTGACCACCAACCGTTGTGTGCTATTTAAAGATTAGTAGGGTCATTACCTAATACCTGACCATTGTGGACCTGGTCTCACCCTCCTCTGTATATATACACCTTGATTTGTATTTCTCTCTCTAGTCTGTACTCACCCCTGAAGATGTGAATTACACGAAAGCGCTTGGGAACTTCGTGTTTTCGTCTTTCCTTGTGGTTATCAGCATATACCTAGATCACGCGCACCTACAGTGATTTACTTGCATATATATATATATATATATATATATATAATATATATATATATATATATATATATATATATATATATATATATATATATATATATATATATCAAAATAAACCAATGACATGCACAATAAATTTACTTAAGTTCAGTTGAAATTATTTGTACTTGTACAATCAAAGACAAAAGTCGTGTCGCGGTTTTGTCCGAAGATTAAATATAACTCGTGAAACAATATAAGAGCCCCCTACCACAAGGCAGAGCGCACCAAAATTTTAGCCCCTCGGCATATGTTTTCACCAAATTTCACGACACGACTTTTGTCTTTCATTGTACACAAGGCGAGGGGCAGGATCAACCACCACAACACTGTTAATTCACCTTGTCCAGCAGAGAGCAGAATCCAGGAGTGACGAGCACTAGGTAAAGCTGTGACAGCTTGCATTCAGTTAACACTTTTAGAGGCTTGGGGGTTGAGGGAGCCGCGGCTTTTAGTCATGCAATTACGCAAATGGAGCGGACTAGAGAAACTCCGAACGATGATTAAGGAGATAGACGCTTAGAGATTAAGTCAGGCTCGTCAGTCATTCTTCCCCTCTGTAGGTAATCGCGTTCCTGGAAAATTTGATCTCTCTTCGTCTTCAGGTGCATCGCTCCACTTGGTCAGCAGCATAGTGAGTTACATATCCTAGCGGGTGGACAACAGTGCTTGGTGTTTACGAGGTCCTTACATGTTTACATTGACAGGGAATTATGATTGGTCTTGATGCTTTTATAAAAAAATTGGTATTTTTATTTGCATTGATCCTTAGTTTCTGTGTTTACAAATTACTTTCAGGTTATATTTACCAAGTTCCTTGACGTCTACAGAATCCCTTGGTGTTTGTGTTTATAGAGTCATTTGATGTTTGTCCTTTGAGCTCATTGATGTTTGTGTTTATAGAGTCAATTGATGTTTGTATGTATAGAATCCCTTGGTTTTTGTGTTTGTAGAGTCACTTCGTGTTTGTCCTTAAAGTCCCTTGATATTTGTGTTTACAGAGACCTTTGGTATTTGTGTTAACAGGGTTCCCTTATGTTTATGTTTATAGTCTTTTGATGTTTATGTTTATAGAGTACCTTGATGTTTCTGTTTACAAAGTCCCTTGACATTTGTGTTTGTGTTTACAGAGTCTCTTGATGTTAGTGTTGACAGAGCCTCTTGATGTTTATGTTTGTTAAGGGACTCTGTAAACACAAACATCAAGAGACTATAAACATAAACATAAAGGGACTAATTAAACACAAACACCAAGGAACTCTATAAACTCACACATCAAAGGACTCTATAAACACAAACACCAAGGAACTCCAAACATAAATATCAAGGGCCTCTGTACACATAAACATCAAGGGAGTCTATAAACAAACTTCAAGGGACTATGTAAACATGGACACAAAGGACTCTGTAAACACCCCGTACATATGTGTGTGTGTGTGTGTGTGTGTGGGCTTGTGTCAGACAGTATCACCTCATCGTCAATACCGACCAACCTTGTTAGAGTTAAGAATCTGCTTCAAAATGTGAAACAATTAACTGGTAATAATACCCGGCGACTTTCGAAATTCAGTCATTATATTTAGTTACGGGATAATTGAATGGATCAAAATGGCTTCATCGCCAAAGATATGAAAACAAAATCAACACGTAAGTGGTGGATGATATTTTTGTTCTTTATTGATTTTTCCTTTCTGTGACTAGTCTTGAAAATCTCGCGACTCTCTCCCGCCAAATTCGTCTTACTGCTTGTTGTTGATGTTGATGTTATCATGCTGTTGATCGATTTCATTAAGTTAAATTACAGTGGATATGGTTACATTAGACTTGCTTAGAGTGTAATACAGTTTAGGTGAGAAAGTTAAGGTTTACTGGACGTCGGCGATCACAATAATTAAACAAAACATGATCAACCATTTAAAAAAAATGACATGGGGCCTTATAGTCTTATAGTCTAGGCCTTGACGACGGTAATGTAGTCAAAGATTTTGAGACTATAGGAGGATAGCTCACTCCTATGGGCAAACGCGTTCACCCCCCCCCCCCCCCATGTGGTGCCGCCACGCCGCCGGAAAGCAAACAAAGTAATTACCAGGTGAGGAATTATTAGGTGTTCTACCATCTCTGAAAGGAACAGAAACCTGTGTTTCTTTCGATTTCCGAAAGATCCAGAGAGGTGAGTCATACACCTACTACTGTCAATGGTGATTGTAGACTGTTCATTAGTTTATATGAGCTCTTTTTTTATTTAATACATTTAATGCTGTTGGCGTTGCACTCTTCAGTGCAAGTTCACATCAGAGTATCATTAGGATATATAAAATGTTGTATTGTCGAAAATAAAAGGCTTGAGCTTTGAAGTGTTGGGTCATTATTTGTTTTAGGACCGCCCACGACTTTTTGGGCGAAATAATTTTTTTCCTGTATAATTCGATGTGTTTTGAATGGATTTCACGTTCATTTCTTGGGAAAATTCATGAAAACCTTCCCAACCCAAATTGCATGGTTAAACCTAAAAAAAAAAATGAATCAAACCAAACTGCGAAACTTGACCTAACCCAACGTAATTTTACCTAATCTATCTTTATCTACCTAACCTATCTTAACCTAACCTAACTTTACCTTTGTCTTAGCAATTTTGCGTTGTTTCGTGAAAATCCAAATGCTTAACAATCGGTAAAGTACACCCAGTGGAAATTTTGTAGCCGATACAGAAAACTGGTGTTACTGTCAACTCTAATACTAACTTGTGAATTCCGAGATGCTCATTCCCAATATAAGAGCCTTTTAAAAAAATACATTAAAGTGCATTTAGTTTTTAGTAAAGTCTCGTTGTCTCCGAACATCATGCATGTTGAACGGTGTATACTCAGTATACTATCTTGATGTATCATTAATAAGACGAATTTTAGCCTAAGATGATCGCTTCCCCCTCTGTCTGGCCGAGCTAATGAGTGGCTAGGAATATCCCCTTAACATCGGCCTCTTCCCCCTTCCTCCTGGTGCTCACTCAAGCGTATCTGGGTCGTGGCTGCCGTCCCATGCTGCCAGGAATAGTTTCCTGCTATATGTTAATTTATGCTGAAGTTTATTCATCCTTCCTTCAAAGAAAAAAAATATATCACCATCTAACCAGACTTTACTGATGGAAGTCGTTTTTTTTTTAAGTATGATGACGATCATTGACTTGGATGCTCAAGGAATTTATTAAATACATTTACTTTTAACTTGCTCCTTAATATGAGGCATTAGAATCACACTTAACTTATTCTCCTAATCTACGAGTGTTCGGAAATGGAGTAAATATCACCCCAAGACTCGTTAACAAGCTCTGACTTAAGGTAAACATTAATCGTTTGAGGGCAGGTACATTGAAACTACTATACATGTAGTCATACAGTTACACACACACACACCACTACTACTACTACTACTACTACTACTTTGCTGTCACTCGGAATCGAGTGTGACGATCATCCAGCTATGATACAATGATACGAGTTATTAGGGATGTCACCTTCATTGGTGATCTTTGAGGTGAATAAAGAGCCCGATACGGGACCGGCAGAGTTGTTCACAGATGTTGCACATGTAGAGGGCTACACTTAGTGCGGGAGTGGCGGTCGCAGCATCATTCCGGCGTTGGCGCTTGCTGCCTCGGTTTGCAGTCGGGCGGCTAAATTGAAAGTATTGACACCTTCTCGTGTGGTGCTCCTCAAATCGTTACGATGTGGAGTAATCATCTCCCAGGTGAGGGGGTCGATTTGGCACTTTTTCAGGTTTGTCTTAAGACTATCCTTATACCTTTTCCATTGCCCGCCGGCGCTACGTTTACTATTCGTTAGGTGACTGCAAAGTAGCTGCTTTGGCAGTCTACTGTCGTCCATGCGGGTAACATAGCCTCGATGCTCCTACAGTTGGTGTCAGCAAGAATACTGACATTTGTCCTCTTGTCTTCCCAGCGAACTCGGAGGATGGAACGTAGACTACGTTGGTGAAAGGTTTCAAGTGCCTTGAGGTGCCTCGCGCATGTTACACATATCTCGCTGCCATATAGCAGGGTGGGGAGGACCACTGCTCGATATACGTGTAACTTTGGAGATAATTTCAGCTCCTTACAGCTGAAGACACGGTTTTGGAGTCTGCCAAAGGCCTGAGATGCACATCTGGATCTCTTCATCGATTATTCTCGGTGGTGGACAGGTGGGAGCCGAGATACCGAAAGTGGGTAACATTAGAGAGGGTAGTTCCGTTAAGATGGATGGATGGTGGAGGTGTGTCTGAACTAGGGGCAGGTTGAGAGAGAATCTGAGTCTTACGTACATTCACCTAAAGGCCGAAGTGTGCATATGCATCTGCGTAGGTGTTCAGGATATCCTGTAGGTCGCGTTCAGTGTGAGAAACAAGAGTGAGGTCGTCTGCATAATGGAAGCTGTCGACATCTTTCTTATTGTCTGGAGTCGTCTTATGTTGAAAAGACCCTTCATCCGGTACTCGATGTCCACCCCCTCCTGCTAAATTGGCACTGGCACGAGTAAGGAAGGCAGCCAAGAAAATGGAAAAGAGAGTTGGTGTCAGTACATACCCTTGTTTAACCCCCGTTTGGATGGGGAAGAACTCAGACTGGGTGCCATTGTGCAGGACACTGTCATTCATGCCATCGTGGAGTTGCCTCACAATGAAGATGAATTTTTGGGGGGCAGCCAAAACGGCTGAGGATCCACCAAAGGGCTTCCCTGTTGACCGAGTCGAAGTCCTTGGTTAGGTCGATGAAAGTCATGTACAGGTCATGACGCTGTTCCTTCTTTTTTTTTTCTTTTTTTTTTCATTTATTGGGCACTCCCCTACATCCTTGTGTAAGGTGAAGCGCAGAAGCGTTTACAGCGCCCAACAGGGAAGCATGCTAAGTTCATGCTTGCCTTTTATGTCTCATGAGTTAAGGGCGTAGAAGCCTGAAGAGTCAAGGGCGTAGAAGCCTGAAGAGTCAGTGGTTTATGTCATCAAATTATTGGAAGCTCCAACAACTTTCCCTGAATACGAATTCGCAACTTTCGACTTACAACAGGTACCTACTTTACTGCTATGTGAACAGGGACTAATGGGGGCTAGGAAGTAAGTCCAAACAACTTCCATCGGCCCGGGAATCGAACCGGTGACATCTCGCTTGCGAGGCAAGAAAGGTACCGCTTCTACCACCGATCCCAGGACGCTGTTCTCTGCACTTTTCCTGTATCTGGCGGGCAGCAAAGGTCATGTCAGTGGTGCCATGTGATGGTCTACAGCCACATTTTTTTTTATTGGGCACCCCCCTACATCCTTATGTAAGGTGAAGTGCAGAAGATTTTACAGCGCCCAACAGGGAAGCATGCTCAGTTCATGCTTGCCTTTATGTCTCATGAGTTAAGGGCGTAGAAGCCTGAAGAGTCAATGGTTTATGTCATCAAGTTATTGGATGCTCCAACAACTTTCCCTGAATACGAATTCGCAACTTTCGATTTACACCAGGTACCTACTTTACTGCAAGGTGAACTTGGACCAATGAGGGCTAGGAAGTATGTCCAAACAACTTTTCCACCGGCCCGGGAATCGAACCCGTGACATCTCGCTTGCTGTGTCTGTCAGGTGAATAATAGTATAAACAGTTTCTAGTGTTTGGTAGTGCTATTAATATAATGTACTCTACTACAAAGACGAACGAAATAAATAAACTTGTTTATTTTTTTGCACATTGGCTTAGATAATGTTTAGTGTCTCAGAACGCCAGGTAGAGGAGATAAAGTGTTTTGTGCTTGTAAATTATTAATACACATTTTTGGGTATTCAGGCAATTGAATCTAAGGATTGTAAACTGTTTTGTATATCAAAATATACACGTTAACTCTACAGATATAAAGATAGCGTTAGAATGGATAAATTTATGGTTTGTATAGCTGTCTGTCTGTTTTTATCTGTGTCTGTCTGTCTTTATATCTGTATGTTTCTTTTTTTCTTTCTCTTTCCTCTCGGGCGTCAGCTATATGCTAAATTAGTGTGTTTATCAAGTGTTGTCAAATAGTGGGAGATTTTTTTTGCGATGTCAAAAAAAAAAATGCAATCTGGACATTCCAGTGGTAGCAAGAGTGGGTAATTTTTCTGTCAGAGAGTGTTGACTAGTTAAGGTGTGTTAATTTGCAAGGTGAGTGTCAGACTCAAGCAGCTTTACATGAGTGGGGTGTTAAGTAGAGGATAAAAGTGTCACGTGTGTGTGTTACGTGGTGTGGAGTAAAGAGTGTTAACATGATCGGGTGAATTCATCTCAAGTGTTCCGAGGTGATGATGTCTCGTGAAGTGGTAGATAAAGACGAAACATAATTTTTAAGACAAAATGGAATCGCCTACAGATTATTTTAACTTGATAATTAAACAATCTGTCCACTGTTTCGTTCAGGAAGGTAAGATGTTTGTTTTGGCTTCTGCCCGACGCAAGTGGTGGTGATGGTGGTGGTGATGATGGTGGTGGTAGTGATGATGGTAGTGATGGTGGTGGTGGTGGCGAAAGTGATGGTGGTGGTGGTGGCATGGAAGCTGATGTTAAATTAAAAACAGTAGTGTAGACATCATTGGTGGGTGGGTGGGGAGTGTTAGTGTGGGTGGTTAACGTGGGCAGTGTGCCCCCTCCCCCCCCCCCCCCCTTGGATGTAGTACTCATTTATAAAAACTGAGCCACACAAACATTTCCCCCCCTCCAGCCTGCCAAGCCGCCAAGTCGCCCTAAATAAGTATGAATCAGTGTGGCGGGGACCTCCTCCTCCTCCTCCATACGTGGCACAAACCCCTCGCCTCCACCATCTTCTTCCTCTTATGGTATCTCGTCGCCTCTCCCCGTCCTCCGTCATCCAAGATCTCATCTCTCAAGGCAGAGAGCCTACATCACCCACCGCTCTGTTCTATCAGTCATGATGCTTTTGTTGCTAGGTTACTGTGGTGTGGTGGTGATGGTGTGGTGATGACGATATTGATGGTATGGTGATGGCGCTGTGATGGTGATGATGTTAGTAATGGTGGTGGTGATGATGGTGTGGTGATGATATGGTGGTGATGGTGTGGTGATGATAGTGTGATGGTGATGAATAATTATTTTTTATTTTGTCACTTACAGCGGCTAGTTTATTGTGCTCCCCATACTCCTCCTGTGAGCGATAACGCAAAATGATTACAGAGTAGAGTTCGCAAAGGGTAAGTATATATATAACCCTAGTGGTCAGGATATTATGGCAGTGAATGTTACAGAGTATTTCAAATAAATTCTTTGTTTAGTTCTATATATAAAGGGTGATTTATTCGCAACTGCGTGAGTACAGGAGTGTGAGGCAGTATGTCTGGCAGCACACTTTGTTATTCACATTTGCGGGAGAGGTATTCAAGCACATTGTGTGTTTGGTTCTATACATGGGAAATGATATGTGATGGAGGTGGTGATGGTGGTAGTGATGGTAATGGTGGTGTGATAGTGGTGATTGTGGTGATGGTGGTAGTGATGGTGATGATGATTGCGTTGTGGTGAGGATTGATGTAATGTTGGTGATGGTGGTGATAATGATGGTGTGGTGGTGGTAGTAAGGGAGTGGTGTAATTGTGTGGTGGTGATGGTGGTGAATATGGTGTGGTGATAGTGTGGTGATGGTGGTGACGATGGTGTGATGGTGATGGTGGCTATGATGGTGGTGGTGGTAGTGTGATAGTGGTGGTGATGGTGGTAATGGTTTGGTGGTGATGTGGTGATGGTGGTGGTGATGAGGTGGTGGTGATGGGGTGCTGATGGTGTGGTGGTGATGATGGTAGTCATGATGGTGGTGATAGTGAATTGGTGATACCGTGGTGACGGTGGTGGGGATGGTGGTGGTGATGGGGGTGATGACAGTGTGATGATTGTGATGGTTATGATGGTGATGATGGTAGAGGTGCTGGTTTGGTGGTAAGGTGTGGTGATGGTGGTGTGTTGATAGCGTGGTGATGGTGTTGATGGTGTGGTGATGGTGTAGTGGTGATGGTGTGATGATGGTAGTTGTGTGGTGATGGTAGTTGTGTGGTGATGGTGGTGGTAATGATAGTGGAGATGGTGGTGATGATGGTGTGGTAATGGTGTGTTGATAGCGGAGGTGATGGTGTGGTGATGGTGGTGGTGATGGTGTGGTGATGGTGGTGGTGATGGTGCGGTGGTGTAGTGTTGGTGATGGCGGTGATGATGGTGTGGTGATGGTGTGGTGTTGATGGTAGTGGTGATGGTGTGGTAATGATGTGGTGATAATGTGGTGATGGTGTGGTTGTGGTAATGATAGTAGTGATGGTGATGATGGTATGGTGATGGTGTGGTGATGATAGGGTGGTGATGTGATGATGGTGTGGTGATGATAGGGTGGTGATGTGATGATGGTGTGGTGGTGATGGTGGTGATGATGTTGATGGTGGTGGAGCTGGTGATAGTGGTGGTGATGGTAGCCGTGATTATGTGGTGATGGTGGTGGGAGTATGGTGATGGTGTGGTGATGACGGTTGTGGTAATTGTGGTGGTGTGGTGATAGTGATGGTGATGGTGGTGATAATTTGTGTGGTGGTGATGGTGTGGTGGTGATGGTATAGTGGTGGTGATGATAGTAGTCATAATGGTAGCGATGATGGTGTGGTGAGGTGATAGTGTGGTGATAGTGTGGTGATGGTGTGGTGGTGGTGATGGTGTGGTGAAGGTAACGGTGATGGTATGGTGCTGATGGTTATGGCGCTAGTGGTGTGGTGGCAGTGGTCAATCAGCAAGTCAGTCAGCCAGTCAGTCTCTCAGCCAGTGAGTTAATCAATCAGATTCATAAGATCTCAAAGTAAATATATTCACCTAACTGGTAATGTAAGATAAAATAAAGTCTCTTAAACAAAAAATCCCCAAGATGGTGACTAAAAATGGAGTGCAAATTGCTCCGAGACTCAACTACCTTCACGACCCCGATAAACACAACCAGATCTTCGGGTAGTTCATCTGAGAGAATCCGGAAGTGGAGAGCCAAAGACGTACGAGTTAAAGTGACACCACCAGACAGTGCCAGGTGTCGTGTTGAAGCACCTGTCTTCACACCTCTCACCTAAATTACTTCACACGGTGCTTTGAGGTGCCTTGGTGTGTGTGAGGGTTGTGTATTCTTCCTCTTTCTCTGACCCTCATTAACACCCTCCACCTCCCTCCCACCTTTCCTCCAGGCAACACTCCTTACCACCTTCCCCTCCCCCAGGCAACACTACCAGCTTCCCCCAGACAACACTCCCTCACCCGCCTCCCCAGGCAACATCCCTCCCCGGAAGCCCACTGTTACCTCGGCATCATAGTCTCCTCCTTCCCCCAGGGAACACCACCAACCCCCCTCTTCATCCCACCTACCCCTCTCTGTGTCCACACCTGGGAAAGCTAAATCATCGTCTGACGGAAATTACTTGAACAGTCGCGGCACAATCTGAGAAAAGGTGCAAAATAAAAGTAGTGAAGGGTAGTTTGTGTTTACGGTGTATTGGGGCTGGTAAATCCGAATTTGGTGTTAAATGGGAAACATTTCGAGAGGGATGATCTTGAATACGGCAAATCCAAGATGGCCGCCACGCAAACACGAAAACCTGTATACATAATCTGTCCTTTTATGTGTTTATCATCATAAACAGCGCACGGAAGAAAGGTATTAATATTATGTGGTGTAGATTTGTTGTCCTACAGAAAAAAAAAAAGAGAATACAAAATAATGTTCAGAAAGTGTTATCTTCTTATCCTTTGTTATTGTTTGGAGTATGGCTTAATGACACCCACACACCAAGCACTATAAACCGTCTTATTTAAATTTTACATAAAAAAGAAGAATAATAGAAACCCAGAACACCCAAGAAGATAGAACAAAATACAGAAAAGATGTCAAAAAAGATATAATGGATTAGTATTCATCATAATTTTTTTTTACACAAATGCCAATGATTCCTGCATCCACATGTTTCTTTCTATACATGGTGAATGCATTCTTCTACACCAGCACGTATACACCAACAACCTTATCCTAAAATTAGTCCACTTTGGTTAAATCATCGTGTCACTTTGTCTAAATTTACAAGAATATAATGAAGACAAGAATAAGAAATCTTCTGGGAAATAACTTGGCACGTACATAATTTCATCCACACCAAAGTTGAAGAGAAAGAACTTTGTCTATTTAATGTTCTGATGCAATTCAGATCAAGAGAGAGAATCGATCATTGGCTGTAACAAAATCGCACAAGGTAATCGAAAAATCTCTGTGCACTTGTAATAATAAACAATATAGTTATTTCACTTGTTGTATTTACATAAAATATTGACAATTCTCACAGTAAATGCTGGAAATGGTCTGTACAAACTTGAAACCTACTTCCAACATTTACTGATGCCATTTCCAATATTTACTTCACTAGAACAAGGTAAATAACAACTCTGTTTATTATACCAGGTGCATGTGGACTTTTCGATCACCCTCTACATTCTCATCAAAAAAGAATACCCAGATTTTAAATGGTTGTATTTTAAAACCTAGGCAGTCCTTTTCGATGACCCACACGCGAGATGAATATCTATTAATCAGATCAGGATAGAATAGCACTAAAGGCTGAATAAAACGTATCTTTGAATTACCAACTCCCAAGACTTCCACTCACTTGGATAAATTAGTTTTCACTGTAAGAACGACGAGGCTTAAGAGGCATTAAAACGTGTGGACAAGAGGCATAAATGAAGTTAATAGGAGAGAGGCAAAATGCATAAAATAGCTGGAGAGACCTGAAGCAAGAGGCATAAGAAATTAAAAGATGGCTCAAAGACGATATAACGGCCGCAACGAATTGTGGTTGTTTGGAAGATAACCAGAAAGAGAAATTTCGCTATAGGTTAGGTTAGGTTAGGTTGGATTAGTTTAGGTTTGGTTAGATTAGGTTAGGTTATATTTACTTTATATAAATACTGTATATACTAACAAGATAATGCATAGGTTTGACTGTTAATATGCGGAAATGCCTGAAGGTTGAGCGTGTGTGTGTGGTGTGTGTGTTCGAGAGGAGACGAAGAAGAAGAAGAAGAAGAAGAAGAAGAAGAAGAAGAAGAAGAGAAGAAGAAGAAGAAGAGGAGGAGGAGAGATTAAGTTGGGGGTAGACACAAAATATATCTAGTGAGTCATAAATAAAACACTCTGTTAGGAATGTGTGTGACTTTGAAGATCGCAGCTGAGTGTTGGTGCGGGCGGTGAGGCAGGTGTGTGGAGAGGGAGGATTATCATCATCCTCACTACATCATCATCATCATCATCATCACTTCCATCATAATCATCATCAACATCATCATCACTTCCATCATCATCTTCATCATCATCATCATCATTTCCATAAATATCATCATAATCTTCACGTTCATCATTATCACCATCACTACAATCACCATCACCATCATCATCATCAACATCATCATAATCATCATCATCATCATTACCACTAAACCACCACCACCACCACCACCACCACTTAAATCAAAATACTGTGGCACACACACACACACACACACACACACACACACACACACACACACATAAGTCGCTATGGTGATACCTGACCCAGCTCAACTTGACTCCACCAGAGGCCGCGAGGTCAGCTGCAGTAACACACTACCAGTTAACCTAAAAAAATTCCCTCATAAACTATATAGTGCCCACATATATAAACACACATACATGCACATACTTATAAACAAAATGACAAATACACATTCAAATATACAATAACACATAAAAACACACACACATACAAACTTTCACACATACACACAAACACACACACACACACACGCACACACACACACACACACACACACACGTGCAATTTACCTGACTAATGAGGTAATTAGTAAGAAAAGTTAATTGGACAGAAATTAAAGGGTTTTAATATGCCAGAATTTTACAGAAAACAAACTGTAACCAAACAACAAATATTGACACGGTTGAGCCTTGATTGTTAGCTGCCTTGAGTGTTAGCAGTCTTGAGTGTTAGCAGTGTTGGATGTGAGCTGACTTGAGTTTTAGCTGTCTTGAGTGTTAACTTTCGTGAGTGTTATCTGTCTTGAGTGTTAACTGCCTTGAGTGTTAACTGCCCTGTGTGTTAGCTGCCTTGAGTGTTAGCTTCCTTGAGTGATAGCTGTCTTGAGTGTTAACTGCCTTGAGTGTTATCTATCTTAAGTGTTAGCTGTCTCGAGCGTTACCTGCCTCGAGTGTTAGCTGTCTTTAGTGTTAGTTGTCTTAGTGTTAGCTGTCTTGAGCGTTACCTGCCTTGAGTGTTAGCTCTCTTTAGTGTTAGCTGTTTTAAGCGTTAGATGTCATGAATGTCAGCTATCTTGCGTGTTAGCTGTGTTTAGTGTTAGCTATTTTAAGTGTTAGCTGTCTTGAGTGCTAGCTGTCTTGAGTGTTAGCAGTATTGGGTGTTAGCTGACTTGAGTTGTAGCTGTCTTGAGTGTTATCTGTCTTCAGTGTTAACTGCCTTGAGTGTTAGCTGCCTTGTGTGTCAGCTGCCTTGAGTGTTAGCTACCTTGAGTGATAGCTGGCTTGAGTGTTAACTGCCTTGAGTGCTAGCTGTCTTAAGTGTTAGCTGTCTTAAGTGTTAGCTGTCATGATTGTCAGCTGTCTTGAGCGTTAGCTGTCTTTAGAGTTAGCTGTATTAAGTGTTAGCTGTCTTGAGTGGTAGCTGTCTTAAGTGTTAGCTGTCTAGAGCGTTATCTGCCTTTGAGTGTTAGCTGTTTTGAGTGTAAGTTGTCTTGGGTGTTAGCTCTCTTGAGTGTTAGTAGCCTTGAGAGTCAACATTCTTGAGGTTTAGCTGTTTTGAGTGTTAGCTGACTAGTGTTAGTTGTCTTGAGTGTTAGCTGTTTTAAGTGTTAGCTGTCTTCAGTGTTAATTGTCTTGAGTGTTGGCTGTCTTGAGTGTTAGCTGTCTTAAGTGTTAGCTGTCTTGAGTGTTAGCAGCCTTGAGTGTTAGCGGCCTTCAGTGTTAGCTGTCTGAGTGTTAGCTCCCTTGAGTGTTAGCTGTCTTGAGTGTTAGCTGTCTTGAATGTTAGCTGTCTTGAATGTTAGCTGTCTAGTGTGTTCCCTTTTTTGAGTGTTAGCTGTCTTGAAAGTTAGATTTCTTGAGTGTTAGCTGTCTTGAGTGTCAACTGTCTTGAGTGTTAGCTGTCTTAAATGTTAGCTGTCTTGAGCGGTACCTGCATTGAGTGGTAGCTGTCTTGAGTGTTAGCGGCCTTGAGTGTTAGCTGTCTTAAATGTCAACTGTCTTGAGTGTTAGCTGACTTGAATGTCAGCTGCCTTCAGTGTTAGCTGTCTTTAGTATCAGCTGACTTAAGTGTTAGCTGTCTTGAGGTTTAGCGGCCTTAAGTGTTAGCTGTCTGAGTGTTGGCTCCCTTGAGTGTTAGCTGTCTGAGTGTTAGCTCTATTGAGTGTTAGCTGTCATGAGTGTTCGTTCTTTTGATTGTTAGCTGTCTTGAGTGTCAACTGTCTTGAGAGTTAGCTGTCTTGAAGGGCAGCTGTCTTCAGTGTTAGCTGTCTTTAGTATTAGCTGTCTTAAATGTTAGCTGTCTTGGGTGTTAGCGGCCTTGAGTGTTAGCTGTCTGAGCATTAGCTTCCTTGATGTTAGCTGCCTTGAGTGTTAGTTGTCTAGAATGTTAGCTGTCTTGAGCGGTACCTGCATTGAGTGTTAGTTGTCTTGAGTGTTAGCGGCCTTGAGTATTAGCTATCTTGAGTGTTAGCTGTCTTGAGTGTTTAGCTGTCTTTAGTATTAGTTGTCTTAAGTCTTAGCTGTCTTGAGCGTTAGCTGTCTTGAATGTTATCTGTTTTGAGTGTTTAGCTGTCTTTAGTATTAGTTGTCTTAAGTCTTAGCTGTCTTGGGTGTTATATGTCTTTAGTGTTAGCTGCCTTGAGTGTTAAGCGCCTTGAATAAAATCCAGTATTCTCCCTCAGTTTTCTGTTTCATAAACACTGGTGAATCCACAGTCTCCTGTTTTTGTTTTTCTCTGCTTCTTCCTCATCCAAAACAAGTGCAATAACTCCAAGTTTCTTTTCTCTAAATGAATATGGCGCCATTTTTACTCCGAAGCTACGCACCGACTGACCGATAGCTGACGGAACGGTAACAGATGTGAATATTCGCAGCTTTGACGGATCGTTGCCGATCCGTGATGTTACCGATAAGTGATGGATAGTATGAATCGGCCTTAACTCAGCAAATTAATATAACACTTAAGGTCCTTATTATCCACGTTAACTGAATTCTTGAGGAGAAGGGCCCGTAGGGATGCCGTAGGATTGACATCTTAGTAATAACAACACTCTTCATCGTGTAAGGAGTTCCCCTGCTATGTAATGATGTTCGCGTTGTAAAGGCGTGATTATAACCCCGAGAATGACCTGCCACCGGGGCGGAGTTTGCGTCTCATAATTTTTTCATCATGTTTGTGTTTTCTTCCAAGATAAGTTATGTTCCCAGAAAGTTTCACATGCTAATTTTTCCTTCCCCAAATGCGGAAATTGCCAGAGATCAACAGAGAATAGACTGTTATTCTCTTCTAAAATACCAAAATATAATTACGATAGATTAAATATTTAATAATTGTAGAGACTTTTCCCGTGTCCGTCGTGCTACAAACTGACCCTGGACCTCAGCTGCAAGCTTCGAGTTAACAGATTAAAGTTGATGGCACACGCAGATGGCCAGTTTATACGAGTGTTGGGTGTGGTGTTTTTCTTGTGATATGTTAAGCGTGTTGTTGTTTTTGTGATGTGTTGAGTGTGTTGTTGTTTCTTTGATGTGTTGAGTGTGTTGTTGTTTCTTTGATGTGTTGAGTGTGTTGTTGTTTCTTTGATGTGTTGAGTGTGTTGTTGTTTCTTTGATGTGTTGAGTGTGTTGTTGTTTCTTTGATGTGTTGAGTGTGTTGTTGTTTCCGTGATGTGTTGAGTGTGTTGTTGTTTCCGTGATGTGTTGAGTGTGTTGTTGTTTCTGTGCTGTGTTGAGTGTGTTGTTGTTTCTGTGATGTGTTGAGTGTGTTGTTGTTTCCGTGATGTGTTGAGTGTGTTGTTGTTTCTGTGCTGTGTTGAGTGTGTTGTTGTTTCTGTGATGTGTTGAGTGTGAGTGTGTTGTTATCTCTGTGATGTGTTGAGTGTGTTGTTTCCGTGATGTGTTGTGTATTTTTTTTTAACGGGGATCAGCCCACCCGGGCACAGGTCACTGACCCACATCAGGGCCTAGGGGGCGAAAATGTAATAATTATTCATAGTAAATAAAATTTATAAAAAAAAGTAAAAGAAAATAATAATGATAACAATAATAATAATAACACTGTAATAATAATAATAATAATAATAATAATAATAATAATAATAATAATAATAATAATACAGGACTATAAAAAAATAGTGAGAAACAATATATGTATGTTGTGTTGTCAAGTAAGAGAAACAATTGAGACCCTGCAATTGTGTGTAAATGAGGCAGAAAGACAGATCAGCAATCTGGGATTTGGTCACAATTTTCGTGAAGCCATATAGCAGCAGGGTCTACCATTAGACAACAAATTATGTTTCCAATATCTTCCCAGGCGGTAGTACCTCCCTGTCTGATAGCTGCCTCCTACTTACTACCTGCGTGTTGTTGTTGTTTCTGTGATGTGTTGAGTGTGTTGTTGTTTCTGTGATGTGTTGAGTTTGTGTTTTTTTCCGAAATTCTATCAACCGTACGACCAATCCCGCACTAACGCAGCTCTGACCCATTCTTGATCACACCAGCTCAGTCTTTGATTGTTGAATATTTCACAGTGGAGTCTCTCACTACACACACACACACACACACTGACCTTTGTTTTACTCCACCATTCTGTTACAACAATCAGAGGATCTTGACTTATAGCCTGATTAATATATTCAATTACCTGAACACTAGAGCCTCTCACTGTCTTCAACCATTCGTAAGATAATGCTCACATGTATTAGGGCCTTTTTATTTTGTGTTCATAAATAAAAGCAATTATTATATATTATTGTTACCTTAGTGTTGTGGTTGAAGACATAATTCAGAATTATTAGGCGTGTTATACTCCTCAGTTTCATTTGATAGTAAAAAGAAATTAGTCACTTGATGTAAAGTAAAATTTCATAAGTGGCCCTTATTTAACTAATGGCCAGCACAACTATAGGAGGATAAGAGGTCGGTGGCTTGTGTAGGATCCCGCCATTGTTATTAATAGTCTTGTCTAGGACTATTTTGAAGTCCATTACTGTTCTTGCTCCCACGGCTTCAGTTGGAATAGTGTTCCATAGGTCTATCATCCTCTGTATGAAGTGGTGTTTCCTTATATATATTCTGTAGGGTAACTTGGCGAGCTTGTGGCGCTTGACACCTTCAATAAGTGGTACTTGGTTAACGTTTCCTATCATCTTGATGATTTTGAAATATGTAGCTATGAGGTCTTCCTTGTCGAGTCTTCTTTGAAGAGTCTTCAGTCCCAAGGCCCTCAGCCTACTTGGATAATTTAATCGAATCGAGATGACTTAATTCAACACTAATTCTAGTCGCTCTGAGTTACACATTTTCGAGTGATATTACGTCACGTCTTTTTGAAGGTGTGATCTCTATGTTGTTTACAGTAGTCCAAGTGGAGACGTATTAGGTGAATGAAGATTTACTTATACTCAAAGGTACGATTTATGATTCCCGGAGTTTGGTTAACTTTCTTGTTGCCAACACTTGCTACATTGCTCTCGGTGATTGGTCTGTTACCATGCCTATAGGTCTTTTTCCTAATCTACA
This sequence comes from Homarus gammarus, assembly GCA_958450375.1. Classification (NCBI taxonomy): domain Eukaryota; kingdom Metazoa; phylum Arthropoda; class Malacostraca; order Decapoda; family Nephropidae; genus Homarus; species Homarus gammarus. The sequence continues at coordinate 2,977,847 of CAUDMG010001186.1, read as the reverse complement.
GGTGTTGGGACAATATTACTCACAGAGCAGTTGTTTCAGGTTATTGTACCCCACACGTAGTGTCTCACATTTTGCTATATAAAAAAGCATTCGTCATCACTGCTACCTTTTGAGGAAGTCATGCAAATCATTGTGAGGTTTGTGGTGTCTTCCTGACGTGCCACCTTCCGCAAATCTTTGTATCATCCATAAACTTCTCTCCACCAAACCAATGTTGTGATGCGCGAATGAGACTGTGCCCTATCAGGTGTCAAATGACGGCGTCCACTATAACTTTCTTGAAGAGTTAGTAGCTGTGATGTTAGGTGATAGGTGTACAGTTTGCTGCAGCACTCCAGCTCCTCTTTAATACCGAGGTCTCTAGGCAGTTTTCATTTGATCCAGAGATTATCTGACAGTATCCGGTCCATAGCTCGTGCGCTACCTCTTATCACTTTGGTCAGTGTTCTGTCAACTCCTGGAGCTTGGAACTCTTTCAGGCTGCCTCTCTTTCACAATGATTATATCATCTGTGTTTACTGTCTCTCTTAACTCCTTCTAGGCCCAGAAGTATACATCCTCCTAGGTGCTGGCATGTTATCCAGCGTCTCTTATTTGAGCACCGACGTGGGCATCTCCTGTCTGTTTATTGTCCTCCAGAAGCAGATGGTTTTCTTCCTCTTGAGGGCTAATAGTATCGTAAGTCTTGGTCTTGCTTCTGGTGTATGAACAAAAAGACTTGGCAACTATATTATTAATTTGTGTCTCTTCGTTTATCTTATATTCTCTTATCTTATATCGGGTGTTGTCCCCTGTACCACTCTTTATAAGTTACAGTGTTGTGGAGTGTCTGTAACTTTGTTTCTTTTTAATTTATTACTTTAATTTGGTTATCTTAACATATTTCTCTCTTATTTTTTTACAACGTTTTCGTTAGCTATATCATTCAGTCACGTCCTGCCCTTTCTTGTATGACTGATGAATGAGTTTTCAAATGTGGCTTAATACAAACAATTACATGCTCGGTCAATCTTTTTTTTATTTCCTTTAATATATATATGCATATTTTTGGTGTAACTTCGTTATTAAGCTCCACCGTTTGGAAGTAGGGTAAGAGGCATATAACTTTTACCCTTATCCGCCAACATCTCAGGTCAACACTGAGACACCTTCAGAATCCAAAAGAAATCATCACCATCAACAGTTGTGGTTGGTAATCGACATATTGTGTAATTTATTGCTACATAATGACTCTTAAACATCATAAGATTTGGCTAAAGGATGGAGTGATTCCTTAGAAAATTGCCTTATGCGATGCCAGGTACCTCCAAGTACCTTATATGGTTCTAGATACCTCCAAATACCTTATATGATGCCAGGTACCTCCAAGTGCCTTACATGATGCCAGGTACCCCCAAGTGCCTTTTATGGTGCAAAGTACCTCCAAGTGCCGTCTATGGTGCAAAGTACTTCCAAGTGCCTTATATAATGCCAGGTACCTCCAAATACCTTATATACAGTATTGTCAAGTACTTATATGATGCCAGGTACCTCCAAGTGTCTTACATGAGGCCAAGTACCCCAAGTGCCTTTTATGGTGCAAAGGACCTCCAAGCGCCTTATATGATGCCAGGTACCTCCAATTGCCTTATATAATGCCAGGTACCTCCAAACATCGTATTGTACATCACCTTCCCACACTGTGTTGTCCAGGCAGTAGAGCCGGAAGACCCCCAAAGTGTTACTAACAAAACTGATACCTTCACCTTGGCCATATCTTAATTATTACTTGCCACAATGCCTAACCTACTTTACATCTTACTAACATTCATTTGCTTAAAAAGATGAATTTCATATAATTTTTTTTCGCTATACAGTTATATACCATTCACCAATACGTTTTCATTTTAATACCGATTTGCTGAGAAATTTCTTTAAACAAGTTCATTATTACGAAAAAAATGTCGTTAATATTAAAATTGTTCAAGTGATTCATGAAAAAAATGTTTTAATGGCAATGGTGTGAAGCATCATCTACTGTGATATTTCTCTCGCCGCTCTAAGAGCACAGCAGTACTTATAGCTGTGAAATACGTAAAATACGTCTAACACTTCGTGTGGATGTCAACAAAGAGCGGACACACAAGAAGCAGTCTCCTTCTCGGGCCCGAGCTGTCATATGTGGCAGAGTTTTGCTACTGGGAACCTCGTTAGCGCGTCCTACTCTTTACTTCTTCTTATATCCTTTCCTGAAGGATAAATATCACGCTCCTCCGTCTTCTGCTTCCACTGCTCATATCTGTCAATCACGCTCTTCCCTCCCAGTTTTGTCTTCTCTTGATCTCCTCCTCATTAACAGGTGGCAGTGTACAGATGTATCTCATTGTACGTTGTTTTCGTTTTTTAGGGAGAGATGGTTGGTGTGGTAGACTGTCCTCCACCCGTCAGATGATTGGCTGTGCTACACCAGTTCTCACTACAGGTATGTGACATTAAAACCCGCCCATCAACACAGGAAACAGGTTCCCAAAACCTTAAAACAACATCCCTCTCCCCTCACATACATATGCGCGCACGCACGACGTACAAAACCACTCTTTCAGTGACACACCCTCACCCTCCTACCACACACACATACACACACACACACAACTACACTCAAGGCCTCTTTACACCCACACACTGCCTGTCTCTCTCAGTTGTTTATCAAGTAGTAATAATTAAACATAAGGTTAAAAAGCGTTTGAGCCTCCCACCTGCTTCTAGATTAACCGCGTGAAGGCCGTGGGTGGGGGCAAGTGCCAAGGAGGCCGCCTACGGTAGGTGGCATCGAGCTAGTGGCCTCAAAAGGCTGCCAGGATCACGTCAGGTAGCAATATTACCTTAAAAATGGTGGGTGACGTGTCGACCAGACCTCCACACACCCGAGGGGGGGGGGGGGGAGGGGGAGGATCACGTACTGATTTAGCGGCGTTGAGCCATTCCCGTGTCGCGGTGTACCTGCCTGAGGCTATACTTAAAGTGCACCTGTGTGTTGTGTCGCCCTTACATGCTCTCACAGACTCACACTCTCATAACTCTCTTACTTCCTCTCACACCCACACACATCCTCAGCATTTGACAGAGAACCGCATCAGAGGCTTCTGAGAAAAATTAAGGCTCATGGTATCGAGGGGAAAGTTTTAAATTGGATAAAATCATGGCTCACCGATAGAACGCAGAGGGTCAGCGTAGATGGTGTTAAATCTGAGTGGGGCCGTGTAACCAGTGGGGTTCCCCAGCGGTCAGTACTAGGCCCACTCTTGTTCATAATCTACATAAACGATTTAGATACTGGGATCAGCAGTGACATAAGCAAGTTTGCGGATGACACCAAAATAGGGCGGCAAATTAATTCAGGGCAGGATGCAAATGCATTACAGGAGGATCTAAATAAACTGCAGGGGTGGTCTGAAAAATGGCAAATGAAATTCAACACCAGCAAGTGCAGCGTACTTAATATTGGAAGAACAAATACTTATAATGTATACAGCCTTAACAACATCAACCTAGAGAAGTCGACTTGTGAAAGAGACCTAGGGGTACTTGTAAGCCCGGACCTACGGCCTAGAAAACAGTGCGTTAATGTTCGAAATAAGGCAAACAGAGTATTGGGTTTTATATCTAGAAGTGTAAGTAACAAGAGTGCAGAGGTCTTATTGCAACTATATCTTGCGCTAGTCAGGCCGCACCTCGATTATGCGGTTCAGTTCTGGTGCCCCTATTATAGAATGGATATAAATTCACTAGAGTCGGTGCAGTGAAGAATGACAAAAATGATTCCGGGACTTAGAAACCTTCCATATCAGGATAGGTTAAAGAAACTTAACTTGCATTCCCTAGGAAGACGAAGAGTGCGGGGAGATATGACAGAAGTATTTAAGTGGGCGAAAGGAATCAATAAAGGGGATATAGATAAAGTTCTTATAATATCCGAGCAGGATAGGACTCGGAGCAACGGATTCAAGTTGGATAAGTTTAGGTTTAGGAGGGAGATAGGAAGGAACTGGTTCACAAATAGGGTGGTGGACGAGTGGAACAAGCTTAGCAACTTTGTAGTAAGTGCGGGAACTCTGGAAAGTTTCAAAAGGAGGCTAGATAGATTCATGGATGATAGAGAGTGGTAGTAACTCTCGACAGGAGCTGCCATGCACAGGCCAACCGGCCTATTGCAGACTCCTTATTTTCTTATGTTCTTATGTTCTCACACCCATACACACCTTTACACTTACACGCACTCTCACACCTACATACACCCTTACACCTACACACACCCTTACACTTACACGCACCCTTACACCAACACATATCCTCATACTGTACCTACACACAGCTTAACGCCTACACACCACACCTTAACACCTACACAACATACCTTAACACCTACACAACATACCCTAACGCCTACACAACATACCCTAACACCTACACACGCTTTCACACCTATATACACTCTCACATCCAGAGAAACCCTCACGCCTACACGAACTCTCACAGCTACACAATACACCCTAACACCTACACACCCTCACATAAGTCCCAAACTACACCCAGACGTATTCCACTACACCCAGCCGTCTCTCACTACACCTAGAATTCCCTTACTATACCCAGAACTTCCCCACTACACTCACAAATACTTAAAAAGTGTAATGAATATAAAATTTTAAATTCGTCAGCTAAATTTCTGTCAATAATGAACTTACTGAAAATTTCACCTCTGTAGGATTTTTTCTTCTGTCAATAAAGAGTCTACATTTTTTATTGGGGGGGGGGGGGGGGGTCCGAAATATACTCCCCTCTACAGTACTGTCAGGGAAGTCAAATTTACCTGTCTTGTCCACCTGTCTATAAAACTCTCCCTCCCCCAAATCCTCCTTCCTGTCCAAAATTATCATCCTGTAACCAGACCTGTCTAAAAATCTTGAATACGGTTATCGTACTCAAGGGTTTAATGTCTTTGTTCGTCTAAAAATATTATTCACACGTTTCTCGTTTCTTTAAAAAATCATCTTTCTGTCTCAAGATCATAATGAAAAGCGACGACCAAATGTGTTGAACCTAACTCCCCCCCCCAAAAAAAAATACACCTTCCAGGCTGAAATTAATCCTCTTGTCAATAGAACTCAAAAGACTTCACTCAGAAGGCATTTTTGAAACATTTTTCCGTCTGGTTATGTCGACAGAGATCATTATAGGTAGGTAGGTAGGCATACAGAGACAGGCAGGTAAGCAGGTAAAATGGCAGACAGGCAGGTAAGGAGGCAGGTAGGCAAGCAGGTAAGCAGACAGGCAGGTAGGCAGGTAAGCTGGCAGACAGGAAGACAGGCAGGTAGGCAGGCAGGTAGGCAGGCAGGTAGACAGACAGGCAGGAAGAGCCTCATAGTCGAAAAACTTTATATTTAGCATCAACGTCACTGGAGGGATATTACTCAAGTCTTGGCACCCCATAAGATCTTTTTATAAACTCCTCGTAAGAATTCATCTCCTTTCACCCCACCCACCAATCTCGCCACCTCCCTCTCCCTCTCCACCAACCTCCCCACATTTCTTCACCCCACCCACCAACCTCCCCATCTTCACCATCTCCTCCCTCTCCACTTCTTTCTCATCCCTCTCCCTTTCCCCCACCCTTCCACTCTCCGCCGTTTATTGTATACGTGACACGTTAAAAATTTTTGTTTTCAGCGCAGTAATGTTATCTTTCTCAGCGTAGTAATGACAGATCTCTCAATGCCGTAATGATATCGAGGGCAGCGTTGACGTCATCCACCACCCTCCAACGCCCAGTGGTGACTCCCCCCTCTATATATACAGTACACCTCACAGTAATGTTAACATCTTCAAGACTCTTACACACACACACACACTTTTTTTTTTAAATAACAATGGTTGCCCTCGTGTAACGAGGATGGCCGGCCCTCGGGCCACCTAGGCGTGAATTTGTTTAAGGTATAGAAGCTGTGGCCAACACAAAAACCACACCTTGAGTTAACGAGCTGCATGACCCAGTGGCAAGGAATAGTCCGAGAAGACCGGACAACTCGCCAACAGCACTGGCTAACCATTACCCTAGAATACATGGATTAACATCCAGGTCCCCAATTACTGCTGGGTAGACAGAGGCAAATGGCGCAAAGAAACTTGCCCATAGTTTCACCCTGCCCGGGGATCGAACCCGGGTCCGCTCGCTTGCGAGGCGAGCATGCTGACCATTACACCACAGATCGTCACGCACACACTCACACACACAAACACACACCACCCCTATTACCATCAAGCATACTAACACCATGATGCACATTAACCTCTCCTTCGACCATGTCCCACCTCCCTCCATCACACTGGGCCCCAACACACTCAAGGTTGTGGACTCCACCAAGCTCCTCGGCGTCACTATAGATAACAAACTGAACTGGAAGCACACGTTAGTACAATCGTCAAATCTTCCTGCCATAGCCAGCACATCCTCCGATATCTCAAGTCGATCGGAGTTCCAGCGCCTGAGCTCTTGAGTGTTTACACCACGTTCATACTTTCTAAGCTCACCGACGATTTTGCCTGGTCTTCTTCCTTAACGGACGAGTTGACTTTTCTGGGTAAACACAAGAAATACACTCTGCCACGTTCGTAGGGTGATACGGTATATATAATTTGTAATAAAAGTTTAAAATCCTGCTACAATAGTCGAGATAAGTTTATTTCTCTAGAAACAGGGCCGCCATTTGCAATGACGTCACTAGTTTCAAACTGATCGATGCAGTCGGAGGTAGTAGAAAGGGTGGCCTCTTCAGACCCCAAATGCCACGTTCAGGTACGTTTAAAGGGTGTTTTATTATGGTCAAGTCATGGACATTTCGTAAGTGAAGAAATGTGCCGCGAAGAGCAGCTTCAAACATAGGTTGGATGGACATATGAGCGATAGGGGTTGAGTGTAAATGGGACTGCCCAGTATGGGTCAATAGGCCCGCTGCGGTTTCCTCCATTCTTATGTTCTTTTGGACATAAAAAACTCCCATGTTCACACCAGCTCAGCTGTCATGTACTCTTACCTGGTAGACTTTCTCTTTTTTTTCAGTGCATTTACATAGTATATCGATACTAGATGGAGATACGAGTAAATTTAGAAGTAATGACATTGTCTGGACTTTGTTTTGAGAATGTCTGATGTTAGTTAACATGACAACATAGTGCTGTTATTGTTTTGATTATTCGCTTATGAACCACTGGGATATATCATTAATTAATTAATTAATGTTTAGATTCGAGATAGGCTATATTGGGTAGATTTTAAGTTTGGTCATCCCTGTACTTAGACCTGCAGACTTATGTTCTTTTCTGATGGTTTGCGATGTGTTATGAACGATTTAGACCTTCATTTCTATCGGAAATCACTAGTTTTGAGTTACTACCCCCCCCTTACCGATGTATGTTAAGCTAACCGTATAACTCATCATAACCTAACCTAACCTAACCTAACATATGACCTGTATTTTCTTATGCGATCGAAAAATGTTTTGCGACACAATTCCTGTAGAGATAATGTGTCTTATTGTTTAAAGTACTTAATCCCATAGTTGGTATTACTAGGTTGCACAGTAAAGTACAATTAATTACCTAATAGTATTTATTTACAGAGCCGATCAGCCGAGAAGGTTGGACAACTACAGCTGCCTGCCTCCCGCTGCATGGGAAGCTCGCCCCCAACCAGTGACGTCACAACTAATCACACAGCTTTTCGCAGTCACGTGACTTTTTAGTAACTTTAACCCTAATTTTTTTACACTTTTTGACCCAATTTATTTAAAAATATCATTACCGTCAACTCGTCCATTGCTAGACAACGAAAACCCGTAGAAAAATGCAAAAGAGGGCGTGCAAGACTACTCGCTCTCTCAGTACACTGACCCTCTCAAGTCTTTCTGATTATCACCATGACGTCATCTGTCAGTTTGGGAGCGAAGCTACTACACCATCCTCGATACCGTCTCCAGCTACCACTCGAGATCCCCCTTCCGTGAATTAAAGTTCGACACCACAACCCATCCAGCCTATACGACCACATACTGATAAGAGCAGCCCTGTCCCAACCATGGTGAAAATTATCAACTCGTATATAACTTTTGAGTTCATTCTCTTGTCAATCTCACTTTTGCACTGTAACTGTGCTGAAATTCCTTGTTAAATTAACCTCTTCCCCCTGTCATTATATATTATATATGTACCACTTACACCAGCTGTATAATTTCAGCTAATGGCTGCTGTATTCATAAATGAACCGCTGATTATTATTATTATTATTATTATTATTATTATTATTATTATTATTATTACACGCACACACAACACACACACACACACACAGCACCACATCCTTGACCTCCAGCGGGTCAAGATCTATCAGGCGCCCGCTCCTGCTGTGGAGCTGTCCCAGGCAATGTTGGCCCATTCCCCAAGTCCTTCTTCCCGACACACCTTCACTACCTGGATATCAGCATAATCCCGCCAAAGGTGACAATTTCGCTTCGAAAAGAGGTGGGAACAGTGTTAAACAGCGATGAGCGGTGTAAAAGCCAGTAAATTCAGCCCTAGACAGTACCAGCGAGAGCCGTGACCCACCGATTAAGTCCACACCCAGAGGTAAGCAGCCCAAGGAACCGACCACCATCTTTTGACCAGGCGATGTTAGTCAGTCCACCCTAGGAACAACCGTGGGTCGGCTTTACACCTGACCACGAGATAACACCACTTAGCAGAGTGTGAGGTACTGTGAGACCACCCCACACCACTCGGTGTCTCCATGGCAACGTGAGATATCTTGCGCTAGTCAGGCCGCACCTCGACTATGCGGTTCAGTTCTGGTGCCCTTATTATAGAATGGATATCAATTCACTAGAGTCGGTGCAGCGAAGAATGACGAAAATGATTCGGGGACTTAGAAACCTTCCATATCAGGATAGGTTAAAGAAACTAAACTTGCATTCTCTAGAAAGACGAAGAGTGCGGGGAGATATGATAGAAGTATTTAAGTGGGTGAAAGGAATCAATAAAGGGGATATAGATAAAGTTCTTATAATATCCGAGCAGGATAGGACTCGGAGCAACGGATTTAAGTTGGATAAGTTTAGGTTTAGGAGGGAGATAGGAAGGAACTGGTTCACAAATAGGGTGGTGGACGAGTGGAACAAGCTTAGCAACTTTGTAGTAAGTGCTGGAACGCTGGAAAGTTTTAAAAGGAGGCTGGATGGATTCATGGATGATAGAGAGTGGTAGTAACTCTCGACAGGAGCTGCCATGCACAGGCCAACCGGCCTATTGCAGATTCCTTATTTTCTTATGTTCTTATGTTAACACCTATGGACGAGTTACTGCACCACGTGAACACCACACCACCCCGTGTCTCCATGATTACGTGAGGTCCTTCATATCAACACCTATGGACGAGTTACTGCACTACTTGAACACCACACCACAGTGTGTTTCCATGACTACGTGAGGTCCGTCATGTCAACACCCAAGGGCGAGTCACTACACCATGTGAACACCAAACCGCCCGGTTTCTCCGTGACCACGTGAGGTCCTTCATGTTAACATCTATGGACGAGTGGCCTACGTGACCTCACACAGTAGGGCAAGAGACCAGCCCCAGCCATCAACTGTAAACAATAATTTGTATGTAATAAGTCATTTCTGTCCAATGTATATTTATCAGCATTCAGGCTGCTGAACCATTTCAATAAACCGTTAATTATTATTATTATTTTTATTGCGCGCGCACACACACACACACACACACACACACACACACCATTTCATCATCGGCATGTGAGTTTATAGTATGTTTCATCGTCATGCGCATCTGAGTTACTGTGTTACTCAGTTCTTTAAGGTGTTTTGCTTTCAATAAGGTAGCTAGCATCCCAGCACAGTTTATTTTACCTGATGATTAAACACCCTAACGCTACCTGGGAGGTTTACGTTAAGTTAGGTTAGAGATTTTAGTATTGAAGTTAACCCAAAGGGTTCCCTTAACAGTTCACTCCAAGTGTCCTTCCGACTAGATTATTAGAATTATATATCTTTACCCTGAGTATAGGGCCTATAGGGCTTCCTGTTTTTAGTACAGCAGGCTAATTTTAAGTTAAATTTTTTTTGTACACTAGAAGACTACCTAGGGCTACACTTGCCTCTAGTGCACCAGCAGGCCACATAGGGCTACAATTGCTTCTAGTACACCAGCAGACTGCCTAGTCCTGGGGCTATATTTACCCCCAGTCAAAGTTAGGAGGAGCGGCACTACTAGTGGTGACGCTATGTAGCGGAGGTACTTTAGTAGCGGTAGCTGGAGTGTCACTATTTTTGAGGAAAAGTAGCGAATGCAGTAGTGGAGCTATTCTTACTAGTATTAGGCTCTTACAGCCTGAGATGATACTGATTATGTTCGTATTAAAACGCGAATAGAACGTGATACCAAGTTATGGCTGCTGGGCCGTCAGTAGCTGGTGGTCCGACTGGTGGTCGGTACAGCGGTACTGTAACTGCAGTGGCCCTTGTGATGTGCTAATGTGTGGCTGTTGTTTTTAATCCTTTAACATTACAGTCATCATGGAACAGTGGTCCTCAGTCTGATGATGTACCAATGGAACCATATTCATGTACAGGTATTGTTTATTATTTGTAAGATGAATGAAAATACTTTTGTATAGCTTAACACATTATTTTAATTCACCAGTCAAGAATATTTGATTTTATTGGAAGTCACATACATATAGTCATAGTAAGTTTATTATAGATAAATAATGTTATAATGTATATAATATTTTACTGATATGCACATTATATACAGCACAGTACGTACTGAAAATTATTAATTCGATATTGAATGGTAGTGCACTACTTTTCCAAATGAGTAGCTATAGCGGGTGCCATTATTTTCAGGCGGCAGTGCACCCTAGTACATCAACAGACCACCTAGAGCAACACTTGCCCCCGTATAACACAGGCGGGGCACTAAGGCGTCAAGTCATCTATCCCACTACAAGAGTGAGATCAGACTGTCATTGTTGTTGCAGGAGGAGGAGGGGTGGTGGTGGTGGGACAGGTCACCACTATGGTATGTTGTGGTTGTGAGTCACTGCCCTGCCCTCCTTCCTCCCTCCCTCACTCTCCCTCCTGCCCCTCTCCTCATTTCCCCTCCTCCCTCTTTCCCCTCACCCTCGCTGTCCCGATCCCCACACCCCAACTCACCTTCACAATCCCTTCCCCGCCTGCACCTATTACTCCAATCCGCATATTACACATATCAACACTCACTCATGTTTATATATATATATATATATATATATATATATATATATATATATATATATATATATATATATATATATATATATATCAGTACTACAACTACTACTACTTATAATAATTATAATAACAATAATAATAATAATAACAGTGTCTTTCTTCACATAAATTATCAATAAGCGAATGAAAAACACCTGCTCCTCCGTCGCTGTGTCTTAGGCACTCAGCACTACTACAGTACAATGTCGTCCTTCGAGAGCTGCCAAGGTAAAGTAAACATCTGCAGATATATTTGGGTTACCAGGGGGAGACTTCAGTGCCCTAACCATTGCGAAACGTACCATTAAACCTTCCCATTTTTTTCCGCCGTAAAGGAAGTAACGCAGTAAAAAGCTTGAGTATTCTCACCCTCTTCCACCACACTCCACCACACCCCACCCAGCCACCACCTAACGCGGCCTGCATGATCATGGTACAGTTAAGGATTTTGGATCCTTTTGATATTTCTGACATCGTGTACTCGTGTGTCAAGTTGTTAAGGGGGTCAAGTGTTTTAACAACTATCTATTGCACTCTCATTTTTCTTTGTATTTTAGAGCTGATAATTTTTATGTTGTTTCTCTGTGGTAATCTGTTATAGAATACAGTCTTCACCAGATACTAACAATTACGTATATGACCCACAAATCGATGCCAGATATTGTTCAATGTCAAATAATTTTTTTTAGCTGCAACTGTACAGAACATACATGAGATCAGAAACCTCAATAAAAAATAAAATAAAAAATAATACTTTAATTACTGACCGTATTATGTACAAACCATTCTGCATTGAGGTAAGTGTTCAACAAGTGAGTCCTGTCTAGTTTGGTGAGGAAGATTTAATGACGAACTGGTCACCCGGATGGCAGTATTATGTAACACCTTTTATGCATTAATACAAGACAAAGGTCAAAACACAATTACAGCGCTACTAAACTTATTTACCACAATAAAAATAGGTCTATGGTTAATAGCACTTACAAAAATATGTCCATTATATAGTCAAAACAGTATTACTATTTCACAATAAAAGCATGACTAAAGTTTTTTTTAATAACATTCATTCAGAAGTGTGTCCAGTATGTAAGTGAGGTTCTTTAATTAGTAAACATATTCCTGCGTCGATCAGAATGGAGGTCATTTCTAACACCTTGCATAACCCTGAGACTGAGTAAGACACTTTAACTCTTCCTATATAACACTCATTAGACAAGTGTATCAGGTATTACACGCCTCGAGGGTAGATGGTTTTTGTACACTTACACTTATTGTTGACAACAGGTCTTAGGAGGAATAATGGATTTTGAAAGGTGGGTCCTGAGAGATGCAAAATCTGGGAGAAACGATACATACAGGGTATCCCAGGAAAATATATGCACACTGCCATACAGATTTTCCTGAATATTGCGTGTATGATTGTATTGTAACACCAACGTTGTCCTCACGTGTTGATGTGCGAGGTTTCCCACTAGTGAGGAAAATGTTGCTGTTGGATTACAAAATACAAGCGATCTCCAGGAACATTGTAAGGCATTGTGTACACATTTTTTGAGACACTCTGGATATATCAATCATTCCCTAAAATCATGTCTGAGGGTTGGCGACCACGGCGCTCCAAACGTTTTTTTTTGTTACGTGTCATGAATTTTATCATACGGTGATTATACCAATGCTAAATTTTAAAGTATCACAAAGTTTCCAAACTCTAAAACTTTTCAGTGATGCTTGCGTTACTCTAGACCAGTGGTTCTCAACCTGGGGGCCATGGCCCCCAAGGGAGCCACGGCAAGAATTTAGGGGAGCCACAGCGAGCTGTTATAAATTGTACGTTTCCAAATAATGTTGGGAATCTGAATTAAACAAAACTTGTATTACTTATTTTCACTTGGCAGAAGAGAATCTTCATTCTTTTTTTGTCATTTTGTTTAATCATAACAGCAATACAATTTTAATATTTACATACTCTGGTGCTATTTTTTTTTTATTTTTACGGATTATTTAAGATTTCACAGGTCCAGTCCCTGTCTGTGTAACAGGCGCTGGACCGAGCTGCTGAACTGACTTGTTCAGTACGTGTCCGTGTGTCATCCCTTTGCAAGTGGTGATAGGACCGAATGGGGGGGGGGGGGGGGGGGGTTGGGAGAAAAATGAAGGAGGCCACGAGGATGGTGATGATTCCTCAAGGGGGGAATGGAGTGAAAAAGGTTGAGAACCACTGCTCTAGTCAATCTGAGCACTGTATTTATTTATTAATTTTTTTTGTCAATATAACCACTTTTCGGCTGTACATTTATTCAGACTAAATATTTTCATAATTGGTAAGCAGATCTGTTATTCTCTAAAATAATGTTAAATATCTGGACTATCAGAATGAAAGGATTTCAAGGCTTTAGGACTTCAGAGAGGATATTAGAAAATGTTAAATACTTATCATAAAAGGTTGAAGTAAAAAAACACATTTGCTTTCGAATGAAGCCTTTTCATTATTTCTTTGTTTTGTGCCAAACATAAAGCAAACAGAAGCAAATAATACCAAACATATAACACAATAGGTAACGAACTACAGTTTGTACGGCTGTATATATCTCAAATCATTAATATAGCTGATAAAACTCTAAAAATAGGCTCTTATACGCGCAGTCCCGGGGAGGTAAAACGCTCCGGGAAACAGCCATGTGTGCTACCTTATCATCATCCTGTGTGTCAGCTATCATCGTTATGTGTTTATATATCATCGTTATGTGTTTATATATCATCGTCATGTGTTTATGTATCATCGTCATGTGTTTATGTATCGTCGTCATGTGTTTATGTATCATCGTCATGTGTTTATGTATCGTCATGTGTGTCAGGCTTTTATCGTCATGTGTTTATGTATCATCACTCTTTTGTGTTTATGTATCATTGTCATGTGTGTCAGCTATCATCGTTATGTGTTTATTATCATCGTCATGCATATGTATCATTGTCATGTGTTTATATATCATCGTCATATGTTTATGTATCATCGTCATGTGTTTATGTATCATCGTCATGCATATGTATCATTGTCATGTGTTTATGTATCATCGTCATGTGTTTATGTATCATCGTCATATGTTTATGTATCATCATGTGTTTATGCATCATCGTCATATGTTTATGTATCATCGTCATGTGTTTATGTATCATAGTCATGTATTTACGTATGTGTCAGATAATCATCGTTATACTATAATATGTATGATCGTCACGTGTGTCAGGTGTTGTCAATGTAAGGACGGATATATGCACCTTCGTCACACAGCCTTGTCAACTGTTGCTCCCTGTCACGCGTTGCACTTCAAAATGACAAGGAAAATAGGTTTGTTTATATACTCTGTAATTTGTCATAACAGCTTATCGACAACGGGTGCTAGTTCGGTTAGGTGAGGTTTTGGTTAGGCTGGATATGTTGAGTTGTGCTGGGGTGTGTTAAGTTGAGTTGGGGTGTGTTAAGTTGAGTTGGGGTGTGTTAAGTTGAGTTGGGGTGTGTTAAGTTGAGTTGGGGTGTGTTAAGTTGAGTTGGGGTGTGTTAAGTTGTGTTGGGGTGTGTTGAGTTAAGTTGAGATGAGTTGGATGGGTTAGGTCACTCTGCTGTTCTGTTTATGTTAGGTATATAACGAGGGTGCCCGCGCCTCCCTGCTCACAACCTGCTGTTTATGTGTACTGTATAAGGGAGTGTGTGTGTGTGTGTGTGTGTGTGTGTGTGTTGGAGGCGGGGGAGGACCAAAAGGCAGCGGGTTGAGGAAGGGGTGATGGTGGAATAGGAGGGAGGGGTGACTAGCAAGGCGGGGGAGGTTAGCGTGGGAGTCAGGCCAGGAATAAAGATGATGACGACCCACTACCCTCTCCTCCTCCTCCTCCTCCGATGCGACAAATAAACACCGAAGTTAACATAGCTGGCTTCTGGCTGGCTCAGGCTCGACCTTCCTAATCTGACCTCATTATCCTTGCCCACATCTTCTATTTTACCTTTGATGTCGGTGGGTATCTTCCCACGCTGTGTCAGGCTGGCACCCATTCCCACCCTCCTCTCCCCCTCTTCCCTCTTATGAAAAAACTCCAGAAACTTATTCACTATCACTGCTTTATTCGCCCCAGCCGGAGACTCTTAATGTACAGCAATTCTCATCACACACACACACACACACACACACGCACACACACGTCCCTTTTACACGTCCCTTTTATGGAAGCTGTCAAAGTCCGGGGGCAACTGCCTGGGAGGCACACTAGTGTTGACACAAGTAGCGGACATGCCATCACCATCATCGCCACCACCTTTATTGCCACCACCACCACCAACAACACATCCAACACCACCCAGCCGCTGAAGCACACACATCTGCTCCACGAAGTACCAGCGTGTGTTGGCAAGTTGAAAATACCCGAGGGGTCCCAGCACGTGGTTGGCTCCTCAAGCTCTGCTGCCGCTCATAACTTAAACCAAAGGAACTTTTTCCTTTAGCAGGTGAACGGCGAGAGGCGCTAATGGAGACGGCCATACAAGGAACCCCCAAACTAATCCGCTATATTAATGAGCATTTCCTATGGGAGAAGGTTGAAGAGTCACCTACAGCTTATTTCAACTGAAGATTAACTAGCCAAACGATAACCTAACCTAATGCTAACCAAAACTAGGTTAACCTGATCCAAACACTAACCTACCTAATCTAAACCTAACCTAACGCTAACTCAACCGAAGCTAATCCCTACAAACGCTTACCTAACTTTACCTAATGCCATCCTGATCCCTCGATGTAGCGTTATGGTAATCTTCAGGTGAAATAAGCCCCTAAAACTGATGGGTGACAAATCATCAGGTAACCCAGGAACAATATATACAACAACCAAATAGAATGAATTCTTCAACAAAACACATACATATTGCACATGGATGCTTTGTACTGCCCACAGCTTCAGTCATTGAACCAACACGTACTGTACTGTACTGTACTGTACTGTATAGTAGAGCCTCCAGTGTGTGTGTATCAAAATATTAATACCATTCCTTCTCTAATCTTCTTTTATCCCCATCTCTCTCTCTCTCTCTCAAAAATAATGGGGGTGGGGGGCATATTAAGTCGTCCCGTGTTCAAGACCACAGCAACACCCCAGAACAGCCAGAGGGGGTAGGTGAGGCGCTTCTGGGTGACAGCATGGCGGTACACGAAGGTCCAAGCTCCACACAGACAGCCTCCAGCCTCGCAATAACATACCTGATACTATAATATAATATAGTATCCAAGGAGGAAGGGGGTTGGGGGGGGGGGGGGTGGGTCACCTGGCTCCTGTGCGACACTTTTAATTAATAATATCTTCGTTATTATCACCATTATCACGACCATCATCAATATCAACATCATCACCACCACCACCACCACCATTATCAACCTATATCAGTGACCATCAGAATAAAGGCGTCCGCCCCACACAGTCCGTTGCTGCTTTGGGCCGCCTCCCTCGCTGAGCCCGACAAAAGTTCCTGATTTCATCTATCCATCTGGTGGGTGGCCTTTGTGTTCACAGTCTTTTCTTATGTCGTTGAATGCATGCGGGGATCGATCTGAGGCGGACGTATGACCATATATGGCATTATTGTGATATAACTTCTTGTCTCCTCTTCCCCCTCCCTCCCCCTGATAGCAAGAAATATGTTAGTGTTATAAGAAATGAGTGCCAGTTTATGTTTGGGATCTGTATTGTCAGGATAACTGATATGTTTGTTTTAATGTACATAAGGGAGCAAGTGAAAAACAGCAAGAGACTCAATAAAGCCCGTTTGTAAATAAATCTTCCGATGAAGTGCAGCGGATCATGATCTGGTGAGTTTTGATGGGTCGTGATGGATGATGCTGTGCTCCACTATTTCTGAAGGCAATCGACGAGGATCAACCTGAATTAACTTATGATTGTTTAGTTGGTTGGTGACGCCTGGTGGCAGAAATAGTTTAGCAGCGCAGCCTCTGTCGTAATCGTCAACACACGCCAACACACTCCACTTTGTCAAGTGAGAGGGAGGAGGTAAGAATTGAAAACGATATGATCACACTACCAATTTTGGTTACACAAGTTGAGGGAACTGTAAAGAAAATGATTAATAAGGTTAATCAACTTGCAGTAGAACATTTTTAAAACAAATATTAAGACTAAATAACTAACTATTTTCATTATAGAGGACTTTCCCAATATTAAAAAAAATATATATTCGTTATCATCTATAAAAGAATGGAGCTGTAGAAGACACCTAGTTAGGATAATTACTTCACTAAGTCAATTATGTAAAGTCTCAGAAAATATTTTTAAGCAGAACACAATATAGTCTAGAGTCTCTAGACAATGAGTGATGTGAAGATTAAAATATACACAGAAAGGGAAGAGGAACTGAGGAAGGTGTTTAGTTTGAGACTTTGATGTGAATAGGCTTTAGAGGTTCAGAGAAATGTCTCTGAGAAAAAAAGTAGAAGTTAATGAAGGCAGTATTTGACTTTTTTTTACTGGCATCAGGAGCTACATTGTTAGCAAATAATAAACTTTCTAACTGTGCAGAGTTAGACAAGCGGGAGACAATGCTGGGTTCTGTCTCCAACATTATAATTATCTTTTCTGAATTTTAAGAAAGAAATTGTCAGTAGTGATGGTGGAATCGAAATTAGTGGCAAAGTAACATGAACTATTTAGTATGTAGATGATGCTGTTATTGTTACAGAAAATGAAGAGACATGACAAAAACTAGTTAACAGATTAGCAGAAAAAATGTGAAGACTACAGGCTGACAATTCATGGAGTCAAGACGAAAATAATTATTGTTCGAAATAAAGAATAAATCCTTAAATAAACATTACGGTAAACAACAGAGAGCTTAAACAAGTGGGAAAAAATGTGTATCTGGGAATTGAGATAAGTTGTGATAAGAAATGAAAACAAAAATACGATAACAATCAACATTTGAGGCCATTGAGAATGCTAAAAATATGCTATATTAAGAGAAAAACAAAGGAAGAAGTATTAAGGTTGACCAGAGCAGCGAGAGACATACTGGAAAGATATGGAATAAAAGAAAATAAGATACTTTTGTTCATATAAATATGGATTAAGGAAAATCATAGAGATAATTAATGATTAAAACTAAGGCTAGGAGGAGCAGGAGAAGGCAAAGATTAGGGCACATCAATGATATCAAAAGCCGTGGTCCCCGGAGAGACACTATATATGGGAAAATTGGTAAAAACAGCCAGAAAGTGTCTGGAGTGGTGGGACTTGGTAGCCAACCCTCAGAAATGATGCTGATATTTTGACTGAGTGAATGGATCAGATGTTCAAAGTTGGTACAATACTGCTTTATGAGCCCGTGTGGGCATATGAGTTCAGGAAACGTTAATAGCGATTCTCTGAACCTAAACATCAGTGATCTGCCATCCCCCAAAATATACAAGAATTCAGGTGTGTTGAGATGTTCATCTACTCCTGCATACCCGAGTTTTTGTTTATATTTAAAGTTTAGAAGTTTAACGTCGACACACAAAAACACAAACCTAACCTAACCCTGTTTATCTACTAGCCTACTAGCCCCTTCTCCCACTGACTTAGTGGAAGAATTTGAAGTAGCAAGATGTTTGGAAAACTGAAGATCAAGCGCTCCACCATCCCCATTGACTTACCATTGAAGCTTTACAAGGAGTTCTCCCCGGAAATAGCTAAACCCCCAATAACAAGCTTAAGATAAAGTTTCGTTTTTCACTGAGTTTATGTGGATATTGCACGCGCCATAGATCCACAGCAATTTTGCAATATGAAAACTTCCTCCGCCACCCACTGTCTTGTCAGCTACATTATACTGTCATTGAAAAAAAAAAAACGTATACCATGGCTTACAGACTTCCTCAGTGACCGATGTCAGGTCGTATGCTTCCGAGGGGCTGTCTCCACCTTTCAGTCAGTCACCTGTGGCGTCCTTCATTGGACCAAGATGGGACGGCTCTGTTTCCTCATCCTTATCAATGATGCTCTGAGAGAAACTCCCGCTCGTTGGAAATATGTCGACGACTCCACCACTGGGTTCGGTGTGAATAACTCGACTCCCGAATACAACCGGAACACTCATCATATAAACTTTGTGATAAACCATTCAAGATTATACTTGAACATTAAACTGCATTATTAAATGTAACACTGTCAAAGACTTCAGGCCACCTGGCTTATTGTATCATGAACTATGCAATAATATACCGAATCAGAAGTCTTTGAGGACATTTTTAAAATCTATTCTAAATTTGCTAGTCCACACTCTTTAGTCCTCAAATAGAATATACTACTAATGAATATGATCTATATTATGCTGTATATGGACACTGTTCTGTGTGGTAATGAGCAGTGATAGCATCCTCATGATTATGACTTATACTACTATCTTCTTTGAGCATGAACCTCTGTCCTGCATGACAGTGAAAAGTGACAGCACCCTCAGTGTCAAGATCTGTTTAAACCATTCAGAATAGGCAAATTGGACTCCAAGCTTTGCCAATACACACACGCACACACACAATATGTCCCCATAAAACAAAAACAGAATTGTGCCAACTCTGAACTCATGAATTGTCTGTTTACTAAAATACATGCGTACAAACAAGCAAACAAACAAGCCATGGAAATCCTCAACCGAATTACTGAATGAAAAGTGAAAAAAAAAACAATTGTTGGTGTAGATGATCGTAAGTGGTGTGTGTGTGTGTGTGTGTAATAATAATAATAATAATAATAATTAACGGTTTATTGAAAAAGTTCTGCAGCCCGAAGGCTGAAAATATACATTGGACATAAATGACTTATTACATACATTGGTGGTTTAACAAAAGCCTTCATCAGAGAAAGGTGAAGGAACATACAGTGAACATACAGAGTATTGTAGGTGTTGAACAGCAAACACGTTGTGTAGTAACTCCCTCCCAGATGGTGTTAGGAGGGACCTCACGTGGTGTAGTAGTTCCCTCACAGATGGTGTTATGAGGGGCCTCACGTGGTGTAGTAATTCCCTCACAGATGGTGTTATGCGGGGCCTCACGTGTGTGTGTGTGTGTGTGTGTGTGTGTGTGTGTGTGTGTGTGTGTGTGTGTGTGTGTGTGTGTGTTGCCCAACCTGACAGGGCAACCACACCCAGTAAGCTCTAAGTTCATCCTAATGCGGTCGAAAACAATCATAATCACAGATCAAAGAAAAAAACAACAACTATACAACCTCTTATGGTCGCTGGATGGAATATCAGGACCCTTCTGCATACTGGCACAAATGAGCGTCCTGAAAGAAGAACCGCCCTTGTGGCAAAAGAGCTTTCTAGGTACAACATCGAGAGTGTTGCCATTATTGAGTCCCGGCTCCCAGACGAAGGTCGGCTCACAGAGCAGGGGTCCGGATATACTTTCTTTTGGATGGGTAAGCCTGCTCCAGAGAGAAACCACATATGGATCTGGCTATCCCATTCGCCATTCCAGCCTACATAGGCTAACTGAAATGCCTGTTGGGGTCAACGAGTGCCTCATGACGTTCTGTGTCCAATTGAAATACTCACGTCATGCCTTCTTTATCAGTGCATACGTCCCAACACTGGATGCAGAAGATGACATCAAGGAGGCCTTTTATGCCGACCTTGACAGAGTGCTAACCTCTATCCCCAGAGAAGATAAGGTTGTGCTCTTAGGTGACTTCAAGGTCGGAGTTGGCAGAGATGCCTACTCCACCTCAGCAAGTTTGCTGAACATAATCTCACTATCATTAACAACTTGTTTAGGCAGGCCGACAAGCTCAAGGGTTCTTGGCAACAACCATGATCCAAACATTGGCATCTCATTGACTGCCTCACTGTCAGTGACAGACATCGCCGAGATGTCCTCTTCACTAGGACCATGGGTGGCATAGACCACTGTAACACAGATCATAGTGTTGTCAGAGCCAAAATTTTCTTTCACGTTGTCCAAAAACGGCGAAGTCAACAAGCTTTCAGAAGAGTTTTTAACACCAAGTGACTAGAGGATCAAGAGGTAAAACATGGTTTCAGGGAGCAGCTCGACGATAGGCTGATAAACAACCCAACAACAAACAACCTAAATCTGAGTGCGGAATGTGATATCCTCGACTCTGTCATCACAAAAAGCTGCAGTGAGACCCTCGCTGGTTTGATGAAAATACTCACTGACTGGCAGAACAACCCTCAGTTTCGGACCAAAGCTGACACCTTCCCCCAGAAGAAAGCGATGGCTCAGCGCAAACTTCACAATTTAAAGGACGATTGTTGAAAAAAATAAAGCATGCTAAAGCAAAATTTTGCGGATCAACACAAGATGTGTGAATTTTTCAATTCCACTAAAACAAGGTATGGTCCAGTCACTCATGGCGCGGCCCCCCCCCCCCCCTTGCTCATCCGATAACAACTTCTTAATTAATGACGAAGAAGGCATCAGTCAGCGCTGGAAAGAGCACTACCATTCCCTGCTCGACCGAAACACCTATGTGTATGTCCTGACTACACAGCAGGTCCCTCAGCACCCAGAGGTGACTCACCTCAGCTAGCCTCCATCCCGTGATGAGGTAGCTACAGCCATCAAGTAAATGAAAAATAACAAAGCCACAGGGCCTGATGGAATCCCAGCTGAGGTGTACAATACAGTATAAGCAAGAGGACCTCTGCTTACCAACCATCTCCACTCTCTCCTGGAGAATATATGGAATAGGGAGAAAAGTCCCTAAGATCTTAAAAACGCCTCCATCTTCAATATTTATAACATCAAAGGAGATGGTAACTATTGCAGGATCTTGTTGCTTTCCGTAGCTGGCAAGATTATCGTCCGAGTCCTCCTAAACAGACTTTTTCCTGAGGCGGAAATCTTCCTCCCAGAATTTCAATGTGGCTTTAGACCATCACGTGGCACCAGTGACATGATCTTTGCTGCCCGTCAGATACAAGATAAGTGTAGAGAAATGCGTAGCAACTTGTACAGGGCATTTATCGACCTTATTAAGGCCTTCAACTAGGTCAACAGAAAAGCCCTCTGGTCGTTTTGGTTGACCACCAAAATTCATCGCCATTGTGAGGCAACTCCACAAGGGCATAACGGCAGTGTCCTGCACAATGGCACCCAACCTGAGTTCTTCCTCACCCAAACGGGGGTAAAACAAGGATATGCTCTGGCACCACCTCCCTTTTCCATTTTCCTGGCGGCCTTCCTTACTCGTGCCAGTACTAATTTAGCCGGCGGAGTGGACTCCACTACAGATAGGGGGGCTTTTCAACATAAGACGACTACAGGCAGGAACAAAGCTGTCGGTCGCTTTCTTTACTGAACTTCTGTATGCAGATGACTGATGACCTCACCGACATCGCCCACATTGAACGTGAATTAAAAGTGATCCTGAACACCTATGCAGATGAATATGCACACTTCGGCCTTGAAGTGAATGTATGTCAGACTCAGGTTCTTTTTCAATCTGACCCTGGTTCCACCACACCTCCACCATCCATCCAGGTTAACGGTACTACCTTCTCTAATGTTACCCACTTTTAGTGTCTTGGCTCCACAGCGGACATCGATGAAGAGATTCAACATCGGATCAAAATAATGTGCATCTCAAGCCTTTGGCAGACTCCGTAACCATGTCTTCAGCTGTAGGGAGTTTAAATTATTTACAAAACTGCACGTACCGTATATCGATCAGTGGTCCTCTCCACCCTGCTGCATAGCAACGAGACATGGATCACAATCCGGAGGGACCTCAAGGCCCTTGAAAACTTTTCCAACATAGTCTATGTTTCATCCTCCGAGTTAGCTTTTCCATGGGGATAGTGCTGAGTACTCCTTTGTGATTACTTATCCATTTTGTAAGCTTGAATCCCCTCTTAGCAAGAGTCCTTGCAGCTGGTGTGCCGTGGAGATTGCTTCCTCAGTATCAGTAACAGACATAAGCAAATCGTCCACGTAAAAGCTCTGTCTAGCTCTGGTGGTTGCTACTGGGAACTCTGAACCATAATCCTGGAAAGTTCTCTGCAATGCATAAATAGCACAAGATGGACTCCACACCCCTCCAAAGATATGTACTGTCATTCGGTAGGCAGTTGGGGGTCCCGACAGGTCTCCATTTTCCCACCAGAGGAATTTTTGGGCATCCTTGTGTTCAGGGTGCACCTTGACCTGATGAAACATGGCTTCAATATCAGCCATCAGCGCAATCGGCTCCCGACGAAATCTTATGAGGACTCCAAAGAGTTTGTTGTTGAAGTCTGGTCCTTGAAGTACTTCGTTGCTTAGTGACACATTGGCAAATGTTGCAGCACAATCGAAAATAATGCGAGTCTTCTCTGGTTTGTTTGGATTTAGTACTGGATGATGAGGCAGATGCCAAGTTCTTTCAGGATTTGCTGTTAGCTCCCCTTTTGGCACCTTCTCCGCGAAGCCCTTGGTGATCAAATGTTCAATTGCTGCAACATATCTTATTGTAGCTTCAGCTCTGCGTTTTTTAGGAGGCGTTTTCTCAGACCATTCAGACGCTTGACAACAAGTAATCTATTGTCCGGTAGGTTAGGTGGTTCTTGCTGAAATGGAACGGGAAACTGGTAGTGTTAATTTATCATTGCACCTGCCGATGACCAGAGCTGGACGATTCTTTTGTCCTCTAGTGACACTGGCGCATCAATTGTAGTTTTTTGAATGGTCATCTCCAATTTCCAAAATCGCCTTACTTGTGTCTCTAAACGTGTCTCAGCAGGGGGAGAGTCTGTGGTGAGCCTATGACAGCAAGAGTAGTAACATTTTCATGGACCATTGGACCATTTACAGTCCATCCAAGTTGGGTCCTCAATGCAAATGGTGCTCCATCTCGTCCAGTCCGGCACTCTAAGGGAATCAAGGCTCTTGGACAGTTCTGCCCTATTAGAAGTTCAACGTCTTGAACATCCGACACAGGTGGTATGATTTCTCGAAGATGTTCCCAATCCATTACACCCATAGTGGTCGCTACTGAGTCTCCCAGTGATGGGGGCAAGTGGTCAGTTACCAGTGCACCTTGGAGTAATAATGTACGTTTAGACCTTTGCACCTGCATGCCTTTGACTTCCAAGTCTATCTCCAATGTGTGTCGTTGTTTTTCATGGGTAAGAGTGTCAATAAAGAGTGACACTGGTTTTCCATACGTCTTCAATCGCTGCAGTAGACTCTTCGCACAGAAGGACCGATTGCTGCCGGAGATCAGTAGCGCATTTGTTCCTGTCGTGGGCCTTGAGTTCGGCCCCTTTACCTCCACCTCCAGCAGTGAAAGAGCCACCCTGCTCTTCTCTAGTCATTGACTGGGTTCTGCCTTCTCCCTCTTGATTGACTCTCCAGAGTCTCAGTATGGTTTCTCACGTCGGCCTCCATCTTCATGACCTCGTGACCTCTTGTAGCGACGTTCATACCAATCATCTTGTTGTGTAAGTTCCGAACTTTCTCTCTTAATGTCGTGGTTCCTCTTGATTATGTAGTCACATGCGTCCCTAGTCCGTTCATCACGGTCACGAGACTTACTCTTATCTGTTTCTTGGCTCTGGAGTCTATTTCCATACCTTTCCCTTTGCATGGACTTGGGAGAAGGGTGTAACCATTTAGAGTGTAACTCTGAACACCCATCAATGTCACACGGTGAGTATCCCATTGGACATGCATTAGCCTGGTGTCCCTTTCTGAGACACAGGAAACAGTACCGCAATCGTTGTACAGTTCGAGATATTTCAAATACTGCCATAGTACGAAACTTGTGGCATTGATTTAAGTTATGATCTTCTGAGCAGAGCGAGCAAGCCTTGCGCTCTGCGCCCGTGACAGCTAGCCCTACGGCACGCCTGCTAGCATTATTGCCGGCATATCGTCTGTCTCTGGCTCCCCATGTTTCTGTGTATGTCTCTCTTGCACTCTTGCATTATCAGTACCAGCGGCCTTCTCTATGAATCCCGAGAGATGTTCTAACCCTGGTTTATTTTCTCCTTGAGCTTCAAACTCCTCCATTTTGCTTCGGTATTTCTCGCGCAAGTGACTGGGTAACTTTTCAACCAACAACTCTTTCTCCAGCAGATTGTTAACTTGCCACAGTGCACCGCAGGGCTCTAAGTTACAGATACATTTAGCCTGTCTAGTAGGCACTGAAGTCCTGCTCTGTCATTAGTACGCACTGACGCGGTCAACATCAGGTCCTGAATCTGTTCGCGAATAAAGGCATCTTCTCCATCAAATCGTATCCGCAATAATTTTGAAGCCTGTTGATAGCCGTTTTCTACAGTACTCTATGAGTATAGATGGTCTTGATTTTTTCAGAACAAGCCTGCAAGAGGATGCGCATCTTCTCAGGGTCAGACTCTGGATCTCGTCTACAGTGTCATTGAAACAAAGCATAAAACTCCAATACTCGCGACGGCTTTTCCCTTTGAAGGTAGGAAGGCATATGTCTTGGGAGTGTAAGGCTGACAAAACCCTGTGTCTCATGGTTCCTTACTCTTTATATCTGCAGGCTGTGATGATATAACCTCATTTTTGCCAAGAGTAGCCTCATTCTTGGGTGTGGTCGTATCACCTTGGTGTCTTCCATGGCTCCTTTTTTCCCTTACCGGTTGATCCTCTCCCCGATGAGGCCGTGCACCTGCTTCAAGTTTGCTCTGTTGGGTCTTCTTGACAGGGCCAATGCCCTTCCTTGTAGCTGCAGGCTTGAATATACCTTCTTTGGAGATGAAATCTTCAATGTAGCTTTCCAGGTCTTCCATCAGCGTACTCTTCCAATGGTCGCTAGTTTCTGGGTTTCGGCTAGTTCCTATTTGGGGTGAGTCGTGCCTATCACTGACAGTTGGTACACTTTCCAGTTCATCTTGCTTTCCTGTCGTAAGGCCAGCGAGCAGTGGTTGTCCATCATTTTCCACAACTAGATGGATTTCTTGTGGCCACTCATTGTCCGTCATTTCGTCTAGTTGGGTGAGGTTGTTTGTGATTTGTGGTGGTGTATGGGCACAGTTCAGCTGGTCCTGGCAATAGCAAGCAAGCACACACTGATGTGTCTGGGGGCCGGTTTTGGCAATAGCCAGCAAGCACACACTGATGTGTCTGGGGGCTGGTTTTGGCAATAGAAAGCAAGTATACTGATGTGTCTGGGGGCTGGTTCTGTCAATAGCAAGCAAGCACACACTGATGTGTCTGGGGCTCGTGCAAGGGTTCAGCTGTGGCCACAAAGGTTCTTGGGCTATTTGGTGTGTATATCACTGCAGTTGTTGGCTATGCTTAGGTCTCGTAACTTGTGGTAGCTCTGACAGTAACGAATCCTCTGCCTATACACGCCCTGCACGTATTTATGAACAACACAAAACACTTAACTAGTATATGCAAACTCGCCTTCCTGACCGAACACTTTTGGCACTGGATCACTCTATTTTGTCACAGGTCAGCGGGGCGGACAGCGCGCCTGAACGTAATGAACACAAACACTCAAGCGCGCTCGTCGGAACTATTTTGCCACAGTACCGGAAGAAGAAAACTTTTCAACATAAAACGACTCCAAGCTGGAACAAAGGTGTCGGCAGCTTCCATTACTGAACTTCAGTATACAGATGACCTCACCCTCGTCGCTCATACTGAACGCGACTTACAGGAGATCATGAACACCTACACAGATGCATATGCACACTTCGGCTTTAAGGTGAATGTACATGTTTTTGCATTTTAGTGGGATTAGCCCACTAGGGCACAGGTCAATCTTAAGCCTTTGGCAGACTCCGTACCCGTGTCTTCAGCTGTTTCAGCTGTATGGAGCTGAAATTATCTACAAAGCTGTACGTATATCGAGTAGTGCCCCCCCCCCCCACCCCCCTGTATGGCAGTAAGACATGGGTCACATACAGGAGGCACCTTAAGGGACTTGAAAACTTTCGCCAACGTAGTCTACGTTCCATCCTCCGAGTTCGCTGGGAAGGCAAGCAAACAAATGCCAGTATTCTCGCTGACGCCAACTGTAAGACGCATTGAGATTACCATTATCCATGAACATCTTCGTTGTTCTGGCCATGTTACCCGCATGGATGACAGTAGACTGCCAAGGCCGCTACTTTATCGTCACCTACGAATAGGTTAGGTTAGGTTAAACGTAACGCTGGCGGGCAACGGAAAAGGTATAAACATGGTTTTCAGACAAACCTGAAAAGTGCCAAATCGACCCCCTCACCCGGGAGACGATCACTCCACACCTTAATGCTTGCAGGAGCCCTACACGAAGTGTCAATACTTTCAAATTAGCACCACTGCATACCGAGGCAGCCAAAAGCCAGCGCCGGAAAGACACTGCCGCCGTCCTCCCGCACTAGATGTAGCCCACCACACGTGCCACATCTATGGACGATCCTGAGGGTTCCGTATCGGCCTCTCGAGTCACACCAGAGCCCACCAACGTAGATGACACGCTTAATAACTCATATCATTGTATCATAGCTGGATGATCGTCATATTAGTTTCCGAGTGACAGCAAAGTAGTAGTAGGGTGGTGAGGGAGGAAGTGAGTGGTGAGGGAGGAAGTGGGTGGTGAGGGAGGCAGTGGGTGGTGAGGGAGGAAATGGGTGGTGAGGGAGGAAATGAGTGGTGATGGAAAAAGAGGATGATAAGGGAGGAAGTGGGTGGTAAGGGAGGAAGTGAGTAGTGAGGGGGGAATGGGTGGTGAGGAAGGAGGAAGTGGGTGGTGAGGGAGTAGGGAGAAGGAGGGAATGGGTGGCGAGGGAGGAGGGAAAGGGAGGGAGTGGGTGGTAATGGAGTAGGGATAGGGAGGAAGTAGGTGGTGAGGGAGGACGTGGATGGTGGGGGAGGAATTGGATGGTGAGGGAGGGAGTTGGTGGTGATGGGGGAAGGGAGTGGGTGATGGGGGAGGAAGGTGGTGGTGAGTGATGGAGTAGGTGTGCGGGAGGAAATGGGTGGTGAGGCTAGGAGATATAGAAGAAGGATGAGGGAAGGGTGGTTGGGCGTGGGTACGTGTAGGTGGGGTGAATGTGTGTGGGCGTGGGAGGCGGCGCGGAGAGGTGTAACCATATTAGTAGTGTGGTGGAGCAGGTGTGAGGGAGAGAGAGAGAGAGGCATGGGGGGTGAGTGTGGCCCGCCTTTCAACACAACCACTACCCCTACAAGTACTACTACCTTCCTTGTTAACGTTAGAACTCTCGAATGTTTGGAGCTATCGTTTTCAAAATCTCTGACAGGTTTCCTTTGATTCTTTCTTAGAAGTCTTTTACCGATGATTAAAACCACAGTAACAAAGGGAACAAGACACACTCGGCCGCGGTGAACTGAAAGCCCAGGTTGAAGTCCCTCCCTTGGGTGGTTGACTGGCTGAGAATCTCCGCAGTGGCGAGGGCTTCAGTATATTCGGCTGTGTGTTTGTGTAATCACCTGAAAATTTTGCCTTTTCTGATGTGACTGGAAGGGTTTTGGTACGTGAGGGATGTTTTGCATTAAGCGAAGACTAAATATTGTCTAATGAGCAAATTCTTATTCTTGTTTTTTGTTTTTGTTTTTCAATAATTCAGTCTCTCTTTTACTCCTTCTTTCTCTTTCTTTCTGTAAGTCTGTCACACTCGTTCAGTCTCTCTCTCTCTCTCTCTCTCTCTCTCTCTCTCTCTCTCTCTCTCTCAGCGTCTAGCATGATGCAGGTGGCGTCTCAGTAGGTACTTAACAGAGGCGTTTCCTCCCACCACCACCACCGACCTCCTCCCTCCGTCAACACGCTTAAAGACATTCACTGAAATACTGGTGGCAGCAGGTGGTAGTGAGGGGAGGTGGGTGGTGGCCGTGAGGGAAGGTGGGTGGTGGCCGTGAGGGAAGGTAGGTGGTGGCCGTGAGGGGAGGTGGGTGGTGGCCGTGAGGGGAGGTGGGTGGTGGCCGTGAGGGAAGGTGGGTGGTGGCCGTGAGGGAAGGTGGGTGGTGGCCGTGAGGGAAGGTAGGTGGTGGCCGTGAGGGGAGGTGGGTGGTGGCCGTGAGGGGAGGTGGGTGGTGGCCGTGAGGGAAGGTGGGTGGTGGCCGTGAGGGAAGGTGGGTGGTGGTGTGTGTGTGTGTGAGAGAGAGAGAGAGAGAGAGAGAGAGAGAGAGAGAGAGAGAGAGAGAGAGAGAGAGAGATATTCACTCACTCTCACCTTAAAAAGAGGGAGAACAGTTTTTAGTCGCACCTCTCTCTCTCTCTCTCTCTCTCTCTCTCTCTCTCTCTCTCTCTCACACACACACGCACACGCACACGTCTGTATAATAGTCACTCTTAATTGGAGATGCGTGAGGCCATAATATAAATCACTCGCTTATAGTAACACACAAGGATGTTTATCAAGGTTACATCTTAAACTGAGTCATCTAACTAGTGAAGGGTAGAGGGGGAGAAGGAGGAGGTATGGAAGTAGGAAGAGGTGTAAGGAGGGAGGGTAGGGAGGGAAGGAAGGAAGGAGACAGGGAGATGGGGAAAGAGGAAGGATAGGGAAGGAATGAAGGAATGAGATAGGGGGAGGGGTAAGGCGGAAGGATAGGGAGCAGCCAACCACACCAAGAAGTCTAATATTATTTACCTACAATTACCAGAAGGAGTGCGGAGGTCGAGTGGATATAGCACTCACCTCCTGTTTCAGGGGTCGGCGGTTCGATTTTCGGGCGTTCCCAGTGCACCCAACTGTAAATGAGTACCTAAGCTTACAACTTGGCAAAGTAAAGGCGGTCGAGTGCAGTACCGGCCATGCTGCCTCCTTGTGTACTGAAGGCTTAGTGTACACTGTGCTGTATCTGCACTGTTCCTAATTGCAGTCATTCTTATGGGACCCGTTTTCACAACAACCAGACCCGATGTTTATGTTCAGCCACACGATTAGTATAACAAGGCAAGTCAGTGCCCAAACTGCGACCTCCTTCTCCACTTCTTCAAATTCTTAACTATCATTCTCCTTCCACCTCCTCTAATCTTCTTCCACCTTCTCTTTCTTTCTTTATTTCTCTCTTAAAATTAAAACCGACACGAAAGGAAACACTGAACGAACTCACAAAAGTACAGGTGGTTGTCAGGTAGCGTTAGGGTGTTTAATCATTAGGTAAATTAAGCAAGGGTGTCTAATCCTCAGGTGATACTCAAGTAATTTACACTTTTTACTAAATTACTGACTATTTTTTGACGATAACAAAAGTTGTATGAAGTTAAAACACATGGTTAGGGTGAAAACTTACTGCTGCTAAAGGTGACATGACAGCTCCTGGTTATCGCTGACAACCTGACACTAAACTAGAATAATTTACATCTAATGAAAGCAGGCTGTCAGGATGTACCTCTGCATCATTTTCTTATAAATACACAACCTGGTTTTATTAAATTTTGCATCACGTGATAGACTTACATTATACCTTTATTATGAGCTCTGTTTTAAGCACAAGAGCCAGTCACCAACGGATACAGCTAAACCCTTGAGTACGATGATTTAACCCCTTGAGTACGATGATTTAACCCCTTGAGAACGGTGATTTAACCCCCTGAGTAATGATTTAACCCTTGAGTCCGATGATTTAACCCCTTGAGTACGATGATTTAACCCCTTGAGTACGATGATTTAACCCCTTGAGAACGGTGATTTAACCCCCTGAGTAATGATTTAACCCTTGAGTACGATGATTTAACCCCTTGAGTACGATGATTTAACCCCTTGAGTACGATGATTTAACCCCCTGAGTCATGATTTAACCCTTGAGTATGATGATTTAACCCCTTGAGTACGATGATTTAACCCCTTGAGTACGATGATTTAACCCCCTGAGTCATGATTTAACCACCTTGAGTACGATGATTTAACCACCTTGAGTACGATGATTTAACCCCTTGAGTACGATGATTTAACCCCTTGAGTACGATGATTTAACCCCTTGAGAACGGTGATTTAACCCCCTGAGTCATGATTTAACCCTTGAGTATGATGATTTAACCCCTTGAGTACGATGATTTAACCCCTTGAGAACGGTGCTTTAACCCCCTGAGTAATGATTTAACCCTTGAGTACGATGATTTAACCCCTTGAGTACGATGATTTAACCCCTTGAGTACGATGATTTAACCCCTTGAGAACGGTGATTTAACCCCCTGAGTAATGATTTAACCCTTGAGTACGATGATTTAACCCCTTGAGTACGATGATTTAACCCCTTGAGAACGATGATTTAACCCCTTGAGAACGGTGATTTAACCCCTTGAGAACGGTGATTTAACCCCCTGAGTAATGATTTAACCCTTGAGTACGATGATTTAACCCCTTGAGTACGATGATTTAACCCCTTGAGTACGATGATTTAACCCCTTGAGAACGGTGATTTAACCCCCTGAGTAATGATTTAACCCTTGAGTATGATGATTTAACCCCTTTGAGTAAGAGGATACCTCTTGAGTACGATGACTTATTCCCTTGAGTAAAATAGCATTGTACGCTGGTACTTGTGTCATCGTACTCAAGTGGTTAAATCATCGTACTCGGGGGGGTTAAATCATCCTACTCAAGTGGTGAAATCATCCTAATCAGAGGGTTAAATCATCCTACTCAAGGGGTTAAATAAATCAACCTACTCAAGTGGTTAAATCATCCTACTCAAGGGGTTAAATAAATCAACCTACTCAAGGGGTTAAATCATCCTACTCAAGGGGTTAATATTTTTTTTTTATTGTCAGTCTTTTCATCTCTTGCTAACCACACCATGTAGCCCATACAGTATCCGAGGGTCACGGGAGCTAAGCTGTACTCGTATTTCGTGTCATTCAGTGTTCATGACTTCCTACAAGATATAGAAAATATTGATTATCAGAGAATTATCCTCTCGTCCTTCCCTCCACAGCTGATTTCACCTGATGAATAAACACCATAACACTGCATGGGACGGTAGGTTAGGTTAGGTTAGGTTAGGTTAGGTGACTAATGTTAAGATGGAGGGTAATCTGAAAATAATAATGCGTTTGTCAGTTTGGTTATAACCCGCTGGCAGAACACATAACCAATTAAAACTAGAAACTAAATCATAAATAATCAAAATAATTTAAGCGACGTTAAATATATAATCTGAAAGGAAAACAGTCAGAAGTTTGGGTTTGGAATTACGAGGCAGCCGGACGTCCTTCGAGGTGGTAGCAACGTGCCAGTTTCTCAAGAGATATATAAATTAACGTTTACCCAGTCTTAAAGAAACACCAACTCAACCTTCCCTCACGCTACAAGAAGGAGTGAAATAGTTAAAAATAATATATAAAAAACTATAGAGGAATCCACAGAGAATTGAGTATCTAATTTTCCCACTGTGAGGCTACCAATATAATCAGCTCACTTAACCTACGGCAGAAAAACACCATCGTAATTAAATTGAAACTCTTCCGAAACTTGACACGTCTTCTTGTTAACAATTAAGAGAAAAACATAGTCTATCTCAAGAAAAGTCAGATAAATTTCTTCCTGGTTGGCGAAACGATATATTTGCCTCATTGTCCAAGAGTTCAAACTCTTCTTTGTCTACACTGTTTACACATGATATATTACCTTCATTCACATACAGTTAACAAATACACTGTGATAATGTGTATGTTCATGAAGATCACTTGGATATTAAAAACCCTAAGCACTAACCTAACCTGAGTTATCTTAATCTAACCTAAAGTAGCACAAAATAACCTAATCTAACTTATTCTAACATGATCTAATCTAACCAAACATAAACTAACCTAACCTAACCCGGGCAGGTGGCGTTATAGCATGTAATCATAAGGTGAAATAAGTTGGGGTGAGAGCTAATCTTCAGGTAGTTCCATGAATGCACTCCACTTGGCTCAACAGGTGTCTTACTCGACCCTACCTGGGCCACTGCATACGAGCTTGGTGACTCATATAACACGTCTTTCTTTCAGGTGACTGATTGTACAGTAAGAGATGTAGTGGGTGTCATGGAAAGTCGAATGAATCACACACACACACCAACGCTCTCTCCACCCTAGAAATGCCATCCCTTAGTGACCTTCACCACCAAGCACTGGAAAGGTTTGGCAGTGGACTACTGCACCACCCTCGTCATCGCCACCTCCTGCCACCTGCAGCCCCCCACCCACCTCGCGCAGTCCTCCACTACAACAAAATACAGCCCATAAGAGCCCGCACAGATAGATATAAGAACAGCACCATCCCATCTATTGTTAAAATAATAAACAACTCCTGATTTATGTACTGTACAGCCCTGTAAATGTATTCAATGCATATTATATCATTATGTCTAAATCAAATGTAAGTCTGTATATTTTCAGCCACCGGTTGCAACTCTATTAATAAACCGTTGATTATTATTATTATTATTATTATTATTATTATTATTATTATTATTATTATTACAGTACAGCACAGTAGACATGGTCTATATTTAGAGAAAAACTATTAATCTTGGCAGAAAAGATGTTTCTAAGGCGTCATATTGTGTGTGTGTGTGTGTGTGTGTGTGTGTGTGTGTGTGTGTGTGTGTGTGTGTGTGTGTGTGTGTGTGTGTGCCTTAATAAGAATACATAAATATGTATAGGAAATAATAATAATAGTAATAATAATATTATTAATAATAATAATAATAATAATAATAATAATAAAATCGAACTATTATTACCTATACTAATGACTAATTATAACAAGTACTGTGTGATAACAAGCTGTTCCCTGAGTGGATAATACGACAGGACCAGCTGCTCAACGATATACTGTACAGGTGGGAGAGGAGCGGAGGAGTATGAGGAGAGTAGCAGGAGGAGAGGAAAAGAGGAGAGGGAAGAGGGAAGAAAGTAGGAGGAGGAGGAGGAGGTTTTAAGCACGAACACTGATACGTATTACAGTATAAATCATTAGTCAATATCCACCTGCCTACAAGTACAAGGAACATCTGGTTTCATATGAAATTCTGGAGGGCATCACAGTTTAAATTCCTCTCTCTCCCCCCCAAAAAAATATTATATCAATATTTCGCCATCATCCCTACTGTGCTAACACTGGACAGTAAATGACAAATAATTCATCAGGATCAATGGTAGGACTAAACAAGCTACCAGTTTGCTCATCCCGTTCAGACATTAAATGAAAAATTATATATCTCAAGTAATTGGTTACTGGAGTGAATTATCAGACATTTATACGTACATTAACATCACCTGTTTCATCATCATTAATATCAACGTGGACCAAACAGGTACAGGTCTGAATTGGAAGAGCAGCCGTTAAGCTCGACAGACTTCACAGTGAGATAAATTATGTGATCTGTTTTTACTGTTTTAAATTATACAATGAGTCACAAACACTTCACACAGGTGTTCATCAGGTGGTGGAGGTGAGGAAGACTGTCAGCTGTCATCACCCAAGTCATCAACACTGCCTCCCTATAGGTTGTTTACCCACCTGCTGTTCACTATATAATACCCACACTTTTATCTGTTTGAGATATAATTTAAACCAACACACACATTAAGCAGGTGGGGCGAGAGATCCCACCCCCCACTACCTCGGGAATAACATATACGGGATAAAAACTTCTCTGATCCAACATTATACTCTCATACCCTTACTGACACTGCCACAACACCGAGAGTTTCACCAGACCAGTCACGAACAATCTGGTAGGTCGTGGTAAATGGTGGTGGTAATGCTAGAAATAACTTATATTGATAGAGAAACAAATGAAGAACAACGAGATAGATATTGTACAGTCACTCAAAAAGCTACCTATGCAAAATTGTGTTGAACAATATGACACAACGGACGAAGGATTTTGACAACCTTACCGATACAACAGGAGTCGCAGTGTTCATTCTGAAATTCATCGATCACCCCCAAGTACAGATAGTTTTTTTGAGTGACTGTTAAAACTTCTATACTATAGGTATATGATAATCGATGAAGAAAGATTGTTGTAGATGTTAATGGGTGGAACTGTGGGTAGGAGGGCCAGGGGAAAGTAAGGGGGGGTCAGGGGAAGGTAGGGGGGCCAGGGGAAGGTAGGGGGGTAAGGGGAAGGTAGGGGGGGGCAGGGGAAGGTAAGGGGTAAGGGGAAGGTAGGGGGGGGGGGGGGCAGGGGAAGGCAGAGACTAGGATGAATGAAATTAAAAATGGTCTCCGGAGAGATATAAAGTCTGGGGGGACATAAAAAACACACAGGCAAGACAGGTTGACAAAGGTAATCAGAGACGACACACCTCGTCCCCCAACCACCCGACTGCCACTGAACCGGGGAAGTCTACACATATTGTTAGCTCACGTTGAGGAGTTTTACAAAGAGTCATGACAAATTTCAAGATGTTTTATCCAGCAGTGACTGAGATATGAGGATTTTAGGCACTTTATATTGGTTATTGTGACCTTGAACACTTACCAACTAAGATTAAATTTTTATTGTGATGCCCCAAGAACCTCCACAATTAAATCCTACAGTAACT
This sequence comes from Homarus gammarus, assembly GCA_958450375.1. NCBI lineage: Eukaryota > Metazoa > Arthropoda > Malacostraca > Decapoda > Nephropidae > Homarus > Homarus gammarus. Next base: position 2,941,979 of record CAUDMG010001186.1, on the reverse strand, counting down.
TTGGTTTTGTGATACACGTAAACGGGAGTTATAACAACTCTGGTACTATGAAAATCTTACCTCGGTACTATTACGCACCAGATGACTTTAGTACCAGAAGCACCAACGTTATGTGTCAGATGACTCGGTAGGCCAATGAACCTGAGGAAGCTTTTGTTAAACACCTTCCAGTACAGTACAGTCCAGACACCTCGACGTTCGCCAAATATTTTCCCAAATTTTAAAATAAAACCGCGTGCAAAAACCATCAGCAATTGCATGTTTTGTATATAAATTAATAAATGACGAATGAATAAATATGCATACAAACATATACATACCGTACATTCAGTTTGTCAAATGCATTATAGGCGACACTTACCAGTATATATGTAGTGTGATGGAGAGAGAGAGCAATACAACACCACACAAGAACATTACACAACACAGTCAGGCAGCTTATGGCCGGCGGTCAATATGTTGTAGTCAATTTTTAACACCGAAGCTGCAGTGGAGTTCAGTCCAGATATTAAAACGGAGATGGATTTTACAAGAACGCTTATGGAATAGGACAGAGGGCGTCAACCTCTCTCTCTCTCTCTCTCTCTCTCTCTCTCTCTCTCTCTCTCTCTCTACACCAAATGCTATTGAGCTGTGTGTTAATATCTTGCTTTAATCAACTGTGAATTGTGGTGTTATATCTTTCTCTACACACGGAGACTACAACACCTGAAGACCACAACACCTGGACACCACAACACCTGGAGACCACAACACACGGAGACCACAACACACGGAGACCACAACACACGGAGACCACAACACACGTAGATCACAATTTACGGAGACGACAACACACCTACACTTTAATAAGCTTCATCCATGACACATACGAAAAAACACGTACCTCACCCATGACACACAAACAAGTTACCACGTACCTCACCCATGACACACAAACAAGTTACCACGTACCTCACCCATGACACACAAACAAGTTACCACGTACCTCACCCATGACACACAAACAAGTTACCACGTACCTCACCCATGACACACAAACAAGTTACCACGTACCTCACCCATGACACACAAACAAGATACCACGTCCATGATACGTCCATGACACGCTCGTGATAAATAAATAAGTTACCGGATTCTTTAGGTACAAATAACGGACATAATACATAACTTTGATAAATATAACGAATATAATACATAACTAGAACTGTAACGACTGTAATACATAACTAGGGTAAGTATAACGAGCATGATACATGGACGATGTAAGTAATATAACATGTATTACAGGTGAGTTTTAAAGGTCACTGTACACCTGTAGTAATTAACACCGTAGTCATTTACCTTTTTCTACTTAAGGGTAAATATTGTAAATGGTCGTAGTAAATGCTGGAAGTGGATACCAGTCCTAATATTTACTGTAATTAGAACAAGGTATATAACAGTGTTGGTATAACAAGGAACAACTACAGTGTTAATTATTACAGGTGTACAGGGACTTAAAACACACCTGTATATATTATTGCAGGTGTACAGGGACTTAAAACACACCTGTATATATTATTACAGGTGTACAGGGACTTATAACACACCTGTAGTAGAGCGATCGTGAATAATAGTCACCTTAACCAAAATCAGTGAGAACAGTCCTTGCTTGTGGTAAACAGACAGACAGGCAGACAGACAGACACGTACCTGGTCAGGAAAGAAGTAAATAATATTAGTTACAACAACTTTACCGCATTCCTGTATAATTATAGGCACGTAAAAAGTATGAAATATATGAAAAATACACACATACATACTGTACATACACACATACACAACCAATCATCCTCAGGTGACAACAAGATCAGCTGATAATTTGATCACAACTCATTACAGGTGGCGTCATACCCAGCACTGTTTGCAGCTCTTACACACACACACACACACACACACACACACAGACACACACACACACACACAGTTTACACCCCGCGCTAAGTTTGTAGACTGACTGACTTGTGTGAGGAGCTGATGCAAATATTTAGTTTACAGTTTCAACAGTGTCTGGGTGTGGCACTAGGCTCTATCGTTGTTACAAGCAGTATTTAGGTGTGGAGGTTTTATTAATTAATCAAAGGGTTATGATGTCGATATTACCTGTTGATTACACCTGGTTATTTTTTAATTTTGAGGGATATATATATATATATATATATATATATATATATATATATATATATATATATATATATATATATATATATATGCAAATAAATCACTGTAGGTGCGCGTGATCCAGGTATATGCTGATAACCACAAGGAAAAAGAAAACACGAAGTTCCCAAGCGCTTTCGTGTAATTCACATCTTCAGGGATGAGTACAGACTAAAAAAGAAGTACAGATCAAGTTATATATATATATATATAGTATATAGTATACCTATATACATATATAGTATACAGAGAGGGTGAGAACAAGTCCACAGAGGACAGTGTCTTCTTTGTCCGCGTGGTTATCAGCACATACACACACATTATATATATATATATATGTATATATATATATATATATGTATATATATTTCATTTTTAGTCCATATAACACGCGGACTTTGAACATATAATCAATGTCCTCACCAGCCAGGAGTCGAACCCTCGACCAAATGCATGGGACCAGGGAATGCTACCGACCATACCACAAGAGCACTAAAAGCAGTTCTAGACTATGTGATATTTCACACAAAGCCTGTTCATCGAGCTGATGGAGCCGTAAACCTCTCATTGGGAACTGCCCGTGCTGCTTATGTGGATGTCAGTAGCATTTTACCGAATCCAGCTGGTATGATGCGTTCACGTAAACCATACCAAGAACGAAACAGGTTCAATCATTTTTCGAACTTTTTTCCTGTCTAGCGTAATACCTCTTGCCTCTACTAACACACAAACAGCTTCGTCATCTCTCTCTGTCTATCTCTCTGTTTCCTTCATCCCTGTTGCCATAAATCCTCTTGCCAATCCCTCGTCCATCACTTGCTCCATATACCTGTATCATCTTGAAGTGTTCTCAACCATTCACCACTCGCAAGAATTTCTCAACCCACACATACGTCTTACAAATTTTAAATCTTCACTCCATACTCTGCTATTTCTTCCAACTTCCGACAAACTATCTGTCTCCACCAATCTCTCTTTAACTGTTATCACTCAGACTTACTTGAGCTTCATATAAGAGGTGAGTAGTTCTTTATAGAGTCACTTAATACACTACACTTCACTGCCGATATTGTTTTAAACTGGGGGAATAAGACGTACTCCATGCCTCCATGCCTGTACCCAGGTAACTATTCGTTTACACCGCGCGTAGTTACCATTGTCCAAATCACGGGTAGCCATTTGCATTCGTTTTCGATAATTTTTTTTTAATTTCATACTGTAGATCTTGTAAAATTTTGTTCTATAAAAGAGTATAGTGCTGGATATTTTTTTAAAAGTTTAAGTAAAGTTCTATTATCGGAAATATAAACGTTAATGTCCATGAACTATTTAAAAGACTGTTTTACTTCCTCAACGATTGAAAACTTACGGTCAGAACATCAACAAGGCTCGCAAATGAGACACCTCTTGTTTGTCGTAAATAATGTTAATTATTACTTCACGCTAACCAGTGGTATATAAGATGACAGAAGGGAGTTTCACTGTTAAGAAAATAAATGTAGAGTACAACTGACAGACAATCACCATAATAAAGCAGAACCCAAAAATAAAATAAATTATGTATCAGTCTACTGCTTCAGGTTCATGAGTCTGAATCTCTCAGAGTTCGTGGTTCAGGGGAAAGAGGTGACAGGGCGTTTGAGTTTGGCCGGGACTGAGCAGCTAAAAGCTATGGTAGCTGCTCGCTGGCTGGACACAGCCTACTGTTTAATGACCGCAGCTGTTACACATGGCCTAATAATTAATGTTCCCGAGTTACTATTTATTCTTCTTTCTATTACTGTATCGTTAACTTTCCTATTTCCATCTATGTTCTTTATTAATTTGAACTTTTGTGATTTTTTCTGCCTTAGCAAATAAGAATATTCATCAATTTATTCCATTTTATTCTCAAGTTATGAGTAAACGACCGTGGAGGATCTACAGAGGCGACACACCATGGTAAACAATAACGGGCTTAGCTGTGGCTCATAACATTCACAATTCAAAAGGATATATATATATATATATATATATATATATATATATATATATATATATATATATATATATATATATATATATATATATATGCTGATAACCACAAGGAAAGAAGAAAACACGAAGTTCCCAAGCGCTTTCGTGTAATTCACATCTTCCTTGTGGTTATCAGCATATACCTAGATCACGCGCACCTACAGTGATTTACTTGCATATATATATTTATATATATATATATATATATATATATATATATATATATATATATATATATATATATGTATATATATATATATATATATATATATATATATATATATATATATATATATATATATATATATATATAAGTGAAGCCAAATTCCCATCTATTGGGCACAGGAAGAAAATGGAATCGGAATTGAAAATGGGAGTAGATTCATCGCCCTCGGGTGAGTCAGAATTTTCTCGCTTTATATCACAACTCTGCTTCAGATATTTCCAGCAATGTCCTGGAGGCAAATATTTAATAAAAAAATACGTTTTATGATAATATATGTGAGGAGGCCGTAGCTCTGTACAACGGGCCATTTATTAGCATACCTCGCCCAATATTCGCTTAAAACCTAACTGATCTCTTAAAAATTCACGAATATTTCATACATTTTCGCCAGCTGGGCACAGCTTCTCATGAATATTTAAATCATGAATAATTTGCTCGTGTTTCTCCAACAAGGAGTCAGGTTTTACACACCTAACGAATAGTAAACGTAATGCTGGCGGGCAACTGAAAAGGTATAAGGATAGTCTTAAGAAAAACCTGAAAAAGTGCCAAATCGACCCTTTACCTGGGAGACGATTACTCCACATCGTAACACTTGGAGGAGCACCACAGAAGAAATTATCAATACTTTCGAGTTACCCCGATTGCAAACCGAGGCAGACAAGCGCCAACGCCTGAAAGCCGCTGCCGCCGGCCCTCCCACACTAGATGTAGCCCTCCACATGCGCAATATCTGTGAACGACTCTGCCGGTCCCGTATTGGCTTCTTTAGTCACCTCAAAAGTCACCAATGAAGATGAGATCCCTAATAACTCATATCATTGCATCAAAGCTGGATGATCGTCATACTCGATTCCGAATGACAGCAAAGTAGTAGTAGTAGTAGTAGTAATAGTAATAGTAATAGTAGTAGTAGTAGTAGTAGTAGGGGTCCGGTTATTGTGTTGAAGAAGAGCTTAAAATGATAGGTAGCAAGAAGGTGTATTACTGAGGTGTCCGTCTCTGATTTAGTAGATCAAGGTTGAAATTTTCTGTAACATAGCAAAGTTTCTTCTCTGAAGGGGATGCAGGGGGTGTAAGACATCCGGTTCCGTGCATCTAAGGGAACGACACCAGCATCATCAGTGTAGAAATATTGGTATTGATTAAGGAACAGCAAACGCTCAGGTTATGCTGAATATGAATATCTGATAATTTGTTGTTGTAGAGGAAACACGTAATTATAGGCCTGCTTTGTTCGTGGTGCTGTAGAGGAAATACGTGGTTTTGGGCATGTTGTAGAGGCAACACGTGGTTGTAGACCTCCCTCACTGGTGGAGTGGTGAGGGGGAAACACGTGGTTGTAGACCTCCCTCATTGGTGGAGTGGTGAGGGAGAAACACGTGGTTGTGGATCTCCCTCACTGGTGGGGTGGTGAGGGGGAAACACGTGATTGTAGACCTCCCTCATAGGTGGAGCGGTTGTCACGGGTACATCCTCTCTGGTAGGTCGCAAAGGCCTAACAGTGTATTGTTAACACTGACCACGATATCTGGCAGCTTCCACTGTCCACTTCACTCTCTCAATACCATGTTATTCACTGTTATTGTTCTCCATTCTTTTTCGAATTGAAATTGACACTTTTGTAACAGTGATGAATTGATGTACAATCTCTGCAGTGGCTTCCTGGTGAGGAGGAAGTGTTAGGGAAGGAAGTTAGGTACTAGACCATCAGTTAGATCCTGGCAGCTGCCAGAGCAGCGCCAATATGTCCTCTGTGTGTGTGTGTTACAAGCAACAGAAGTACGTATATATAGTCTCTGCCAACCAATTTTTTGAATTCACTGTCAAATAATAAAACAACGTATACAACAATATACTTACATAAACCTCGTATAGGTGTTTTAGTGAGGTAGTAATGTGATATGTGTTTGGGAGAGGAGTGAGAGTTGCACAGCAGCAGTGTGGTAGTAGTGTGGCAGGTGTGTGGTAGTAATGTGGTGACAGGGGGGCAGCAGTGTACTAGTAATATGTTAGGAGTGTGGCAGATGTATAATGTAGTGTGTTAGTAGTATGGTTGTAGTGTGGTAGGGTAGTAAGATAATGAGGCAATGTAGTAGTAAGACAGTGTGGTAGTATGGTAGCAAGAGAGTGTGGTAGTGTGGTAGAAAGACAATGTAGTAGTATGGTAGAAAGACATTGTAGTAGTGTGGTAGTGTGGCAGCAAGACGGTGTGGTAGAATAGCAGTGTGGTGATAAGAGAGTATGGTAGTAAAATTAAATGGTAGTAAGGCAGTGTGGTAGTGGTGTAATAAGACAGTGTGGTAGTAAGACAATGTAGTCGTGTGGTAGTAAGACAGTGTGGTAGTGTGGTAGTAAGACAGTGTGGTAGTGTGGTAGCGGCTGCGATGTAGAGACGTGTGGTGTGCTCGAATCTGGCAGCCCAAACCCCGGAAGTAGTAACCTTTCTCTATGCTATTTTAACAACCCACACTTATAACAATATTCTCACTCACACTTATAACCTATAACCCACACTTATAACAATATTTCCACTCACACTTACAACCTATAACCCACACTTATAACAATATTCCCACTCACACTTATAACCTATAACCCACACTTATAACAATATTCCCACTCACACTTACAACCTATAACCTACACTTATAACAATATTCCCACTCACACTTACAACCTATAACGCACACATATAACAATATTCTCACTCACACTTACAACCTATAACCCACACTTATAACAATATTCCCACTCACACTTACAACCTATAACCCACACTTATAACGTCAATAATTACCCTCATACAACATACCACCCACACTTGTAACATTAATATTTGTCCACGTACTTATAACATTCAACCCACACTTACAACATCAATACTTACCCTCATACTCACAACATACAACCCACACTTATAACAGCATTACCACTCTCATTTACAACCTACCTCACAACCCACACCTACAATACCAGTAACTGCCCTTACTTAAAATATGCAGCCCACATTTACAGTAATATTCCTCCCAACATACAACCTATACCTACAACATCAATATTTGCTCTCATAACTCTCATAACAGCTTACAATACGTCTAAGCATTGTTAACCCTGGATTGTCTAATAAGGACGCCACCTAAGTCCTTCACCTGCCTCTGATGGCCCCCTTTGTCACCTGTTCTTAAGATTTAAAGTGCCGTAGGTGTAATTAGGGGAGACAACACCTGCCTATGATGCTCTGTTGGTCTTACAAATAGAGCGACTAGTGAGACGGCTTCTATATTTAAAGTTAGGTCACAATAACATCTAGGGAGTAAATAATTGTGATAGCTGACTTATGTGAGACGACGCCTAAAACACGCCCACATAGTACCACGCCCACAGCACGACCACCCACAATACGCCCACACAACATACCCACACATCACGAGAAATGGATTTTAATAATGTAATATTAGAAGTTGGATCGCGGCTCACCACACCCAATGATCACCTCGGCCCGGTGCTGTGATCTGTCAGGAAATTGTGTCAGGGAAATGTGTCAGACGTGATGTCAGCTTCTCCACAGGGTTCTTCTCTTTCTCTACCCCTACCCCTATCACTCCTTCCCCATATCTCCCCCGCTGTTCCCCTCTCCCTACCTTCCCCACACTCTCAGTCTCTCCCTCATCCAATCCCCTCCTTTCCCGCCCACCTCACACATGCCACGCCAAATCCCGCAGTTTCTCGCCCTTATTTTAGTGTTCATATGACTCTCTTACTGAAGTGTATGACAGGAGTGTGTCACTAACATTGTCACGCCATGATCCAGAGAAGGAAAAGGAGGAGGTGATGTCCCCCACCTGCAACACCCACCTCAAATCTCACTTTAGCCAAAACAGGTGGTTGTGAGGTGAGGTGAGGAACGCGATCACCCACTCATACCTTCACTTAAGCCAGACTCATATTCACCCAGTAAGTAGCAGGCGTTTCTGTCAGCTGAAATAACATGTTTAATGATGACACAATAATACTATTGATGATGGTGATGATAATAGTGGTTGAATACTGATATTACTGCTACAATTACTAATAACTAAGTAAATAATCGATAATAATAATAATGATAAAAATAATAATAATAATAATAATAATAATAATAATAATAATAATAATATCATTAAATTAAATAAGCCAACAACAGAGACAGTAGGGTTAACCCTCATGCACATATAATAAACTCATATACTGTATAATGTCAACAAACTTTTCCTAATTATTTTCTCTAATCTGTATTGTAATAATAACACAAAGATTGGCCTGCTTTGAGGGAGAAAAAATGACGTTTGTTTAAGAGTAGCCAAAAAAAGACATGAAGACATACCTTAGTGAAGATTTGTTATTATCTGGGGTGGGGGTGATGAGGGAAGGGAGAAGGGGAGGTGATGGGGTTACAGAGGAGGGTAGGTGAGGGTAATGGAACAGAGAAGAGTGAAGGGAGAAGGGGAGGTGATGGACAAAGATGAGGGAAAGGAGGGTGATGGAGGCACGGACGAGGGAAAGGAGGGTGATGGAGGCACGGAGGAGGGAAGGGGAGGACGATGGAGGCACGGAGGAGGGAAGGGGAGGACGATGGAGGCACGGAGGAGGAAGGGGAGGGTGATGGAGGTACAAAGAAGAGATGAAAGTGACCAGTGAAAGCAAGGAATAAGTCGCTATGGAAGAACAGAGGGAATAGGTGAGAGACACAAGACCACAAGTCTAACACGTAAACATACACCAGCTGCCTCCCCATACACACAAACAACCCCCCTCCAGGCACAAACACACACGCAAACATACACACACACTAACACACAAACATACACACGTACAAACACACACACACAAAAACATGCACGCACGCACACACACACACACACACACACACACACACACACACACACACACAGCACGAACTGATCGCTATAAGAACAGCCCAGTCCCAACCATTGTAAAAAATATCAATAACTTGTAATCAACCAGTGTATTCACTCCCAGTCAATCATACTTTTTGCACTGTCACTATGTTGAAATGCCCTGTAGTTTGAGCTTCTCCCCACCTAGTTATTATATGTCATATTTGTATCACTTATGTTACTTGTATATTATTTGTAAATCAAGAGACCCATTCCCCAATTATGTTACTGTATATTTTCAGCCTTCCGGCTGCCATGCTCTTTCAATAAACCGTTAATTATTATTATTTTTATTATTTCACACGCACACACACACACACACACACACACACACACACACACACACACGTCAGTGAAGTTGTCAAATCCTCAAGTTTCCGTCTCCACCTCCTCCGCCGACTCAAGTCCCTCGGAGTTCCTGCACCCGAGCTCCTCAGTGTTTACACAACATTCATACTTCCCAAGCTCACCTTTGCCTCCCCTACCTGGTCTTCCTCCCTAAATGCCACACAACATAAACACCTAGAAAAAGTGCAAAAGAGGGCATGCAAGATTATTCTCTCCCCTTCCTACTCCACATATCAAGAAGCACTCAACACACTGACCCTTTCGACTCTCACTGACCATCACCACGACCTCATCTGCAAATTTGGTAAGAAACTTCTGCACCATCCTCGACACCGGCTCCTACTACCACCTGAGATCCCTTGCCCGAGAATTGCTGTTCGACACCACAACCGCATCCAGCCCATACGTGCACGAACTGATCGCTATAAGAACAGCCCAGTCCCAACCATTGTAAAAATTATCAATAACTTGTAATAAACCAGTGTATTGACTCCCAGTAAATACTACTTCTTGCACTGTCACTATGTTGAAATGCACTGTAGTTTGAGCTTTTCCCCATCTAGTTATTATATATCTTATTTGTATCACTTATGTTACTTGTATATTATTTGTAATTCGAAACCCATTCCCCAAATATGTAACTGTATATTTTCTGCCTAAATAAAGTAACTCTGCCAGGTATCATTGGTTGCTGAAAAGTTAATCTCTACAAGGGCTTAAGGTGATAATATTACTATGTAGGATATTCTTCAATTACAGTCTGTATTAATTTCGGATCACTTGAAGGTTAGGCCCCCAGCTTAATTCATCTGATGATTAAACGTACTAACCCTTCCTGGAGGGTTTGGTTAGGTTAGGTTAGGTTAGGTTTGCGTAAGGGTGTTAAAGCGTCAAGCAAAATAAGCTGGGATGCCTAATGTTCATGTGATCCCAAATAAGTACGCGGGACGGTGTCGGGTGGAGTGGAATAATAATCAAGACTTCAGAGAGCAATGTAATACACGACACTGGCTGGGATGCTGTCAGCTGTCAGATGCCACAGGGTTATTATTAAACAAGATTATTACCTGCAGCGGTCATCAAGGTTTGTCACTAACACATATTTTTCATACTCTTTTTTTTCTTCTCTATTTCATGTGTTCTGTACCAGGGGCGGTATACTGAGGGTATGTCCTGAGAATGTAACCCGTTGTACTGTGTCCTCGAGCAGAGTACACCATGGGATTATAGAAGTGAACCCAGGGCACGAGGGACTGGTGTCAGATATCACACACAGGTTGAGATAGGATGGGTATATTATCCTCTGTGTCTGGATATTTGAGAATCAGTTGAGTTTTGGCGACAAGCCGTTGGTGATATGGTGTACAAATGGAGTTCCTCTGGCCCACACCGGGTATAAGTCACGGTTGATTTTCTAAACGAGTGCTCCAACCCACACCACGCCACTATAGGCTACCCAATTAGTCCTGCGTTAATATACACAGACACACAATTTGTGATACACACGCGCATACATGGCATCGCAAATAACAAGACCCCCCCCCACCCCCACACACACACACGAGAGGATTCCCTAGAATATTAAGATAACTTTAGCTAAGAATTCACCAAAGCGCATCTGTGTATGTTCTGGAGAGGGGCAAAATCCACTAACATTAAAGGATACAAAATATATTAATTACTGTCGCAATGTATCAAAGGAAAAATAAATCTTTGTATATGTACATAAAGTAATGCGAAAGTTGCTGTTTGTCACACACTGAAAAAACTTTAATAACCCCCCTAATACATTATTGAAAAGAGGGCTCAGGGAGTAACTTGAGCTGGTGCAGCGTAATGGAGTTTTCGCGTCAAATGTTGATAGGCCAGGCGTAAACAAAAGTTACATTTTGGCGGGAAGTTTCTCTGATGTTAACAAACTGTCTCTGAGAAGGAAGGTTAATATCGTCGGTGCACTGTGTAAGTTGGTAAAATGAACTGAGCTGTAGGAACTCAAATGAAGAAGCGAAACTAACAAAAATCCTTAAAGTTGGATACTATAACCGGAAAATCACAGGATGGTTACAGAAATACATGCATATAATTTATAATCTTACTGTCTTAGATACAAGGATTCTGATCTTGAAGAGAACACTAACAGACACAGCCAATCAAATCCCTAGTAAAGAAAGAGTCTTGTCTACGAGAGGTAATAAGGATCAACTGAGGATTAGCACCCCTAGCTTATTTCACCTTAAAATTAACCACCCTAACGCTCATTTAACCAATCCCCCTTTCCAGGTATCTGTATGGTGTTAAATATGGTAAAATACTCTGAGGGGGGTAGGGATAATCTTCAGGTGATCAACTAGTAATTACAATACACCGTGAAGATGATAGATAAGAAACCCAGTCACTAATTACCGACGACCACCAAAGTCAAGTAATGTTAAAAAAAATAAATAAATAAACAAATAACGGCGTGGGTTGAAGATTCACTTAACTGTAGGATGAACTGACGAAGCTATGAGACAGAAGAGGGGAATATATTATCAAAGGCAGAGTGTATCGACCAGAACACAAGCAAAATAGATATCAAATTAGAACAAGACATGATTATGATAACAAAAAAACTAACTAATATAACATTTGACATAAGGATAACAGGAATTAATATATAATTTACGTAGAGTGTTCGGGGAGGGTTTACGAGATCCTGATGATAACACGAGCATCCGGGAGATAGGGCCGGTTATCCAGTCAGAGGTTCCCAACGTAAGCAGAGAATTAGTGAATTAAGACTGAAGGATTGTAGAAATATCCGAGAAGTTTATACGATGAATAATTAGATCATTTGAAGATTCGACAACCCAGATTATTTCACCTGAAGATCAACTACTCTAACCTGACCTAACTGTAACCTAACCTAACCTAACTCTAACCTGACCTAACTCTAACCTGACCTAACTGTAACCTAACCTAACCTAACTCTAACCTGACCTAACTCTAACCTGACCTAACTCTAACCTAACCTAACTCTAACCTGACCTAACTCTAACCTGACCTAACTCTAACTTGACCTAACTCTAACCTGACCTAACTCTAACCTAATTCGAACTTACCCTAACCTAATCAAACGCTAATCTAACCTAACTCTAGCGTACCGTAATCTAACCTAACCTAACCTAACCCCCAAGAAACGGTAGCTGGAAGTGTTTGATAACTAAAACAAAAGACTTATTGAGATGTACTGTGATAACCTCCAAGAAGGTAAAGGAAACAAAAGCCAGATATTATTGAGATAGCAGACACCCTCTTAAAGTATGATATTATGTGGGAAAGAGACTCAGGCGTGAGGGAAATATACGAAGATATCACAGGATAACATGAAATAACGAAAACTACCTAATTAACCACATAGGGAAACAGACTGAGCTAACTCGAGACTACAGGAAGAGACTGAAGACTCGAGCAGGAGTAATGTTAAGGAAACAAATTAAGAGACGTAACCAAACTTTACTTTCGACACAAGAAGAAGAAGAAGAAGAAGAAGAAGACACAGGTGACAAACTTTTACTAAAATCAAGAAACGATTTTATACAATTAAATTGAGGGAGAAACATAAATGTACAGTCTCGTTCACGATTCTTCAAACACTGCTAGAGACAGCTGGCAACTCAAGGCCGTTTGTTTACTATAGTACGTAGTATAATATAATACGAAACAACAAAGCCCAACCATAATTAAGCAACTGGGAACTAAGTAACCAATCATCGATCACTTTTACATTTATTCTTAATTTTTACTAGGTACTATTGTAAACAAACGGCCTTGAGTTGCCAGTTGTCTCCAGCAGTGTTCGTAGAATCTTGAACAAAACTGTACATAATATTTTCTCTATACTATATATATTTCAATTGTATGTTGTTGGATTTATAAAAGGAATAATGCGGTTTATTGTTAAGTAATAAACCAAAAGATAATACCAGTGTTGAATTATTATTATTATCATTACACTAACGCGCTACAGTCCTTACAAATCCCTACCACTACCACTACCACTACCATTACCATTACCATTACCACTAACATTACCACCACCACTAACATTACCACTACCACTACCACTAACATCACCACTACCACTACCACTAACATCACCAGCACCACTTCCACCACCCCTGCATTACAGAAACGTACCAGCCAGCCAGGTGAGGTGTAACTCATATGTTAACACCCACTATAACACCCACCACCCTCCTTCCCAACACACACACAACCTCGTCACTTGGCTAATACACAGTACCAATGACCTAACACCTCAACTATGCCCCCCCCCCCCCCCACGGGTAAAAATAACTGAAAAACTTCGTGGTTCAATGTACACACTGGGTATATTTCTCCACAACAAAGAGACATTAACTCCCACATCATGCAATACTAATATATCGCTATACTAATGACTCTAGATTATCTAATAGTAATATATCACACTCCTAAAAATATTAGCGATATATCGTAGCCAATGGATGACTATGTGTGCCGCTCTACAGTATATTTAAATCACTTCTCTCTTTCACTGTCGTGTTCGTTCGTCCTAACACGGATCACTTCTATAATATTTAAACATTCAGCTTCATTTACACAAAATTATAGGGATAATTGCCCACTTTAGCGTTACATCACAACAACCTCTTAATTGGAAAGTGGGGTATACCTTTTTATCTTCGCTGTCAAACCACATATAAATTAAGATAGATCATGGGAGCGATATTAATGTAATGTATTCTCTTTCAAGCGTATTGTATGTGTGTGTGTGTGTGTGTGTGTGTGTGTGTGTGTGTGTGTGTTGAGAGAACCCGATCATCTGAAGACTAGCTACCCCAGCATTTTGCCCCTTAAGATGAACCATCTAAAGCTAACCTAACTCAACCTAACCTAACCTAACCTAACCTAACTCCTCCAGGACAGCGTTAAAGTGTTTAATAATCAGGTGAAATAAGCTGGAGTGGCTAATCTTTAGGTGATGCAGACACACACGTTACACACACACACGTTACACACACACACACACACCGCTCGGGTAAACACTTCTATGATGGAAATAAAACAGCTGAGGTTGAAAGTGCTTTGGGGAGCACATGAAATATTTTGGTGAAGATATATGCTTTGCCGAAGACATAATTGTGTTTTGGCGAGCACATGAGATATTTTGGCGAACTCATACGTTTTGGGGAGTACAAAAGGTGCTTTGACGAGCACATGTGATGTATTGGCAAATTTAGAATTTTGTTCTGGCGAATACTTGAGATAATTTGACGAAGACATATGTTTGGTGAGCACCAAAGATGTTTTGACAGATATTTTGGTGGCCATATTGAACGTTTTGTAACTATATTTGATGCTTTGGCGAGCATATATTATTGCACTAAGCTAGAAAAAAAACGTTACTTTTCAGTTTGGTTCAAGAAAAGGAAGGTTAAGATTAAGTTCAACAGAAAGAAGTTTTATTTTACACTTAAATTGTACGAGATGTGTGTGTGTGGGGGGGGGGGTCAACATTATGTGTGGGAGGTGATCTGAGCGGTAGTTCAATGTGTGGGAAGTGGGAAGTGATCTGAGCGGCCGGTCAGAGTGTGAGGGGAAACACCGAGCAATCTTTGGCATCAGATCCGCCTCTTAACTCAGCGGAGCGCCTCTACCCCCTCCCCCGCTCCTCCCTCCTAAAAAAAATCATCTGAGATAATCCCATTTTTGGCGCGCGTCTAGCAAGGCCAAATGCTCTCTTTACTGATCAAACTGATGGAGGTTTTATTTCAATTTGTGAGGAAGTTATAATTTTTTTTAGGAAGTGCAGCTAAATGCATTTTATGACAAATTCTTAACGCGGAAAGAGTTGAATAACTTTTTATTATTTAAAACAACTTCTTTATTAGCAATAAACAACAATGAATTAATCTGTTAACTCTTTGAGGACGATGTTTTAAGGGACGACTATTTTAAGGACTATAATTTTAGTTATAATCTTAAAGGTGTTAAATTGTCTTACTCTAGTGGTTAAGAATGTATGTGTGTGTGTGTGTGTGTGTGTGTGTGTGTGTGTGTGTGTGTGTTAAAAATCACTATCGCGCCATATTATCTGAACTCTTTATAAAATATTATAACTGTTTTACTAACTCACTATACATTGTATAAGATAATATATTTCAATCTTCAGTTAATGGTGTAATAGTTTACCGGTTAATGATGTAATACTCTACCTGTTGATGTAATACTCTACCTGTTGATGTAATAGTCTACCTGTTGATGGATTAGTCTACCTGTTGATGGTGTGATAATCTACCTGTTGATGGTGTAATAGTCTACCTATTGATGTAATAATCTATCTGTTGATAGTGTAATAGTCTACCTGGTGATGATGTAATAGTCTACCTGTTGATAGTGTAATAGTCTACCTGGTGATGGTAACTTAATATACCTGTTAATAAAGTCTCTCTATAACTGTTGATATTCTGGATTATACTGAAAAATAAATACTGTGCAATATACTGTATATTCTGTTCTTAATTCAGAGTACAGCTTCAACAGTCAGTGTGTGTGAGAGGTACTGGACACCCTTCACACTGGTCTGTAGTAAGTCAGATATAGTTATTCTTTATATTAGTTGTACAGGATACTGGTTATATTTACTAATACTTACACTTAATGCTACTTATATTTGATGCAACTTATACTTAATACTACTTATACTTTATACTACTTATACTTAATGTTACTTATACTTAATAATTACTTTCAACGTGTATATTATAAGTAATACCTATTGTGTGAACGTTACCTTCAGTAGAACATAATGTGTGAACGTTCCCTTCAGTACCATCTATTGTGTGAACGTTTCTTTCAGTAGTACCTAGTGTGTGAACATTTTCTTCAGTAGTACCTACTGTGTGAACGTTTCCTTGAGTAATACCTATTAAGTGAACGTTTCCTTCAATAGATCCCATTGTGTGAACGTTTTCTTCAGGAGTACCTATTGTGTGAACGTTTTCTTGAGAAAAACCTATTAGTGAACGTTTCCTTCTGTAATACTTATTGTGTGAACGTTTCCTTCAGTAGTACCTATTGTGTGAACGTTTCCTTCAGTAGTACCGATTGTGTGAACGTTTTCTTCAGTAGGACATATTGTGTGAACGTTTCCTTGAGTAAAACCTATTAAGTGAACGTTTCCTTCTGTAATACTTATTGTGTGAACGTTTCCTTCAGTAGTACCTATTGTGTGAACGTTTCCTTCAGTAGTACCGATTTTGTGAACGTTTTCTTCAGTAGGACATATTGTGTGAACGTTTCCTTGAGTAAAACCTATTAAGTGAACGTTTCCTTCTGTAATACTTATTGTGTGAACGTTTCCTTCAGTAGTACCTATTGTGTGAACGTTTCCTTCAGTAGTACCCATTATACTGTAATGAACGATCTTTAAAAGGTATTAATTATATAAACGTCCATTAAGCAGTTCCTATTATGGTATGGGGATGATTATATTGGTAGTAGGAAAACGATGATCAAAACAATGTTCTCTATCTGTATAGAGGGAGCAGCAGCAGCAGCAGCAGCAGCAGCAGCAGGGTCGTCGCCGCCGCCCACTACCCCTACTACCTTCTCCTGCCCCGGGCTGCACACGGCACCAGCAGGGGTCGAGAAGGAGGGTGCCGTGTGCAGCAGGGTATTCCTGGCACGAGGGCGAGGAAGGGGGCGGCGCCTCCAAGAAAACCTGAGGCCGGGCTGACTTGGTCCTCAATCGTAATAAGGCGAGGAGTCGAGAGGCAGTGTCCATCCGAGGAGGAAGGAGCAGCTAGCCAGCCTGTAGTGTTGCCCGTGTGAGAAGGTAGGCGGCCCCCTCTCTTACCTCTGCTGCCGTGTGAGACTATCTCTGTGAAATACTCAGGTCGTCTGAGACTCTGCCGTGTGAGACATTACCTGCCCGTGTGAGATAGTCTCTGCCGTGTGAGACATTCCCTGTCGTGTAAGACGTTCTCTGCCGTGTGACCCACTGCGAGTTATTCATACTTGTGCTTCAAACTTACTACACCTTAGCCCGTGTACGCTCTCTTTTTCTACGGCTTCTGTATGTCTGTGGTAGTGGCGGCAACGCTCTAATGGTGTTCACAAGTCCCGTAAGGGCGGTCTAGGAAGGACCCAGTATCGTAGTACCAAACAGCAGATGTTGTGATGTGCTCCGTGCCGCCTCTGTGGTAATTTCCCGGTCACAGGAGCACAAGTGTTGCACAGTTGTTGAATTTCTGGTGTTGCTGTGGTGAGTTACAGGTGAGTGAGGCGCCGTAGACCCACACTAGGGAAACCTCCAAGAGACACTCATTCAGTGACCTACAGAGTCACGACCTGGTCAAGAAGGTCTTTCTCTCTATTTCTCTCTTCATCATCTTAATTCCCCCAGAGAGAACTAACTAAGCTGCTCCCCCAGGCAGGTCACCAAGTGTTTAACTACAGTAGACTGGTTGACAGTTGTGTGTGGTTAATTTACTGATGTGATGTAAATCTACTTGGTGGAAGACGCCCTTCTTTAATTCAGTTCTTTTCATATCCTTAAGTTTTGTTGAGCGCCTTCCATAGAGATGACAGTTTTAAGACTTTCATACTCACAAGATCATTGACAGACATTTTGCTTATAGTTTTGGTTGTGGGAGAGAACTGAGCACAGTGTGCACTCTCACATAGGGTGTTTCCTTATCCTGAGTCTCTTATGTTTCCCAACCCTTGTATCTGTATAAATGAGGTGGGAGTAAGAAACTCACACAGTGTGATGGCAAGAGAAGGTGTGTGCACACAATTATAACGTATCTTTACGGATAGATCCGCTGAATTTAAAAATAAACATTGCGAACTTTATTGTCTCGGTAGAACTGCCAAAATCCTTCATCCGCTGTGTCATATTGTGTAACACAAAATTGAAAAGATAGTTTTTTATTGCATGCAGTAAGAGCGTTGAACAGTCTTCAACTTTATGTGTGGGCTTGTTTATCCCTGAACATTTGTACCCCTCACCTGCCCCATGGGTTGTTAAGGCTTTTACCTTCACCTGTCCCATGGGGTGGTGAAGGTTCCACCCCTCACCTATCACGTGGGGGTGGTGAAGACTTTCACCCCATGGGGTGATAGTTATAACACATATTTCGTTAGTTTCACCGACAGGGCTAAACAGACTTGCCCTCTACTTGCTTCTGGAGTGATGATTACTGTATTATCTTTCTCTGTTATCAATACATAGATGTTATTTTAGTGTCTATATGTCTCGTGGGGTGACCACCATGCTTTGATGTCCATCTGCCCGACGGGGACGAGTCGGTGACATCATGATTTGCATATGCCTAACGGGGCAGCAAAGTGGCTACTTACGCCATGGAATAGTCTAATATCTTGGAATAGTCTAATGCCATGGAATAGTCTAAGCCATGGAATAGTCTAATATCTTAGAATAGTCTAATACCATGGAATAGTCAAATGACATGGAATAGTTTAATACCATGGAATAGTCTAATACCATGGAATGGTCTAATACCATGGAATAGTCAAATGACATGGAATAGTTTAATACCATGGAATAGTTTAATACCATGGAATAGTCTAATACCATGGAATAGTCTAATACCATGCAATAGTCTAATACCATGGAATAGTCTAATACCATGGAATTTACTGAGCATATTGAGAAAATAGCACAAAGTGTTCATCTGCCCCACAAGTCAGCTCTCTGTATATACATATCTAAAGTTTAGGCTTTAGTAATGAATGAAGATTGGTGGCCGGGAGAGGCGCACGGTGCGGGAGAACCAGGGCCGAGTGTGCCAGCCAACCCGACTATAAATGGCCCTGGCACGGAGGGCCAAAATTAGCGGGTGACTTGGCTGGCAGGTGAAGATGCCGGCCGCCCCCGCTGCCACCTGCCACCACTCCGTACATACACCTGGTATTCTTGACCTCTGCCAATCACCAAGACCTCCAGGGAGGCCGGTCATGAAGGCTTTTCTTGACATATAACCGAAGAGGCCGAGAGACGCAGTTCACTGTATATTCATAATTTCCGACTTTCGTTTCTTGATTTTTTTTCAAGTTCCGCATTTGTAATGCTGCAGTGATCATTATATTCAGTGTTTAAAGTCTTCCGTTTAATACAGCAATGTAGGCTGTATATTATATCGTTGGTAGAGTGTGTCAGTGTAGTGCGTTACTGGTATAGGTGTTGCTAATATAGTGTGTTGAGTTACTGATGTAGTGTGTTGTGTTGTAATATAAGTATAAAGTGATGGGAGAACTGATGGTGCTCCTCCCCCAGGCCGACCATCGCCGCAGACATGCCGTTCAAGGCTCCAACCAACCCAAAATGCCCCAAGTGCGAGAAGTCTGTATACCACGCCGAGGCTCGGGTGGTGGGCGACGTGTCCTTCCACAAGGAATGCTACAAGTGCAGTAAGTACTTCTTGTTCTTAGTTACTTCAGGTCACACCTTTCCTCAATACCTTCATGTCATGATCAAGTTCAACAGCTTCATTTCATAACCCAAGTATAATTACAGTCTGTCTCTCACACACATTGTATTCATCACATTGTTACGCCAACAGTGTTCACCACAATCAAGGATAATTAATATTAAGTCTTTATAAACTAATATTTATAAACTATTAACCAATTTCCTTACACCAAATGCACAAAAAAATAGACAAATATATCGTGCACAACAGTTCATCAGAATAACACAGTGTGTGTTCAACTTTTAACCCGCCAGGTATGTGCAATAAGATGTTGGACTCGACCAACTGTAACATGCACGAGAATGTGCTATACTGCAAGACCTGCCACGGCCGCAAGTTTGGTCCCAAGGGCTACGGCTTCGGCGGTGGCGCTGCTGGCCTAAGCATGGATACCGGCTCACACCTCGAGTAAGTGTTCCTACCTCTCGTGTGTTCTTTTGACATCCCCAAAATATGTTGTCAATCGCGGACCTGGTAACCTGATCTGGGAGAACTGGCCGGTGTACTGTAGAGGATACCCACCGTGTTGCCTCCTCAAGAGCTGCCGGAGGGTTTCTCTACAGCCCATCGTCCAGTAAGTCCAACACCGCATTACCAGGTCCGTGAAAGGCATATCAAGTTTCCAATTGGCGTGTAATCCTTATTCATAAAATTAATTTCCACACAGTTTAATGAGTTGTACTTTATTTGGTACAATAAAACATCACCAGTGCATCATTATTAAGGACAAGTAATAAATGGTCAAATGACAAGTTCGTGTCAGCCTTTATGAGGAGAGGAACTCCCAGTAGGACGTGGCAGGATGACTCAGTCACCAAGTGTTACTCGGGGTTCCTTGACTCCCATTCTTGAGGCTCAACACAGTGTCAGGGAGCCACATGAGTCTGATTCCCAGTTGGTGGATCAAAGATAAATCATGAACATTGTCCCCAACGCACTAGGATGATGACAGGGTAGGATGAGGGAGGGAGGGCGGGCATCACCAGCCAATACTGGCACTTGTTATAACTCATACTCATCCATTACTTGCATTATACTAACATGTATTGTAAGACTTCTCAAATTTTATTTTGTTTCTGTTTTACTTCACATCGAGCTTCATTGTTTTTTCTTTCACAATGAATTCGCGATCGATTTCTCATAAGTGATCATAATCATACAGATGGGAGCCTAACCTGCAAAAAATATATTTGTTGTCAAATTTTTATTATGACCATAATATGTTTCCTTCCTTGAAAAAGTAACTACTCACTCTTTACATTTTTTTTCTTTTTAATTATCGATTCCGTCTTCAATTGGTTATTTTACTCCCTCTTAATCAGAGGATAGAGGGCCTTCTCTTGCTTTTAATTAATAATCATCAGGGTTTATCATACCTTTAAGACGAAACTTCTCAATTGGTTACTTCACGTACCTGTTATCGCTACCTTAAGAGTCACTTGAGGGAGCAAGTATCCGCCACACAGTGAGACGGGGAGCTGCGCCACACGTCATCTTTAACAGTGGTAAAAATAAATAAAAGAGGTGGCATGCAGTCAACAGTCAAAGACAGCCCAGTGCATTAATAAAAAGTCAGAACTGTCAAGAGCAGCTGTCAGACTGTTGGCAGTTGGTTGCCTAACAGTCTGCAATAACCAGTTGGGAAGTTTCCCCCTCTGATAAATACTGCCTCTCCAGGACGCTTCAAGCGACTCACACTATCTTCCCCTTCCTCCCCACAGAAAGAAGTAAATGCTCCTCCTACGCCTCAATAAACAGTCTTGAAAACTCAAAAGCGTAGAGCCCGACTGGTAGCACAAGGATCTTAGTTAGTGCCTGGGATGAAAGCTGTTGCCTTGGAGACACTTAGTCAAAATCTGGATAAATTTTTTGTAGTCAAACTGTTGAGGACAGTGTCTGATTTGTGGACTTCCTCTCTTGTTCTCATTACTAACTTAAGTCTCGTCTCCACTGCTATAGTAACACCAGCGCACCATCAATGAAAATATGATTGGAACGCTATGTTCGAAGCCAAAAAATTGTGTGTATTGGCTTACTGTTTCACAGTACTTCAGCTATCACGCCTGACTACGCTATGCGCTTAATGCTTAAACGCTACACAACGCTACACGCGGCTTCGAACTGCGCTACGCCTCTTATTCGACGCTATTTACGCTCACTTTAGTGCGAAACGACTCTCTCTCAGGAAGGTGCTGACTAGTAGGTACTTAACTCTGTGGTGAGGGCAGAAGGGACAGTCCGTCAGTCATGACACACTTACAATGTTGGCGTCAGTCTCCTGACTGACGTCTACACCATCAAAGCCAGACTGACACTTAAAAATGCCTTGTCTGCCGCACCATGGGGTCGGGGTCTTACTGCCAGTTGTGCACCGTCTTAGGGGAGAGATATACCTTGAATACGATAAGTTGCTTCTTGCTAAGCTCACTAACAGTGTGGGTGGCAGACAACTGTTGATCTCATGACCAGCACAAGCCTGGCTGGCCGCCCTGGGCACTTCCCGGGCGGTACAGCGAGAGGCCTCACACAGTACACTAGTGCAAAACTTCACACTCATCTCTAACTCAATTGGTTGTTAAGCAGTTACAAAAAAAAAGAATGCCATTCATTTAGGGTTTAAGTCACCCACTACGCTTATTATGTTTATTTATGCTATGCCTTAAAGCTTTATTTTTTTGCTTATAGTGCTAACTATTTTTATACGCTCAGTCAACGTTCCTATTGTAACCTCTGTGGAATATTTTTATAGGAAATATACGCTACAAAGAACTGAATTCCTGGGTTTCCTTTCAACATTCACCATCTTAAGTGTCTGTCAACTGTACCTGTGAGACAGCACTTCACTATATAGCTGGACTGCTCTTGTTGCTCTAAGGATATCTCTTTCTCTCACTCTCCCACTCTCCCTCACTCTTTCTCTTGCTTGATGTAGGCTGAGTGTGAGAGTTCGACCTCTGCCTCGGAACACAAAAGCTACCTCAGTCTCAGGCAACATTTCTAAGCATCAACTATGGATTTACCTGTGCATGCTCCTCCTTGTTGGCAATACGGGCATCGTTTGGCTCTAGTAGTTTGGTCTAAGGAAAGAAAGAAAAAATGTATGATAAAAAAGCTCTTAAGAAGGTGGAAACGTAACAACCATAACACAAGTTGGCAACCAATGCAAAACTACAAGTTAGCTTTATTTGCATTGTTACACTTAGGTAGTGTTGTTGACAGTGTTAGTGGTCTAAATTTGGTTACTTGTCACTCACTAAACATAGAGAAAGCCCTCTAACCTCTGATTTGCCCGGAATCTTAATAAAAGAAAGGTATAAAACCATTCCATTGAATCCAATATTTCTCTTCTGCTCTCAAGAGATCTGTTGACCTAAAAGCATTTGTTGCAGGACTGGCCCTCCATGTCACCCACCGGCACAGTTTCCATACATCCCTTGTTACCTAGCGACGTAGTATAGACACGTGTTAAGTCAGTGTTACATTTCCACCTTCAAGAAGGCGGTGCCACAACAATGACTGAGTATTATGATGTAACACTTAATATGTACACCAGTAAACCATAGTTATATGTACCTGGGTCAGCATATATATATATATATATATATATATATATATATATATATATATATATATATATATATATATGGCCAAGGCCAAGTGAAGAAATAGAATACAAGTTAGCAAGAGAGAAAGAAAAAGCTTACATATTTGAGTAAACTAAAATATGATTATAAAGTAAGACGAGTGAGACCAGAAGATGTTATCACGATAACTATTAGAGATGATCAACAACAACAACAGGCGCCAGGCAGTAGGTCGTTCTCTGTCGTCAAAGTTGTATCAAAAGTCACACACCTGGTTTCTTCACAGCCTTTGGGCCCTTGAAGGTGTAAACAGTAACAATAAGTTTAATAGACCAAAATTACAACCCTACCTAATTAGTCAGTGTCTGTAAGAGATACCTGGTGGGTAATCACATACCAGGTATAGCTAATGTACCGGTGTCGCCAAAAGTTGCCTGCTTGGCCATCACATTCCTGGCTGTCACAACAAATACCTAAGGTATAGGGAACTGTTTACCATAATATAAGTATTCACCAAACTTAACTTTGAGAAAAACAGGGTTAATATACTCGCCTTGGTATGTGAACATAAAGGACAAGGAAAATTGGAACAGCTTTTAGATACCTGCATTAAAGGCTTAAATACTACCATCCCACAATACCTGGGAATGACACATCCCACACACACATAGATACCCAGATAGCAATTGTCCACAAGAATCACCTATTGAGTGGCAGGTCGATCAATTACACACAAGAGATTGAAGTAACCAAAGGTTTAAGAGGTAGTGGACGGTGTAACGGACACGGATCGTCGGAATGTCGCCCCTGGAGTGTTGTGGTGCTCAACCTGTGCTTCTGGGTTTGTCTTGTGTCGCAGGAGGAACGACTATGTGAAGCCGTACAAGGCCCCCCAAGCAAACCCCGGTGAGGGCTGCCCACGCTGCGGCGGCAAGGTCTTCGCTGCAGAGGAAATGCTGGCTAAGGGCAAGGTACGTATGTGTGAAGTTTTTGATAATAAAGTGAAGTGTAACATGACACACACACACACACACACACACACACACACACACACACACACACACACATACATTTGATGCACTCAATCATATTAGTGTGACAGCAGTATGTTACGTCTTCCAGCGATTATCATTCTATTGTAAGAAGTGAGTGTGTAATGACAAACCACTAGGAATTTTGTTCTACTGTAGGCCAGGGTGAGGGGACACGAAAGTATCTTTCCAGTAAGTAAATTGAGATGAATTCTTACTCAACTAATCAACATTTCACAATACACGAACCATCAACATGAATAACCATCCATTAGCTTGATCACAACACTTATACACAGTCTGCCCTTAAGTTCCCGGAAGCGAACCCTTACTTTCTGATGCCCGAGAGATGTGAAAAACAAAACACATTGAGTGATCTCCCTTTGTAGCTCAGGAACTTGTGTGATGTCGCCCCCACAGTGGTACTTGTTGGGTGTCTCCCTCTCTCTCTCTCGCTCTCCCTCTCACTCTTTCTCTCTCTCCATCTGGTCTCTCTTTATCTAGTGCTTCATTTTCTTTTCTTTGTGTCTCTTTCTACCAATTTCCGCATTCACTTTTTATCTTTTGTCTCTCTCCTCTGTTTATATAGTCTTTCTCTTTCTCTCTCTCTCTATCTTTCACTTCCTCTCTTTCTCTTCTCTGTCTATCAATTCTCTTTCTTTCTCTCTCTGTATCTTTCACTTCCTCTCTTTCTCTTCTCTGTCTATCAATTCTCTTTCTTTCTCTCTCTCTATCTTTCACTTCCTCTCTTTCTCTTCTCTGTCTATCAATTCTCTTTCTTTCTCTCTTTCACTTTTTCTTTCGCCCATTTGTGTCTATCTCTCTCTCTCATTCCCTCTTAATATCTATACATCGTCTCTTTTCTTTGCTTCTCTCTTTATCCCTCTCTATGTATTTTCTATATTTTATTACATTTCCTCTCTCTCCATAATACCTCTCATTCTCCCTCTTCATTCTGCAGCCTATCATATTTCTTTTAATTCTCAACTTTACTCTCCCCTTTATCCATTCTCTTTAATTTCTCCGAATTATCTCTGATCTCAATTATCTTTATTCTCTTTGTCTCTCTGTCTCTCCTTGTGCCTGTCTTTACCTCTCTGTCTCCATCTCTCCCTCTCCTCTGTACTTCCCTGTTTCTACCTTTCCAATTAGCTATCCCTTCTTCTTCTTCTCCCTCTCTCTTTCTCTATACATTCGTTTGCATCCTCTTTCCCTCTTCTATTCTTCCACTGATACTGAGAGATACTGAGAGACACTTGTAGTACACCTCCACTGATACTGAGAGATAATGAGAGACACTTGTAGTACACCTCCACTGATACTGAGAGATAATGAGTGACACTAGTAGTAAACTTCCACTTATACTGAGAGATACTGTGACGCATTTGTAATACGCCTACAGTGATACTGAGAGATACCGAGACACTAGTAGTACACCTCCACTAACACTGTGAGTTGCTGAGAGATACGAGTTGTAAATTCTCACAGTTATTGAGAAGCACTAAGAGACACTAGTAGTACACCACTGATACTGAGAGACACTAAGAGACACTAGTAATACACCTCCACTGATACTGAGAGACACTACTAGTATGCCTCCACTGATACTGAGACACTGAGAGACACTAGTAGTACACCTCCACTGATACTGAGAGACACTGAGAGACACTAGTTGTACACATTCACTGATACTGAGAGACACTGAGAGACACTAGTTGTACACATTCACTGATACTGAGAGATACTGAGAGACACCGTGATACACTAGTATTATGCCTTCACTGATACTGAGAGACACTGAGAGACACTAGTTGTACACATTCACTGATACTGAGAGACACTGAGACACTAATAGTACACCTCCACTGACACTGAGAGACACTGAGAGACACTAGTAGTATGCCTCCACTGACACTGAGAGACACTGAGAGACACTAGTAGTATGCCTCCACTGATACTGAGAGACACTAATAGTACACCTCCACTGATACTGAGAGACACTGAGAGACACTAGTAGTAAACCTACACTGATACTGAGAGACACTTGAAGTACACCTCCATTGATACTGAGAGATACTGAGAGACACTTAGAGACACTCGACCAACACCTCCACTCACACTGTAAGATGCTGAGAGATACGAGTAGTAAATTCTCTCAGTCATTGAGAGATACTGAGAGACACTGGTAATACAGCTCCACTAATACTGAGAGATACTGAGGGACACCAGAAGTACATTTCCACTTATATTGAGAGATTCTGTGAGGCCTTTGTAACACGCCTACAGTGATACTGAGAGATACTGAGAGACACTTGTAGTACACCTCCACTGATACTGAGAGATACTGAGAGACACTTGTAGTACACCTTCACTGATACTGAGAGATACTGAGAGACACTTGTAGTACACCTTCACTGATACTGAGAGATACTGAGAAATACTGAGAGATACGAGTAGTAAATTCTCACAGTTATTGAGAGACACTAGTAATACGCCTCCACTGACACCGAGAGACACTAGTAGTACACCTCCACTGATACTGAGAGATACTCAGAGATACCGAGAGACACTTGTAAAATACTTCCACTTACGCTGAGAGACACTAGTAGTACACCTCCAATGATACTGAGAGATACATAGAGACACTAACAGTACACCTCAACTGATGCTGCGAGATACACTTATACTTATACTGAGAGATACAGAGAGACACTAGTAGTATACCTCCATTGATACTGAGAGACACTGAGAGACACTTGTAGTACTCCTCCACTGATACTGAGAGACACTGAGATACACTAGTAGTATACCTCCACTGACACTGAGAGACACTGAGAGACACTTGTATTACTCCTCCACTGATACTGAGAGACACTGAGAGACACTAGTAGTATACCTCCATTGATACTGAGAGACACTGAGAGACACTTGTAGTACTCCTCCACTGATACTGAGACACTGAGAGACACTAGTAGTGTATCTTCCCTGATACGGTAAGATACTGAGAGACACTTGTAGTGTATCTTCCCTGATACGGTAAGGTACTGAGAGATACGAGTAGTAAATTTCCACAGATACTGAAAGATACTGAGAGACACTTTCTGTACACCTCTACTGATACTGAGAGATACTGAGAGACACTAGTTGTACACCTCTACTGATACTGAGAGACACTAGTTGTACACCTCTACTGATACTGAGAGATACTGACTCCACTCACTCAAACAATCAGTATATATATCCCTTGATATTATGAAACGTCAGGATATACAAACACACACCAAAAAAATAAAAATAAATAAGAGTGGTCATAATTTTTTATTTTTTTTATTTTGGGCACTCCCCTACATCCTTGTGTAAGGTGAAGCGCAGAAGCGTTTACAGCGCCCAACAGGGAAGCATGCTAAGTTCATGCTTGCCTTTATGTCTCATGAGTTAAGGGCGTAGAAGACTGAAGAGTCAAGGGCGTAGAAGCCTGAAGAGTCAATGGTTAATGTCATCAAGTTATTGGAAGCTCCAACAACTTGTCCCTGAATACGAATTCGCAACTTTCGATTTACACCAGGTACCTACTTTACTGCTAGGTGAACAGGGACTAATGGGGGCTAGGAAGTAAGTTCAAACAACTTCCACCGGCCCGGGAATCGAACCCGTGACACCTCGCTTGCGAAGGCAAGAGCGGTACCACTCTACCACCAGCACCCCCTAGTGGTCATAATGACGTAAACATTTCCCTGAGACTCTACGGTAACAAGATGATTCCTCGCTTTCATAGTTTTAGGGTCAAAAATAACAGAAAAACTTGAAATTACTAAACTAATTGAAGGCCTCTGGCAGCTGATGCCAAGTGAAACATTCAGTTCAGAGCACATGTTAATGTCAAGCGAGAAAAGCTATAGCGAATATTAGTTTGCATTGTATATCAATATAGCCATTTAGGAAAGATAGACATTTTAAGTTATGAGGCAAATACAACTTATAAACTTTTTTGGCATTATGGGTTAGATTAGGTTACAGGGGGTACGGCAGCTAAGAACGTATCAAAGCGACTCATTGAATCTACGACAAAATGACACGTTCTCAGAAAATCGTATCTTGATTTTTACCTTTAGCTAATATTATGGGAAGGTAATTGACTCACTCTACCTCGTATGTATTATAGAATTTCCCTTTTATTGGGGATGTGAGGACAAAACTAGACGTCGCACCTAAACGTTCTCCACCACTCCCTCACCACCACCGTCACATCTACACGTTCTCCACCACTCCTTCACCACCACCGTCACAACACCTACACGTTCTCCACCACTCCCTCACTACCACCGTCGTACTGCCTCACTATTTACCATTGTTCGTATGCCTGCACTGTTTATATGTGTATACCTGCATGGTCTAGATGTACAGTACATTCTTTGTATACACACACACACACACACACACACACACACACACACACACACACACACACACACACACATGCATAGCGGATCCCAACGCAATGCCACCCCTAGACTACAACACTACACACACACACACACAATACCGACGACAATTTCACAGTAAACCAAAATTTACCCAGAGTAAAACCTTACCTCACACTACACGAGGACAGGTTAACACACATAGGTTGAGGCACACTCCACATTGTCTTCTATAACAATCACAACAACCAAAAACATAAATCACATATCAACATTATCTTTTAGTAACAATAAGAGTAGAAGTGTAACTCTGATCTCGTTATGGTCGTCCTCTTTATGTGGTAGCTTTCCTGAACCAGTTAGATATGATATTACATCAATAGCTACTGAGAAATGTTGACGCAAGAGTCTGTGTGTGTGTGCGTCTGGTTTCAATTATTTTTGACGGGTCGAAGGAAGGGTGGATGGGTACAGGATGTTCCTTCCCCCCAGGCATGTGTGGTGGGGGAGGGAGACAGGTACACCCCCAGGCAGGTGTGGTAGTGGAGGGAGACAGGTACACCCCCAGGCAGGTGTGGTAGTGGAGGGAGACAGGTACACCCCCAGGCAGGTGTGGTAGTGGAGGGAGACAGGTACACCCCCAGGCATGTGTGGTGGGGGAGGGAGACAGGTACACCCCTAGGCAGGTGTGGTAGTGGAGGGAGACAGGTACACCCCCAGGCAGGTGTGGTAGTGGAGGGAGACAGGTACACCCCAAGGCAGGTGTGGTAGTGGAGGGAGACAGGTACACCCCTAGGCAGGTGTGGTAGTGGAGGGAGACAGGTACACCCCCAGGCAGGTGTGGTAGTGGAGGGAGACAGGTACACCCCTAGGCAGTTGTGGTAGTGGAGGGAGACAGGTACAGCCCCAGGCAGGTGTGGTAGTGGAGGGAGACAGGTACACCCCCAGGCAGGTGTGGTAGTGGAGGAAGACAGGTACACCCACTATAACGACCGTCTCTGATGACCAGGACTTTTACATTAAACATTATTTCAAGGACATACAAAACTGATCCAAGAGAAGTTCATCAGGTAACCTCAGAGTCAAAGGATCATATTGGCTTTGGATAATATTTAGATCCTATTTAGAAACTGGTTCCTGTAGAAGCCATCAATATTGATAATAAAGGTCGTTGGGGCCAGGGAGTGTGTCGTCGACCTCCAGTAAACTCATGTTAAACACAAACCTCGAGAACGACCCCTATACACCAGCATGCACATCATACAGTGTGGACAAGCACCATAGTGTGTACCAAGAATTCTCCTCTTGCACACATCATTGAACAACGCCCCTAAAAGTACCTCTGGGGGATGGCACGAGGAAAAACTCTTTGAATCCTCCACGACCATCTTATAGCCTGGGGTATATCAGTATTATCAACAGTATATAAATCAGTGATATAACATTACCCTGAATACCTCCACGACATTTTTTCTTATTGAGGAGCAAAAGCTATGATGTCACGAGTTTTATTGTACTGTACAGTCACCCACACTTCCACCTGGTACAGTTAGCATTGCCAATCCTTTATCTCCATGATGGGTGAATAATAAGATGTGGTCCAAAATGTGGTGTCACATTATTACAAGACTCCTCCTACTCACAGACACACACACACACTCACACAGTGGTGTACTTTATAGTTCAAGATTCATTGTTTGATATGACGATGATGATAATAATAATAATAATAATAATAATAAAAATAATAATAATAATAATAATAATAATAATAATAATAATAATAATAATAATAATAACTCAACACTACACACACACACACACAACACACACACAAATAAACTACAATCACTTACATATGTATTCACCAACCCAAACATTATACACACTGACAAAATCCGTCTCTCCACACACATCCACATACACACCTCTTCCACACACCTCCCGCACACACACCGACACTCACACCTCCCCCACACACACCGATACACACACACACGCACACACCGACACACACACATCCCACACACATATCGCTGGTAACTGACGGTGTATGTGTGCCCCTACAGAGCTATCACAGGACCTGCTTCAATTGTAAGGCGTGTCGCAAGCCTCTCGACTCCGTGGTTCACTGCGACGGCCCCGACAAGGAAGTCTACTGCAAAGGTAAGCTCGCTGACCCTTGATCTCTGACCTAGTGTAATGAGGGAGGGGGGGGGGGGGAGGGAGGGAAGGGGGGGGGGGGCTGGAGGAGTTAAGGGTGACATAAACCCCCACCAGTGTAGTTAGAAGAGGGAGGGAATGTGAAAGAGAGGCATAGTTGTTTAGTAATATGACCCTTGAGAACCATAGAGGGAGGGAAGGAGAGTGTGGGGGAACTAGAGGGGCGGTGAGTGCCAAGAGGAGGTCAGTTACCGGTAGAAGGTATACGATACGAGACCACCCCCCCTCTCCCCACACACACTCTCATAGATGTAAAGTGACAGATCATTATTGTGGTACAGGTTTAGGTACAGGTACAAGTTTAGGTACAGGTTACAAGTTTAGGTACAGGTATAGATTTAAATACAAGAACAGGTTTAGGTACAGGTACATTTTAGGTACAGGTTCAGGTTTAGGTAAGAGTACAGGTTTAGGTACAAGTACAAGTTTAAGTACAAGAACAGGTTTAGGTATAAGAACAGGTTTAGGTAAAAGTACAGGTTTAGGTACAGGTATAGGTTTAAATACAGGTCCAGGTATAGGTTTAGGTTCAGGTTTAAGAACAGGTATGGGTTTACGTACAAGTACACATTTACCTACAGAGTACAGGTATTCTTAAAGGAGTACAGGTTTACCTATAGGGAACAGGCACGTAACTAAACTCGAATACAGGTATCCTATTACACATCTTTTTGAAATAATAATCTTTCCTCCCTCAGGTTCAGTGGTAAATGTAAACTTTATTGTGTAAATATATGTAACTCTAAGTGATTTACCTCCTACTGCAAGTCATATTATCTAGTATATGTCTTATTGTGATGATAATTACATTGGAAAAAAGATTATATAATTACCTCAGGTGTGATGTTACCTATAGGTGTGTAGTTTGATCCATATGTGTTGTATCTTACTGAATGAGAGAGAGAGAGAGAGAGAGAGAGAGAGAGAGAGAGAGAGAGAGAGAGAGAGAGAGAGAGAGACCGACGTATCGAATAACAAGATGTGGTCCAAAAAGTGGTGTCGCATTACTACAAGACTCCTTCTCCTCACAGACACACACACACACTTACACAGTGCCAGTCTGCCGCGTGCGTCACATGCCAAGATGGTGCCAAGGTAGGTGGACCACAAGGCAATGACGCTCCCTACTCCTATTCGGGGGGGGGGGGGTGGCATCTTTCTATCTGTCATTACAACCTGATACTCTCTAGGTACACACCCACACACACATATATATATATATATATATATATATATATATATATATATATATATATATATATATATATATATATATATATATATATATATATATATATATACAGTCGATATAGCGATAAGAAAATGGTGTACCTGAATAGACAGTCGATACGAAGATGAGGGAATAAGGTAGAGAGTAGATTGAATATAATGATGAGACGTCAATAGTTGATGGTAGATGAGAAGACAATAAAGAAATGAGATGATGAAACAGTTAAGAGTATAATAGAAACAGTCAACAAGTTCGGTTCTACACACACACACAAACACACACACACACACACACACACAAACACACACACACATATATACACATGCGCGTACGCGCGCGCGCATTTGGAAGACTTCGCTACACTAGAAGATCTAAGTTATAGTTATAGTGAACACATCATTACGTACTTTATTTTCACTAGTCATCTGTCATTTTAATTGCGCCTCATTCTAATATTTATAAATTTATTCTTATATTTGGTCAGATGGCGTTATTGATACTGAAACATCCAACAGTCAAGAAGAAAGAAAAACCGGATGATGAATATTAACGTTTTCTTTTCGAGGGGGATTCGTGTAAATTTTTTGCTACCCTCTGTCACTAACCGAGCCAGAAATACCTGAAGGGAATTCTTACGATCAGGGGTTAGGTAAAATTTACAGCGGAATTCAACCTTGGGTATAACATCTCAAGGTAGGTATTTCCTTCTCGCAGCTGAATGGGAGCTACTGACGGTAACTGATTAAAAAAAAAAATCTAAGTAGTTCAAACACAAAATATGTTGACAATTAAAGTGTGGGAGGAATTATTTGATAGCCTAATGACCACCCCGGGGCAATAACATCCTTCGTGTGAGACAGGTAATGAGGGTCGTCTACCTGTGTTTATATGTATTTAAGATAACAATCACGATTTTGTTCTTTTTCCTGAAGGACTATTTTGTATAATTGTTGGTGAAACTTGACTCTCATGCTCCCTCATACCGAGTGTAAGGTGCAGAGGGTGTGTGTTGTGGTTGAGTGAAACTTATACTTTCTCATACCGAGTATAAGGTAAATATGTCTAAACTGAATTTTGTTAACAGTATAGTGAAGTACCTTATCTGATTGTTAAAGGAAGGGGGTTATTCTATAAATGGTTGAAATATTCCATACACACACACATACTTACATACATACATATACACATACATACATATACACATACATACATAAGAAGAAATGGTTGTCCTTCGTGTTCAAGGATGTTTGGCTCTAGGGCCATCTAGGCATTTTGCCAACACAACCACACCCTATATTAACGAGTAGCATAACCCAGTATCAAGGGAAATTCCGAGAAGCTCGGACAACTCGCCATCCCCACTGGCTAACAATTACCCAGGAACACGATCCGAAATCATTTAACATCTTGGTCCCCAATTACTGAATTACTGATATATATATATATATATATATATATATATATATATATATATATATATATATATATATATATATATATATATATATATATATA
The DNA here is from genome assembly GCA_958450375.1 of Homarus gammarus. Taxonomy (NCBI): domain Eukaryota; kingdom Metazoa; phylum Arthropoda; class Malacostraca; order Decapoda; family Nephropidae; genus Homarus; species Homarus gammarus. The sequence continues at coordinate 2,907,719 of CAUDMG010001186.1, read as the reverse complement.
TATATATATATATGCTGATAACCATGAAGAGAAAACACGAAGTTCCCAAGCTTTAGTGTTTATTCTTCCTGGTGGTTATCAGCATATACCTAGATCACGCGCACCTACAGTGATTTACTTGCATATATATATATATATATATATTATTTCCATTGGTGACTGCAGTAATTGATTCAAATGTCACAAATGAGTCGATCTGAGACAGAGGTCACAGGTATGGCTATCTGAGGCAGAGGTCACAGGTGTATCTATTTGAAACAGAGGTCAGAGGTGTAGCTATCTTAGGTATAGGTCACATATATGGCTATCAGCGGCAGAGGCCACAAATGTGGCTATCTAAGATAGAGGTCAGAAGTGTGGTTATTAGGTCGCCTGTCTCAGTACACCGTGGGTATTATCACTCTCCTCATGACACACTTTGGGAAATTTCTCTTTATGTTATGACACCGTGGAATTATTTCTTTATCGCATGATCCACCGTGGAAATTATCTCAACCACACGACACACTGTGTGAATTATCTCTCTTCTTATGACACAATGTAGGAAATAACTCTACCACATGACATACCGTGGGAATTATCTCTCCTCGACACACCGTGGGAATCATCTATACCTCATGGCACACCGTGCTTATTAGGAGGTTGTGGCAGATGTTACTGTCTATAAAATAATGATAATATTTTATGGTTAGTTACTGTAACTTTTATGAATGTGTGTGTGTGTGTGTGTGTGTGAGGAAATATATTAGACACTAAAGGTACACGTCATGATAGGAGACTTCCGTATTCCGCAATCACCGTGGTGAGTGCCGCAGAGTGCCAGCGGTTGCCTCCCTCCCCCGACACCCGCCCTCCAGCGCGCCCCTGCCAACACACTTCTCTAATAATAGACCCTACATCTCCTCGCCACCTGTTTACCTCTCATCTACCCAGCTGTAGTGACCTTTGACCAAAATATCGAGAACGAGTTGTAAATGGAGGTCACTGGTGTATAAGTGTATGTACGTGTTCTAATTAGGCAGGTGTGAAGTATAAGGTTTTAAGAGTTATTCCGATGCTCCTCGCTGATTTGTTGGCGGCGACCGGTGGCGAGTGAACGGGGCAACCTCTCAACCACCACCAGAAACTTACACCAACCAACTAGTTTCCGCCATATTTGGGTCGTGAGGAAACTCCTTATCTAGCGCGGCAGCAACGTCAAGTCGGCTTGATCAATGTATCCACCCCCCCCCCCCCCGACCCAACACACACACAGGAGGAACGGGTCCCTGTGACAATCTACTTATCCTTATAGTCATTCATCTTGACCAGTAAATCTTAGAAGTGGTTCAGATTGTGCCGCTACCCCCCATTTCTCCATCTTGCCCTCGTTTTCCACAACCCACCTTGTATATCTACGCTTCCCTCTCTACCTTAGTCTCCTGCACGCCCATCCTTTCCCACCTCCTCCCCCTTCTCTTTCTCTTATACGCCTACGCTGCTCTCACGAACTAACCAATTTTAGCATGGGTCCCTGACGGTGGCGGCGCCAGCGAGAAGGGGAGGGCGGCTATGGCCCCATCAGTAATAATAACCCGTGGTGGTGCCCAGCCCGCCCACACTTAACCTCCATACATCCTACCTCACCCCTACCACCTGTCACTAGGCAGCTGGCCCACGTGACGCCAGGCAGCTGGTCCTGATGCTGCTGCTGCCTGGATGGTCCGCGTGTCATCAGGCAGCGAGTGGCAGCTGCTGCGCGATATCCTACTGTCAAAAACTGTTCTGTATCATACAGTATATTACTTAAAAAGAATACCACTCAATCATATACTCATTCACGTTTGTACACATCTAGTATTTTTATGATCCTGTAAAAGGTAACTCAACTTTTGCAGTCAGAGAGAGTAACGTTTACAGAGGAACAATGAAGGTTTGCCTGATTCATCAGTGAAATCTACCAGGTTCACTTCCTATTGTCTCCCTATGGAACGATACTGCAATACCCCTGTACAGGGAAGTTATATCAGCGGTCAAGCCAGAATCGTGCGATGACAACAAACACCTCGATATTAACCAAACACGAGCTCACAGCGCAATGAGGGAAATCTTATTGAAAATGGTCACCCGTTTGACTGACGATAAAACATTATATTAGAAAAAAATGACTGATTTGATTATTTAGCAAAATTTTAAATAATTTCCAAATTCCTTAAATTTATAAAAATCAGGTTACAGACTCCCAATATTTTTACCTGACAACAACTATAAAGTAAAGGTAAATGAAACATCTTTAGATGTGTGTGTGGGGGGAGGGGGATACAGTTGCTTGCACTTATATCAGGTACAATGGCTGGCTCGTTTTGTGAGATATGGCAACGCTGTGGAATGTTTTTCTATCGTCCTTAATTTGGCTACTATTGTGAGGTTTCTTCGGAGCATTCCGGGAGTGTTAATAGGATGTAAACAAACACACACAGAGGTGCCACATCTCACAAAATACGACAGCCACTGTACCAGGCATAATTGCAGGCGACTGTACGTTTATGATCAAGATGAGTACTCATGTAAGCTAATTATTCTAGGTTAAGTATCCACAGGCCAGCAGGAGAGAACGACGGAGGCGATGCAGACGACGGCCAACACACACATATTTTATCCTATATTGTCCATACTTTTGTTGACCCCACTGAACAAACAAGTGTTATAAAAAAATTATTTGACAGGTACACCTCTTGGCCCCACGGAACCAAGAGGTTTTATTAAAAGGTATTCCGCGAACTTCATTGCAAAGGTGCTAACACAATGTCTCACCTCTTGTATCTCTCAGTATGTTATGGGAAGAAGTTCGGGCCCAAAGGTTACGGCTTTGGGTCCGGGGCTGGCACTCTCACCTGCGGCACCGAAGAGAAGTAAGTGTGACAGGTCGCGGGTCGGATGCCACCATGTTTACCTGTCCGCCAGCTCCCCTGAGTCTGGGGCAGTTTACCTGTCCGGCCGTCCAGGTGTTGGAACTGATACTGGTGCTGTAACTGATACTGGTGTTGGCACTGGTACTGGTGTTGGTACTGGTACTAGTGTTGGTACTGGTATTAGTGTTGGTACTGATACTGGTGTTGGCACTGTTACTGGTGTTGGTACTGGTACTAGTGTTGGTACTAGTATTAGAGTTGGTACTAGTATTAGTGTTGGTACTGGTACTGGTGTTGGTACGGAGCTGCACGTGTGGCCTTGGTGTTGCGGGAGGTGGTGCAGCGCTGGACACTCGCTCACACAATAGCCACAACAAGCGCTGCTCTACACGCTGCTGCTCCTAACACTCTTCCTGAATTTTTTCTCATGGAAGAAGATTTTTCAAAGAAAATTTTGAAAGCATTTTTCTGTTAATCTATTTACCTCCGTGTTCTATATATATATATATATAAAACAATAAAAAACAAATCTAATATAATATAATTCCGTTTTCTGGGTCATATCTGATTTAGAAGTACTAAGCTAATTTGGTGCTGTAAAATTAAAAACAAAACAAAAAACTAACGCTTCTTAAAACAATGCTGTCAACGTAGAAGCGAAAAAAAAATCAGAAATTAATGTGCTTTGCTTATAATTTTTTCCATATTACAGGGAGCTGACACGACGATTTTTGCCTAAATGTGTCCCAGGTTTTTGTTTGGCTTTATCTAAAATGGTAGTGTGTCTGTGTCTGGGTCCTCAGAAACTGTGCACGTAACTGGTACCATGTATCTGTGAGGTCAAGTCAAAGAGTAAAGATACGACCTTACAACTTCACTTACAAGGACGCTTCCACACACAAGTATCTGGGGACCTTTGTCCAGGCACAGGGGCCAAGCAGCTTGTGTATGTGTGCGGCTAACACTGGTAACTCTGCTCTTACCCCCAGTCTGCTACGGCAAGAAGTTTGGGCCCAAAGGTTACGGGTTCGGCCATGGTGGAGGGACATTGCAGTGTGATCCTGACTCGTAGGTTTATTGGCCCCCTCCATTATTACATGTTGTTTGTACACCACGGTAGTAGTGTGTTTGTGTGTGTGACGGCCCGCACACGTCTACCTCATGTCTACCTCAATACCTGACTTGTGTATATATACACACATATATATATATTTATATATATATATATATATATATATATATATATATATATATATATATATGTATATATATAAACAACGGAGCATCATTTCCCTGTGTGATTTTATCAAGATTTATCTTATCCACGTTTTCATTGTGGATGTACATGAAATATATATATATATATATATATATATATATATATATATATATATATATATATATATATATATATATATATACATATATATAATAGAACTAAAACAATCAGTAGATAAAGGCTGAGCTAGATCCCTCACATACTTCACAGAAGCTAGTTCTGCCATACCCTTCAGTTGCCATGGTAACGCAGAACGCCACTAAAATTTCCAAACAAACTCGGCGCACTAAACTATATACGACAGATAGGTGATAACAAACTAACAACATAAACCATGAACCTTGGAGGGTCTAGGCGAGGCGTGTTAACTATATCTTCTGTATGGTGAGTCACTACACCAAACACTCCAGTAAACATAAATAATTAAATAATTAATTAAAAAAAATCATAAATATATGAATAAATCAACCAACAAATTAATAAACAACTATATAACATTCATAATTTACATCAAGATATTCCTTTATTTTTTGTCCTAAATACTATTTTGTTTAAGTTGCAGTATATCCTAGACGTGTTTCTGCCAGATAATGTTTCTAATGCAAGACAAAGTATTTTTTATGGCCTGATTCCCTGTTCACTTTATCTATCACTAACCACTGAGATAAACATATTCCTGGCAGCCACACCCACACACTATGTGCAAAGGATGACAGAACATGACTAGAAACTCATTACCTCCATCCACAATGTTCTGTATATACCCAGTAAACTGTGAGCCTAACCCCCGTTTTCTCTGACATTCCAGGTGATACTAGCCAGAATCCCATTTTCCTTTTGATGGTAGACTGCATTAAGGCTTTGGACTTAGCATGTGCATAGAATATATAGTGTATGAGTGTCGAGTATAGTAGACATTTACAAAGCTGGCTAAGTCAACACCTGTGTCTGTAGATAACCTGCAATACATCCAACTAATTAGCCTTTACTGTGAATTAATTGCTTGTGTTTCGATGGGTTGTTTATATTTTTCCAATATATATATTTTTGGCATAATTATGAAAAATTCCAATGGCAATTTTTTGTAGTTAATTTATCCTTTCAAATAACAGAAATAATAATCCACACGATGTGATCATTTACTTCACACACACACACACACACTCACACACACACGCACGCACACACACACACACACACACACACACACACACACACATAGATGAAAAACAGATTAGACACCACCACACATAACTAATGTCACAACCATCACTTTACACCACCACTACCTTCACCATACACCACCATCACCATACACCGCCACTACCACTCACCACTCCTACCACCATACACCATCGCCACACACCATTACCATCACCACACATCATCATCATTCGCCATCACCAAATGCCACTACCAAACACCACTACCATCACCACACAACACCAACACACACCACCACCACACACTATCACACACTACTACCATCACCACACAACACCAACACACACCACTACCACCACCACACACTGCTACCATCATCACACACCACCACCACACACTATCACACACTACTACCATCACCACACAACACCAACACACACCACTACCACCACCACACACTGCTACCATCATCACACACCACCACCACACACTGCCACAATCACCACACACCACTACCATCACGAGCCACTACCACCATCACACACACACACACACACACACACACACCTCACAGCCTGCCCTCACTATTAAGACTGACTTGACGCCCTCCCCCTCAGCGCCCCCTTGGTACGGCCTCACGGTAATCCTGACGCCATCTTGCCGGTGCTGGAGGGCGAGATTCCCTGCCCAAGGTGTGGTGGTCGAGTCTTCAGCGCCGAGATGATGATGGCCAAGAACAAGGTAGGTGTGACACTTTTTCCTCTTTTGGTGTGGCACTTTCTATTATGGTGTGACACTTTCTTTTCCAATGGTGTGACACTTTCTCTTCCTATTATGTGATACTTTCGTTTCCTATGATATGATACTTCTGCTATGGTGTGACACTCTCTTCTAAGGTGTGACTTTTACTATGGTGTGACACCTCTCCTATGTTCCAATACACTATATATATATATATATATATATATATATATATATATATATATATATATATATATATATATATATATATATATATATATATATTGTTACGAGTTGGGGATTTAGAATATAGTTAAAAGTCTACCCAGATCCCAACAGGCAACAACAAAAAAAACAACAAAGACAATCGGACTATAAAAGGGTAGACAAAGGATGCGAGTTTTTGTTGTGTGTAATAAAGTACCATAAATTCCTTAACAAAATATTCAGCTTTCTATAATTTACCCTTAACCATACTTTACCAAAACATTAACAGTATATACATATTTATACAACATGCAATAATTTGAAGCAAGGTGGACGCGGGGAGGCAATATAAGATTACAAATACTTAAGTGCGGAGCTGAGATGGCTGACGAGTAAGGCTGAGTATTGTAGAAGACGGTAGGTAGTCACTGTGCCGTAGGTTTCCAGGATAGGTGATCCTGTGGTCACTTCCCAGAGTGAACTGCTCTCTCCTCGAACTGGAGCTCACAAAGAAGACTTTGAAGAGGTGACGCAACAACCAGGATATGGAGAAGGGAAACCCGGGAGTGGTAATTAAGACGAGTCATACTCGTGTTTCGTCCCTAGATGGCGTTGCTCGTGGTGCTGGGTAGGTAGATCAGGACAATTGGTGGCGGGGTTCGTAACAATATATATATATATATATATATATATATATATATATATATCGTATGAACTATTGCGGTAATTTTTCTGATGAGTAATTTTACTTCTTCTGTTTTTCCCTATTTTGTAATTAAGTCGGCAAAAAACATCTATTATCTATATCTACTCACATACACACACTTCACTGTTTAATGCGAATAAGCTACCCTCTATGGATAGAACTAAACAAAGAAATTATATGAAATACTGTGTAACATTTAATGCCATAATATCCTGACCACGGGGGTTAATTATTCTGACCCCTTGCAAACCCTACTCAGTAATCCTTTTGCGTTACCGCTCACAGGATGAGTAGAGGGTGCACAATAAACTAGCCGCTGTAAATGGCAAAATCAAAATCAAAATTGTTTAATGGTTGCCTCTCCTGTACAGGGATGGCCGATCCTTGGGCAACCTAGGCGTGAATTTGTTTAAGGTGTAGAAGTTGTTGCAAATACAACACCCGCGTCCTAAGTTAACGAGTTGCACGACCCAGTGTCAAAGAATAATCCAAGAAGACCGGACAACTCGCCAACTGCATTGGCTAACCATTACCTCGGAACACGATCCGCAAATCGATTAAAATCCAGGTCCCCAATTACTGTTGGGTAGACAGAGGCAAATGGCGTAAAGAAATTTGCCCATAGTTTCACCCTACCTGGGAATCGAACCTGGGTGCACTCGTTTGTGAGGCAAGCACGCTGACCATTAAGCTGCAGGTCGCCACTATAACTTCTCTGTACACACACACACACAGAGTGAAAACAGCCTTACCAGACTTCCCCTCCACCTCCACACTACCTTACCAGACTTCCCCTCCACCTCCACACTACCTTACCAGACTCCCCCTCCACATCCACACTACCTTACCAGACTCCCCCTCCACCTCCACACTACCTTACCAGACTCCCTCTCCACCTCCACACTACCTTACCAGACTCCCCCTCCACCTCCACACTACCTTACCAGACTCCCCCTCCACCTCCACACTACCTTACTAAACTCCCCCTCCACATCCACACTACCTTACCAGACTCCCCCTCCACATCCACACTACCTTACCAGACTCCCCCTCCACCTCCACACTACCTTACCAGACTCCCCCTCCACCTCCACACTACCTTACCAGACTCCCCCTCCACCTCCACACTACCTTACCAGACTCCCCCTCCACCTCCACACTACCTTACCAGACTTCCCCTCCACCTCCACACTACCTTACCAGACTCCCCCTCCACCTCCACACTACCTTACTAAACTCCTTCTCGACCTTCTCCCAGCACAACTCCACCAACCTTAATAAGATTGACTGAGGTAGCTTCCTCCCTCTCTCCCTTACAGCCATTCCACCGGAAGTGCTTCAAGTGTCGGGTATGCAAGCGGCCCCTGGATTCAATGATTCACTGCGATGGCGCCGATGGGGACGTCTACTGCAAGCTCTGCTACGCCAAGAAGTACGGTCCCAAGGGGTACGGCTTCGCTGCTGGAGGTGGTGGCGTGTTGACTGCTGAGAACATCCCGTGAGTATCTTGTCTCCTGTCTCTGTTGTCTCCAGTAGGTTAACACACACACACACACACACACACACACACACACACACACACGCCAGGTGTTGTCACTCACTTTAATCATACTTGCTCATAAATATTTCTACTGATGATAATATTATTTTTGGTGTGGCTGGCAACTGTCGACGCCTTTGGTACTTGTGTTAATACATCTCAACGTTATACAATGACATTATCTGGCCACATATATTTTACAAGGTTCTCATGATAAATCACTTCTCGTTACTTCAACACCTATGGCCACCTGGGTGAGTGATTTTACTTAATTCGCATAAGGAACGCTTAAAAATTGTATTGAAATTACACGACTCAGTCTTACTTAGATAACTACACTTAACAGACTTAAATAACTGCACTTAACAGAGACTTACTTAGATAACCACACCTAACCGAAACTTACTTAGATAAGTACACTTTACATAGATTTCATTAGATAACTACATTTTACATAGATTTGATTAGTTAACTATACTTTATAACACGTAATCGTGACAACAGAGGCGGGGAGGCGATGCCTGGCGTGAACCCTGGCTCTGCCGTGTTGGACGTGAGCAAGATCAAGGCGGTGGAGGGTGAGGGCTGTCCTAGGTGCGGTGGCAAGGTCTTTATGGCTGAGGAGATCAACGTCCGTAACAGGGTTAGTATTTTAGTATGTGTGCCTTACATTTTTTTGGTGAGTATATATGCGTATGTATGTAACACAATCTACGGGGAGAGGGGGTAATGGAATCTCTCTCCCTCACACGCACACATATACGCGCGCTCTCTCTCTCTCTCTCTCTCTCTCTCTCTCTCTCTCTCTCTCTCTCTCTCTTTACCCCCATTTCTTCTCCACACCCTCTCTAGCTCCCCATCCTCTCTCTTTCAATTTCTCTGTTTCAAATACACATTAATACCAACGGCATGGATACACGAATACCTACCTACATAATTACATGAATAAATAAATACATACATACATACATACATACATACATTACATACATACACACATACATACACACATACATACACACATACACACATACATACATTAAATACATACATACATACATACATACATACATAGAGTACTTATGCAAACCTTCAATGTACAGTATGAGAAAGGTGAAAGAATTATAAATCGGTGATACGTATTGATGGGGTCAACTGATAATTATAGCTTACTGGGGGATATATATCTGATGACCTTAGCTGATAATCATAGTTTACTGGTGGTTATGTTCCGTTTTATCAGAGGATTATAGCATAGAAAAGACCGGGTATATAATTTGGGTGACCTTGGACTCATCTTCAGCAACTTCTCAGGTGACGATAAGATCTTAAGACTTATGGTACTTCTCAGGTGACGATAAGATCTTAAGACTTATGGTACTTCTCAGGTGACGATAAGATCTTAAGACTTATGGTACTTCTCAGGTGACGATAAGATCTTAAGACTTATGGTACTTCTCAGGTGACGATAAGATCTTAAGACTTATGGTACTTCTCAGGTGACGATAAGATCTTAAGACTTATGGTACTTCTCAGGTGACGATAAGATCTTAAGACTTATGGTACTTCTCAGGTGACGATAAGATCTTAAGACTTATGGTACTTCTCAGGTGACGATAAGATCTTAAGACTTATGGTACTTCTCAGGTGACGATAAGATCTTAAGACTTATGGTACTTCTCAGGTGACGATAAGATCTTAAGACTTATGGTACTTCTCAGGTGACGATAAGATCTTAAGACTTATGGTACTTCTCAGGTGACTACAAGATCTTAAGACTTATGGTACTTCTCAGGTGACGATAAGATCTTAAGACTTATGGTACTTCTCAGGTGACTATAAGAGCTTAAGACTTATGGTACTTCTCAGGTGACGGTCTTAGATAACAACCATACCTTAAGTCCTTAAAGGGAAGACTTTGCTCAACTACAACAACAACTGTATAACTCTGGGTGTTGGTTGTTTCTCCAGGCATTCCACAAGGCTTGTTACAACTGTTCTCACTGCCACCGCCCCCTAGACTCCATGACGGGTTGCGACTCTCCTGACGGAGAAGTCTACTGCAAGCTTTGCTACGCCAAGAAGTACGGACCTAAGGGCTACGGCTTCGCTGCTGGTGGTGGTGGCGTGTTGACCGCTGAGAACATCTCGTGAGTACTTCCCCTCCCCCCCCCCCCCCCAACACACACACAGCTGCCCTAGGCTGCTGATGTACTGTACGTCTTTTTTGTGTATCACATGAAGATTAGCTACCCAAGCTTTGTCACCTGATAATTAAATACCTTAATGCCTCGTGGATTTTAGGTTAAGTTAGCGTTAGGGTAGTTAATCTTAAGGTGAAATAAGCTGGGGTAGCTAATCGTCAGGTGATTTTTTGGGCATAAAACAATAGTGTTGGAAGTTATATAAAAGGAAAAATTCATAGGGGAAATCTTTATTAATCTAACAGCCTCAAGATTCAAGTTAGATATTAATAATATGTTCCAAGCCAAATATAATCACATAACATACAGTTGCCTTTCAAATTTTTAATCAAAAAGTATTTTTGTTAGCATAAAAGCATCTAATACTACCCAAGTAGGTGATGGAGTCACATGAGGCACCAGCCATTAAGAGGTGGCCTTGATGCTGGGTCTTGTGTCAAAATGTGTTCAGCTGTTTCAAAACGATCATAAAATTGTTCCTAGTACATGTATATATGATAATATAACACCGGTACTAAAACGGAGCTAAAAATGTCTTTTTATTCTAAAAAGATTGTCAAACAAAGACCCAAAAAGGAAAAACATTTGTCGTGTAAGACAAGCAGTGATAAAATACAGTGCTTTAGTTTTAGCAACACAAGAGGGAAACACAACTTGCATACTAACGCTGGGTGCTTGTGGACAGTGGTGGCCAGGACAAGAAGATGGCCAAGCAAGCTGACGTTGTTCGGATGGACGTGAGCAAGATCAAGGCTGAGGAGGGTAAGGGTTGCCCCAGGTGCGGCGGCAAGGTCTTCATGGCTGAGGAGAGGCACGCCAGGGGCCGCAGCTGGCACAAGAGCTGCTACAGTTGCTGCCACTGCCACCGTCCTCTCGACTCCATGGTGGGCTGTGACGCTCCTGACGGCGAGGTCTACTGTAAGCTCTGCTACGCCAAGAAGTACGGACCCAAGGGCTACGGCTTCGCGGCCGGCAGCGGCGGTGTCCTCGTGGCTGAGAACATTCCGTAAGTTAAAATTTTTGATGATATATGTGAATAGTTTTTATCTAATGAATGTGTACTGTCGATGAAACCATCATCCTTAAAGGGTTAAGAGTGTGTTTGCTAGGAAAGTGTCCAAGTTGACTCCATCTCAGAATGGCAGTGTTAGTGACATGTGACAAGTACTACTGTGGTGTATGGCAACAAGCATTACTATCACTAACGTGTAATAAGTCTTGGTGAGACTGGTGCGTGACGCGTGACGACATACATTACCTGTCACACTACCTTGCAGGGGTGGATCCTCACAGCTGGCTGGCATCAACCCTGCCTCAGGAGCCATCGACACCACCTCCATCCCCGCCGCCCCCGGGGAGGGCTGCCTTCGCTGTGGCGGCAAGGTCTTCTCTGCCGAAGAAAGACTGTCGCGCGGAAAGGTGCGTGTCACTCTCCCTCTCACACGCTTTATTGAGCTTCTTTCTGCCACGCATAATTTCTTTAGCTTTGTTTAGCTGTTCTTTATACCATTAAGTTACCATTCTATTATCTTTATTTATATTTTTTCTACCCAAAATATTGTTTCACAATCCTGTTATTCTCACAGTTATCATAGACCACCTGGTTAGCTTTATACAGTGTACAGTATAATTATGTGCTATGCACTACAGCCATGTTGCTCACGAAGGTCGGATACACGATGTATTGTCTGTGTCTTCTGCGTCTTTTTGTTTTTCTTTTTATGCTACCTCTTACAGTCTTGTTCTACTTTTATTCTTTTTTGTCCTCTCCATCTTCTATTCCTCCTCATTTTTCTGCTGTTTTGTCTTTTTCTTCCATGAATTTGCTATGTATATCCATAGATTTTCTTCTAATTTTCCTTCTTCCTTCTTATCGTGCAAACAATAAACAATAAGCATTAAATGACCAAGTCATCACTCCTTTAACTGAGACGACAAGAATATTAAAGAAAATAAACAAAAACAGACAACGCATTTAAAAGTTTACTAATTTTGATACAACACCAACAACAACAACAACAATAATAATAATAATAATAATAATAATAATAATAATAATAATAATAATTAATAATAAAATTATTTAAGGTTCCTTTTGTACTGTAGTCTTTTTTTTTTTTTTCATTTATTGGGCACTCCCCTACATCCTTGTGTAAAGTGAAGCGCAGAAGCGTTTACAGCGCCCAACAGGGAAGCATGCTAAGTTCATGCTTGCTTTATGTCTCATGAGTTAAGGGCGTAGAAGTCTGAAGAGTCAATGGTTTATGTCTAAGCAAGTTGTTGGAAGTTCCAACAACTTGTCTCCGAATACGAATTCGTAACTTTCGACTTACAGCAGGTACCTACATTACTGCTAGGTGAACAGGGACAAAGGGGACTAGGAAGAGTGTCCAAACAACTTCCGCCGGCCCGGGAATCGAACCCGTGACATCTTGCTTGCGAGGCAAGAACGGTACCTCTCTACCACCAGCTCCCCATACTGTAGTCTAATACGTCACAAAAACCACTGATTCTCTCTGACACCATTGGTTCTCCCTGACAACACTACAGTAGTTCTCCCTGACAACACTACAGTAGTTCTCCCTGACACCAGTGGTTCTCCATAACATCAGTGGATTTCCCTGACACCACTATTTCTTCCTGACACAACTGGTTCTCCCAAGCACCACAAGTTTTCCCTGACATCATTGGCTTTTCCTGACACCACCGTATCTCCCTAACACCACTGCTTCTCCTTGACACCACTAGTTCTCCCTGACCCCACTGCTTCTCTCTGACATCACTGGTTTTCCCTGACACCACTGGTTCTCCTTGACACCAATAGTTCTCCCTGACACCACTGGTTCTCTCTGACACCACTGGTTTTCCCTGACACCACTGGTTCTCCGTCACACCACTGGTTCTCCTTGACATCACTGGTTCTCCCTGGCACCATCACTAACATTACCCCATCACTACCACCACTGACATCACCGGTTCTCCATGATGCCATCGGTTAGTTTTGTCACCGCCACTAACACCACCTGCCCTCGCTGACACCAAGGCTTCCTCTCGACACTATCACCATTGACGCCACCGGCTTTCTCTGACACCACTGGTTCTCCCCGACACTACCACTACTGACACCACCGGGTCTTCCTGACATCACCACTGCCACCATCGGTTCTCGCTGACACCACCACTAACACCGCTGTTTCTCCCCCGTAACAGAAATGGCACAAGCGGTGTTACACCTGCCGCGAGTGTTACCGGCCCCTCGACTCCATGGTGCTGTGTGACGCCCCTGACGGTGACATCTACTGTAAGCTCTGCTACGCCAAGAAGTACGGACCTAAGGGCTATGGCTTCGCTGCTGGTGCTGGCGGTGTCCTCGTGCCAGAAAACATTTCGTGAGTTGAACGTTATTATGGTTAATCCTTAAAATAATCTAATAGGATATAATAGTCCGTTAGATGAGAGGTTTCACATCTATCTAACGGACTACATGGAGAGAGTAGTCCGTTAGACGAAAGTTTAACATTTAACGGAGTATCTTCCTCAAAAGTCCGTTAGATGGAAGTTTCACGACTAACGGACCTCGACCCTAACGGACTACCCTCTCCCATAAAGTCCGTTAGATGGAAGTTTCACGACTAACGGACCTCGACCCTAAAGGACTACCCTCTCCCATAAAGTCCGTTAAATGGAAGTTTCAGTGTACCTGGGGATTCAGCCACACATGTTCGTCATAAAGATTTAGCTTCATGTTGTGGATGTTAACTGCATCTCTACAGTAGTACCACAATAAGGGTAATATAATCTAGACTGAGCAGGGTAATATAATCTAGACTGAGCATGACACATCAGGGGGAGATCACGTTTATGGGATTGGGTTAGGTTAGGTTAGGTTAGGATAGGTTGGAATACGTTAGGTTAGGTTGGAATTTGTTAGGTTAGTCTAAATTGGGTTTGGTTAAGTTGGGTTATGTTATGTTGGGTTGGGTAGTTTAGGTTAAATTTGTTAGGCTAGGTTAGGTTAGGTTAGGTTGGGTTTGGTATGATTACGTAAAGTTAGGTTAGGTTATGTGGTATGATTTTATAAAACAAATTCAAGAGGAGATATTTCTGAACGATCCCTTTATATAGTTAAGTCACTAAGAGGCGATATAATGCTTTTGTATGTGTGTGTGCACGTAAGTGTGTTTGTGTGTGTGTTTGTGTGTTTGTGTGTGTGTGTGTGCACTATATATAATGAAGTGTGTGTGTGTGTTCGTCAGAGGGGAGGACGCATTTACTCACTTGAGCAGTGAAGGCCAACTGGTGACGAGTGCCGCCTTCACCGTGCTCGACGTTACCAAGATCGCAGCCAAGGAGGGTCAGGCCCGCTGTCCACGTTGCGCCGGAGCCGTCTTTCAGGCCGAGTCCATGCCCTGCCGAGGAAAGGTACATGCCCCTGCCCATGGTGGCCCACCTTTCCTGACACCTCGACAACCTTGTTAATTCCTACCTCTTCCCTCGATTCCTCTCTCATTCTTTTCCTCCCTCCCTCCCTCCCTGTCCTAACTGCCTGATAATTACTCTCTTCTGACAGTCTGACATTAGTATTTATCAAATGTCACTAATAGTGCCTCAGCTCTTACTTGTTTCAGCCACGTCAATACTGTTGTTATTGTTCACTTTGTACCTGTACTTTAATGGTTAGATACACTATTTCAAAATTAATATATCATGTTTAACCTTTCTCTCCCTTTCTCTCTCTCTCTCTCTGTCCTCGCCTGAGTCTCACCACCGTCAACCACTGTACCTATCCCGACCTATACGGATGTATTACTAACATCAAGTAAAAAACTAAGTGATTAAATGAAGTCATGTTTACTATGCTGATTTCACTTACTCCTTGGCCTCTACTGTGCCAGGCGAGAGGTCATGTTTACCTTGATGGGATTGACTCGACTAATGGGATGATCTTAAGAATTTTGGTGATGCACCAGACGAGGTCGTGTATGTTACTCTAATGTTGACCAAACAACTGGTGGAATGACTTTATCAACTTCCTGTTGTGCCATAAAAGGTCATATTTGCTAAAATAGGACTGAAACGACCGAATGCATTACCCGTCACCCATCTTTGACTTACTCCCCTTTCCCCAGGAATGGCACAAAAGCTGCTACAACTGCTGCGAGTGCCACCGTCCCCTGGACTCCATGCTCTCGTGCGACGCCCCCGACGGTGAAATCTATTGCAAGCTGTGCTACGCCAAGCGCCACGGACCTAAGGGCTACGGCTACGGCCACATCCCTGCCCTCGTCTCCATTGGCACTGAGGACGGGGCTCCCATGCCGTGAGTCTCGTTTGATACTATACCTCCTTTTTTCTCTTTCTCTCTCTTTCTGAACAACTCATGTAAATTATTATACATATCAAGGGTACAATGTTGGCTTGACTATTTCTTGGGGGGGGGGGGGGGTTGGGGGGTCACACACACATACACACAAACACGCACACACACACACACACACACACACACACACACACACACACACACACACACACATCATGCTCGGCGGAGACTACTCCGGCTACATCAATGCTCTCTCCACCGTGGAAATGCCATCCGTCAGTGACCTCCACCACCAAGCACTAGCAAGGTTTGGTAGTGGACTACTGCACCTTCCTCGTCATAGCCACCTCCTGCCACCGGCAGTCCCCCGCCCACTTCGAGCAGTCCGCCACTACAACAAAATTCAGCCCATAAGAGCCCGCACCGATAGATATAAGAATAGCACCATCCCATCGATTGTAAAAATAATAAACAACTCCTGATTTATGTACAGTACAGAGCTGTAAATGTATTCAACGCATATCATTATGTCTAAATCAAATGTAAGTTTGTATATTTTCAGCCACCGGCTGCAACTCTATTAATAAACGGTTTATTATTATTATACACACACACACACACAGGCTAATCTTCAGGTGATCTTTCTCCTGTACCCTCATCTTATACTACCGTATCTCTCTCCACCACCAGCACCGACATCCGACAGTTTGGGTTTGGAGCACGCCCCACCAAGGACTGGGCACCCCCAATAGGCAGCGTGCGCCCCGCCCCAACACCCAGCAGGAGCGCCCCCTGGAGGACAGGCGGGGGAGGAATGCCCACCCCCCTGGCAAGTGGCGTCCCTAACCAGCAGGTACAGCTAACTATTTCCCCACCTCAGCCAGTACCCATCGGTACTACTGTACCAGTACCCCGCGGCTTTGAATCGGTGAGACTAACGCTAATAACGCTCTAGTTACTACCATACTATGCCATACTGTACTGTAGGTAATAACTCTTGCCTCTTATCTTTGTCTCTCAACTTAAAAGATCAATTTCTCTTTTTTCATCTTTTTTTTTCTTTATTAATCATAATTATAATGGCTGTGTGTAATACTGATAATGACTATATTATTATTGTCTGGCTGTAACACCTCTACTGCACCTCCACACTATAACGCTACAAGGTTCTGGCATCTCTAACGTGTAGCTCTGTGCTAGCTAGTACAGCTCACACATTACGTAGTGTACATCAAAATTACACACACACACACACACACACACACACACACACACACACACACACACACACACATTTTGTCTAGTCCTGCATGTTACAGAACTCAATTTTGTATAGAGAATAACATGTACACTCCCGGAGAGACACGTCCCAACACACAGTGTTGGGCAAGACACAAAAGCCGCTTCACCTTAACAACAAGCTTACTGACACACGACCGCGGAAGAGCTCGCGGCCTGTGTCCCGGGGCAGCTACAACAACACGGAGACAAGTAATGGCCGTCTCCACAACCATAACAAACACAACCGCATGTTGATGCCTTGAGATACTAACTGACACTGCTTGTTGGCTTCTTATGCAGTCGCAGAAGCACTGGGGTCTTGGCCAAGTACAGGCTCAGAGCAGTAGTCAGCAGGTGACCATGCACAGCTCCTCTCAGAAGGTGATCGTGCAGAGCTCCTCGCAAGTGGCGGTGCAGAACAGCTCTCAGCAGATCAGCAGCTCTGAGATGACCACCCAGCATGGCGTGAGTCAGGTGAGTGTCGGGGAGTCCTCCGCTCAGCAGGTGGTCGCTAGCCAGCAGGTCGCTAAGGAGGAGTCCTCTAGCGTTCAAGTTGGTCAGGCCTCCCAGTCGTCTAGCGTGCAGCAGCTGTCTAGCGAGCAGCAATTGTCTAGCGTGCAGCAGTCGTCTAGCGTGCAGCAGTCGTCTAGTGTGCAGCAGGTGGTCTCTAGCCAAGAGTCGTCTAGTCAGTCAGTGAGCAGTGTGAGCCAGGTGCAGCAGGTAGAGCAGAGCAGCAGCAGCCGCAAGGTGGTCAAGCGAAAGGTTCGCAGAATTAAGAAGGTATGCCAATACCACTTGGACGGAGACACGAGACCATCCCTCACTGCACCGTTAAGAGGATGACGCTCATATTTCAGTACTAGGCGCTGATCAAGTCATTCACAACACAAAGACTCGCCATCATTTGTGACAGAAAGGCTTCTGATCAAATGAAGACTGTACTCGTGGATTCACTTGTTATTGATGTCACTGCAAGATCATGTTTTTTCTAACGTTTCAACGTGACGTAGAGTACTTCTGACCAACCATCGAAGTGAAAGTCCTTCTCGGAAGAATTTTTGCCAAAATACATAAGGGAGTTTTGTCTTGTACAAAGGAGGTCGTGTGACTAATGCCAGGACCAATATCTCGTTAGCTCAGCATGGTGCACTTGTCAACGTGTCCTAGTGCTATACCAGACAACTGCAGGAGTTTGGCGTGTCAGACTTGTTTCCCCACCACACGCTGCATCCCCCCCCCCCCCCCCCGAGGCTCTCCTGAAACTTACAAATTTAAGCTCAATCAGTTGTAACAAAATTTTGTCCAGTAATCCAGACATTAAGGTTAATATCATATTATCTCATTTCCTTCATAACACAAGGCCTCTGTTTACTAGCCCATCGCTAAGTATATTTTTTGTTCCCGACACATGTACAGTATGTAGCGAAGCTGGCTCGTAATGATGGAGAGTCAGCGAGTAGGTGCAACCGGTGTGGGGGGACACAGGTAAACAAAACCTGTAGGTGTCTGCGGTTATGTCACGTTACATAGGATCGTTCTCCATCTTCCTACAAGAGATCTAAGCCAACGTGACTGATCGAACTAAGGTTCAGTAACTCAGTCGCGCCGCATTAATGGATAACCTCACAATGGACAGGATTTAAGAATATTTCTAACAGCAAGAGGATTTTCCGTGTAGCATGACGACACGAGTCTAAGAGGACAGCGAACTGTTCACTCTATGCGTTAAGGAGTCTTATCAGGCGTTCAGGGTTCGCGCGAAGCTGTTTTTAACCTGTATGTATGTATGTATGTATGTATTTATCTTGATAGAACTAAACAGGAAAAAGGAAACAATGGAGTACCTTAGATCTCGTCTTTATTCAAGACATCTTCAGAGGCAACTGAATTTACAGGGACTGAGAGAGGCATAAAAACACAGGGTGACCTAACAAAATATCAGGTCAGATCAATAACATGAGATCCACTAATCCACACACCTCCACCACCGCAAACATAAGAAGAGCTTATAAAAATGGGTGACATAACTAGTCTTGTCAAGTCAGGTAAAAAATATGAGACCCACTAATCATCTATCCTACATCTACCTCAAATGCTTTCAAAACATTTTTAACCTTGGGCCACCGACAAATAAATTTATGTAACATATTATCAGTTTTGTACTGACCATCACTAAGGTTTATAGAATTCATTTCCCTAATCAAACTTGCTTCAACCAGAAGTCTTTCTGTGACACATGTTGATTTAACCATTTCTAAACTGTTTTCCCAAGAAGTATAATAAGCAGCACCATATAAGTAGACCAATACTAATACAAAGGTCTGGCGACCCGAGGGAGCAAAACAAAGAAAACAAAACGATAGATAAGATGAAGCGATCTGGTTGAGCCCAGGTTCAGTCAACTCCTACTGTATTTAAGTTTCACCAATTTTCTTCAATCCTGAATAATTTTCTCTCACCTCTTAACTCATGACTCCAATGCCAATGTAAATTCAGTTGCCTCTAACGATGTCTTGAATAAAGACGAAAGCTAAGGTGCTCCATTGTTTCCCTTTTCCTGTACGGTTTTATCGAGATTTATCCTGTCCACGTTTCCATTGTGGATCTACATGATGTATGTATGTATAATGTATGTATGTATGTTTTATATGTAAATGTGTGTGTGTAACCAGTTTTCTGTACACACATTTACAGAACTGTGAACTCCTAATACGTCTCCTTAAAGTTAAACAATCAAAACACGAGCGACACACGTGGGTAACTGTGGGACGCCTGAGCCACACCTTCCCGGCAGTAATAACACAGTACGTCTTGAGGACCACAGCTGGGTGAGGGCAGAGTAAGTATCACAAGAACATCAACAACTGGCTTACGAGACGCCAAACAATAAGTGCGGTACAGTAGCTACTTAGCGCCAAATCAGGCACATAAATTGTCTGGGAGTATTGGGTTAAATAAAAGAAATGTCTCACTACACTAATTAATAATTAAAATGTCCATTAAATAAATAAAAACAGGCATAAATCCCACACAAAATTACGTTAACACCAACGAAAGGTGTTTATAATTAAAAATCATTTAGAAATTAAGACGAGAAGATTAAAAGTAAAATAATTTATATAAAGAAAGAATAACTTATATGTAGTCACGTTAAGTATATATCAGTATTACTATTTCTATTACTGCCAATATTATCACTGTCATTTTTCATATTATTATTTCAACAATGTATTCTGTTAAAGGTTGGCAGGATGCTCACAATATAATTATAATGGTAGCATATTTCACATTGCTTTCACATAACTACTTTTTGTATATAAGTTAAACGCGAAACAGAATCCTCGAGAAACCCACATTAAACCAATAACTATATACTTTTAATACTGTACTATCTCTACTATTATAAAAACCGACAGTATATATATACTCTATAGGAGAAAAAACCGACGCATGACAATAATTATTTCTCTAAAGTGACATCCATATAATTATTTCTATTCCTCTAGTATGAAAATAATAAAATAAATACTTTATGAAGCGCAGATTTAAATAATCGACTTTTATAAGTAAATTGTAAAATTTAAACGAGATGGCGTTACTTGTGTGTAACCGATGGTGACTACCATTCCCCCGTCAACGTGGATTTTGACAGCTACAATGTGACAATATTCACTCGACGTGACATGGAATAGTGACATGAGTGTTATCCCCGTGTATTGACATGAGTGCTATTCCAGTGTTGACATGAGTGTTATCTCATTGTTGACACGAGAGCTATCTCAGTGTTGACAAGAGAGCTATCTCAATGTTGACATGAGTACTATATCAGTGTTGAAATGTGTACTATCTCAGTGTTGACATGAATGCTATATTAGTGATGACGTGTACTATCTCAATGTTGACATGAGTGTTTCCTAGTGTTGACATAAGTTTTATTTCTGTGTTGACTTGAGTGTCGTCCCAGTGGTGATGTGAGGTGACATGAGTGGTCAACCGCTGGAAAAATGAGGGATCCAATGTTGACATGAGTTGGCATATGTGCTTAGGTTACAAGTGATGGCATGATTCTATACCCGTGATATGAAATAGCATGAGCGTATGCCAGCTGGGATGACATGAACTGAAATAAGAAGTGTTTATCAGTAGTGTCATGAGTTGACATGACTGTAAATCAACGGTGACACGCACTGACATGTGTAATTTGCTAAAGTTATGATATATGTTTACAAATCTAGTGACATGATTACTTACAACTTTTGACATGACCGACTCCCGCACCCCCTGACACAGACAACCCCCCCCCCCCCGGCTGCGTACACCCCCTCCCCTCTACCTCCTTAAGAAATAAATAAATTCATCTCAAGTTTATCTGCCTTAATAATAAATAAAACATTTCCAAGAACATAAAAATCCCATTAAAAATAAAATAATTATATCTTATTCCCATTTAATGCATTTGATTTGTTATTTTATTGTCCTTGCATGCTATTATGTCTTATTATTATCTCCATTGTGTAAACCGGATTTATGTACGAAATACTGGAATACTGTAATGTTCTTTTAAGTCAGGGTTGCCAAAACGTGGATTGTAACGTGTCAGGGTGTTGCAATGTCTAGTGTGACACAATTATTTATGTTACGTGATATGTGACGCACTGCAACCTCATGTTGTTATGTGACGCAACACCCCATGGTATGCAATGTCTGGAACAGCTAATTATACATCTTGTGACGTGAAGTTTGACGCCACAACACCCTATTCTATCCCCAAGTGTGTGAAGGAATAACACCACATGTTACGTGAAATGTGACGCCATAAAGTACCTCACTACTATGGTACAATGACGGCACATATGCGCTACTTTGCCTGATGTACTTCATTAATATATATACTGTATGTGTGTGTGTGACGACCCTTATTAAAACACCCCTCTATGACGTGACGGCTGACGCTCTGTCTGTATCCCGGCAGGGTGAAGTCACAACTGTCGTCACCGGCACTCGAGTTGGTCCTGATGGCCGACCCGTTCAGGTCATCTCCGGAGTATCGCAAGGTAGGTAGGCCGGTGTGGCTAACTGTCCATACACACACACACACACACACACACACACATTTTCCCTACCCAACTATTACCATTCCTTCGACGTAGCTCCAGTACTTTAGGGCATAACTTGAGTGTGTGTATGAGTGCGTGTGTGTGTGTGTGAGTGAGCGTGTGTGTGACCAAAGCCTCAGCCGTAGATAAAAAACGTCTCATAAAATAACTGTTTGCTATGAATTAGTAGATTTTTAGAAACCCAAATACATATGAATATTTTTTATTAACTAATTTTTTAAATATTTTTGTCCACAGTTAAGTTACCATAGATTTATAGAGTCTACAGTATTTAACCAGTCTTTTAGGATTTAGGATTTTTTATTTACTATTATATAGTTTCCTAGACTAATTAACCATTCTTTTAGGATTTAATTTTTTCTTCTATTTTTTTTGAAGTAAATCCTAAGTAATCCCAAATCCTGGTGGAACTTCAACATGCACGAGGGTGTAGTATAGGATTAAGGTAACGACCACATCCTAGTGTTTATTCTGACCTCCTCCCACCACTGTGAATGTTGCTAGATTTGTAACTTCTTCAGAGGCAAGATTCCAGTGGATATGTAGAATAGAATGTAAACTTTTCTCGTGCATGATAAGCCAGTAATTACATTCAAAAGTCAAGTGGAATATATTTTTTACAACTTAATACACTCCAAGTACAGTTTCTAAAATGATTTTTTATTAGAATAATTAAGTGTGAAAATATGATTTAAAGGCATATTTTATAACAATGCAGTTTTAGTGGGTAAAATATCAAAAGCATTAAATTGTCGCCTTCAGTTTGCAATTAAATCTTGCAGAACATTCACAGTGCTCCTGCAACACCATAGAAGTGTGCTAGCATCAGTGTGTTGCTATTTTATTGTGTGTGGTGACCGTACGACACAACACAACAAACATTAAAGTGTCCGAGATTCTAGATATTCTAAAAAAAAAAGTGTTTGAATGAATTTCCATCAACAATAAACATATCGAAGTCAAATAAATATACAGATGTTGGTGAAATTATAGGTTTGTGTTTGTAATCTAACGTTATAAACATTTACCAATTACTGTACACTCATTTGATAAATTTGAGCAACCACGCCAAAATTTCCCTTGTAACACTTATTAGATAATATTTAGAAAGCGCGCCAAAATTTCCTTCACCAATAAAACATATTTGATAATTAAAAACAAAAGCGCACCAATATCACTAGCGTGTATTCTTCAATCAACGACTTTGTTTACCAGAAGGACATTTATTGAGTTTGTCGTGTAGTGACGTCATGAAGCACCTTGTAAACAGAGCCAACGTATCCTCCTAATGGCCTGGATTTTCCCTATGAATCCCTCTCTCTCTCTCTCTCATCCCGCATTTCTTGTATCTGCCTTCATCTTCCTTGCTCTTCTCTTTCTCTCTTACCCTATCTCTACATTCTCCCTTTCCCTCTACTTCTCTCTATCTCCCTTTCATCGTCATCTTCCACTCATCATCTTTGTAGTCTTCCCCCTTTCCATGATGCTATTAATCCGATTATTTGTAAAAACTTCACACACACTACTGCCTCTTGTTTACCCCTGCTTATTGTTTACCCCTGTCTGTTGTTTTCCCATGTTTATTGTTTACCCCAGTCTGTTGTTTACCCCTGTTTATTGCTTACCCCTGTCTGTTGCTTACCCCTGTTTATTGCTTACCCCAGTCTGCTGTTTACCCCTGTTTGCTGTTTATCCGTCTGATGTTTACCCCTGTTTATTGTTTACACCTGTCTGTTGTTTACCCCGTTTTGCTATTTACCCCTGTCTGTTGTTTACTCCTGTCTGTTGTTTACTCCTGTTTGTTGCTTACCCCTGTCTGTTGTTTACCCCTGTTTATTGTTTACCCCTGCTTATGGTTTAAGCCGGTCTGTTGTATACCCCTGTCTGTTGTTTACCCCTGTTTGCTGCTTATACCTGTTTGTTGTTTACCCTTGTCTCTTGTTTACACCTGCTTATTGTTTACTCTTATTTGTTGTTTACCCCTGTGTATTGTTTACCCCTGTCTGTCTTTTACCCCTTTCTGTTGTTTGTCCCTGTTTTTTGTTTACCCTTGTCTATTGTTAACCCCTGTTTGTTGTTTACACCTGTCTGCTGTTTACCTGTCTGTTGTTTACCCCTGTTTGTTGTTTACCCCCTTGTTGTTTACTCCTGTCTGTTCTTTAACCGTGATTATTGTTTACCTCTGTTGTTTTCCCTGTCTGTTGTTACCCCTGTTTGAATCTCATTTTACTGCTCCTTGTCCCTCTTGTTTACATATTCACTCTTGAGTTATAATTCTACTTTTGTTTTGCATTTAACTATTTGTTCGACGTTATTATTCGAATTACATAAATGTATATATATATATATATATATATCAGTGGCGTGTCGTGAGAAAAATGCTAGGGTAAGCAAATGACGCTTTCTTACTTGTAAAGTCACGAGATCTAAAAGAATTCTTTAGTAGATCACATACAGTGCATGCACATGCTGAACTTTGCTCCTCCTGCGACTGCATTTTCAGTTTGGGGGTATATTAATCCAAATAAATGCGTCGCACTCACACATCATGACCTCTGAAAGTCAACTGAATTTCTTACGTTGAGTGTTGACATAGACCGTAGCCTCATACAGTGATACCATCTCTTTCAAAACAAAATCTATCAATTCGAAAAAAGTTTATAGCCATTATTAATTTATTATATGATTCCAAAATGACAATGACATTATTCAAGTACTATGATAATGAGTCCAATAGTCTACGAAACTGTGAAACATAAAAAAGGTCAGATAATTATTATTTACGGATACGAATTTATCATTGAAAAAAAAATTAATGAACTGGTAATGCTGGCAGCGAGTATAGGGGGTGGGGGAGAGGGACCAGGGAGGAGCTGTGCTTACGTTGTCCAAATTTCAAGCACAATTAATTATACTGACTGATAATAACAAATATTATTGAGGGGACATTCCAGCATCAGAATGCTTTCCACAGCTTATTAAATTAATCTGAACCTTATTTACATGGGTTTGGAAAAAGGGGAGTAACATAAGTTAAATTATTTGTTCTCATCTTACGTCTGGCAATGGCATACCATTGACGCCGTGAGCGTGGAGGAACGAGGGTACTGCAGTGGAATATTGCGTACTTGAGGGATAGATTTTCAAGAGGAAAATGCCCGTCTTGCAAGTTTCACAAATTAACTGGGACAAAAAAAAATGCACAATGCTATACACGATTGAATTAAATAATATGTTAATTAAATAAGATATTTTTATTTGGAAGGGAATCATTGTTATAGGGTAAGCAATGCTTACCTTGCATCTTATGAATACACGCCACTGATATATATATATATATATATATATATATATATATATATATATATATATATATATATATATATATATATATATATATATATATTTTTTTTTTTTTTTTTTTTTTTTGTTAAGGTTTTGTTGCAATAATAATCATACTGATCATTCGTGTTTTTATTTGCAAATGTCATCATTTCAAGAGCTTTCAGTTTTAATGTTTTATTTCTCCTTAAATTCATGAGTTGATTCCTTAAGTTTTTTTAATTTATTTATTTGTTGTTTTTCGTTTTGTAACATCTTGCGGTGACCCACAGGGATGAGTTAAAGTCAAAAGTAAAATTTACTAAACCCTATTCTATGTATTATGGATCCTTAGAACAGCTTAACAATCTTTTATAGTTCCACACATTGGTCTATATATATATATATATATATATATATATATATATATATATATATATATATATATATATATATATATATATATTTATGCAAGTAAATCACTGTAGGTGCGCGTGATCTAGGTATATGCTGATAACCACAAGGAAAGAAGAAAACACGAAGTTCCCAAGCGCTTTCGTGCAATTCACATTTTCAGGGGTGAGTACAGACTTGCCTCTGAAGATGTCTTGAATAAAGACGAAAGCTAAGGTGCTCCGTTGTTTCCCTTTTCCCGTGTGATTTTATCAAGATTTATCTTATCCACGTTTTCATTGTGGATCTACATGAAATACTGTATATATATATATATATATATATATATATATATATATATATATATATATATATATATATATATATATATATGTATATATATACATATATATATATATATATATATATATATATATATATATATGTATATATATACATATATATAGACCAACAGATTCATCGTGATTAGTTAACTATTGTACTGCCATTCGTATCATTATTATGTGTAGCACCAAATAAAGGTTAGTCGTTACAGTTACTCAATTCACTACACTTATATGGTCAAAAACCTCACCTTAAAGAACTACCTTATTTACCTATACTCATTGAATACTAAGTCTGTTTCTATGGACAGGGAAATACTGTCATTAATAATCCTCCCCTTCGTTTAGTTCACCTGACGAGCTCCTTCTAATTGGAGGTGATGAGGTAGGCAGCACTCTCCCTGTGGGTCTGGAAGGTTCAGATTATTATTTCGTCTTTTGTTTATTAATTATTGTTTATTTTGTTTTCTTCCTATACCTTCACCCTCTCCTGTGCAGCACCTCCGACTACCCAGCGTGTGCCTGACCTCCTCCCTGATGACCTCACCCTCGCTAACACCCAACCTAACATTCCTCCAGAGTTGCTTGCTGATATGACTGACCTTCAGGCTAACATTCCCCCTGAAATGCTTGCTGACACCACAGCTCATCATGCTGCCTTGGCCTCCCAGCAGTCTGCCATGTCACTTCAACAATCTGCCATGTCCCTTCAACAGTCTGCCGTTTCCACTCAACAGTCCACCATGTCCACAGAGCATGTAATGTCCTCTCAGCAGTCCTCTAAATCAGTTGTCAAGCAACAGGTGCATATGTCCTCCGAATTTTCCTCCGCTATGTCTGAGTCTGAGTACATGTTACAGTCCCAGTTCTCCTCTAACCCACAACCCATGCTGGAGTATCAGCCTGGCCTCCAGCCTTCATCCCAGTATGAGTCTCAGCCTCAGCATGAAGCGCTGTTTGACTCTGGGGAGACTATGATGCTCCAGCCCCAACAGGAAGAGGGCGTCGTTCCAACAGGTGAAGCCCCACTTTTACCTCCAGGTCCTGATGAAGAAGAAGAGGAGGAAGAGGAAGAAGAGGAAGAGGAGGAGGAGGAGGAGGAGGAAGAAGAAGATGAAGAGGAAGGCGTGGCCGACATGTAAACAAAGTGCGACGCGAGATCCTAGGTTGAAGACAGACGGCGACGACCAACCTGCGGGAGGCTACACCAGCAACACCCCCCTCAGCCCACGCACCGCTTCACACAGCCTACGCTTGGACACTTTTAACGCCTTTTGCTCAAATGATTGGTTTTTCTTATCTCGCTAGTGAATCTTGATGTTTTAAATTTGTTTTAATTGGTGTGGATAGCGCAGTTTTTGTGCCTCCTATTGCATTAGTTACTCTGTACACTTAGTGCTCGATAAACAACCCTATCCTTTAAAAAATAAATACGCTGCAATCCTTATTTCAAAGACATCTTTAGAAGCAATATTGAGTGTACGCTTCCCCCAAAAGAGCTTGGAGATCAAAGGCACAAAAAGCCAATTTGTTGATCATTAAACTTGCAGCTCATTGGGGCCAGTTTTAAATTAGTAGATCACCCAAATGGCTGAACATAGATTAGAATATAACAATTAAAAAAAAAAATGCACTGAGTTCCTTGAGAGAATGTGAGAGGAATTCAAGTTAAGACCCAGAATCAGTGAAGCTCTTCCCACAACAACAGACAACAGACACATACCACCAATCCCTGCCTCTGAGGATGGATCCTCCTTATTTCCGAATCGAATTCTCATTTTCTTTCCGAGTCGTTGTAATTGTTAAGTGAGTATCACGTTGTATCCCTCGTGAAGAGCGCTTCCTGACCCACAGTAAGAGGGATAAGATGATGTCGAACGAACGAACGACGCCGTGAGAAAGGCCCCCGTGTTGTCGACGTCGGGTCCCAGTGCTGGATCACTGCTGAGCTGCGGCCCGCGCCGCCACGGGGGCCCTTCAGCTTGCTGCCATGTTTAGTGCTTCCCTAGTTGCCACCACCACTATCTTCTTCATTATATCATTAAGCTGGATTAAAACACATTCTACTTATATAGATAAAATAGCAAAGAGTGTCTTTTAGTTATTTATACGTTGGTGAATCGTCTTAGAATCTGGTCCAGAGCAAACATGGCACGGGGTTGTAAGAAGTTGGGAGACGCGAAGTGCGATTATCTTAATATTCAGTGATTTCACAAATATTCAGATGGAAATTGTTAAGTCAAAATACGAAGTTCTCGCCTCTGAGGATATATTCACACAATGCTGATGTATAGTTTAAGCATAGTAGCTGGTACATCTTATCAACACACTCAACTGTAATTCGTGACAAACAGACAATCAGACGTCAAAATATTTTTATCAAACGGTGGTAAATAATCATAAGTACGATCAACCCAATAGCTCTTGAGTTATGGGTGTCGATCTTAGTGATACAGGAACCTAACTGTATAAATGAAGCGAATCACTGGAACAATATTTCTGGTCTTCGTTTCGTAACAACACTGTGACGACAGTTCCTCACAACCATTTATATGTATATATATATATATATATATATATATATATATATATATATATATATATATATATATATATATATATATATATATATTTATTTATTTATTTATTTTATCAGATAAACACCAAGAGGAAACTTGCTTAGTGTCAGTTAGTGTAGGCAGAAGCTCCTAGTAGATGCCACAAGCGAGCTAAACCTCTCCGAGATATGCATCACCGCCCTCCGACACTGCGAGAGGTGTCGCAGGGCGTGTGTCGGGGACCTCAATGGAGATATGACAATAAGGCCCAACAAGTGCGTTTATTTTAGCATTCATTTTTTTTTTGGTAATGAATGAGTTTTTGAGAAGTACAGTGCGGTCTTCACTGTTGCCAGATATAAACTAGATTTTAATTAACAGGTCCAAAGATAAATTATATTTATCATTGCCCTGATTATATATTATTTAAGGCAGAGGTTGTGTGCCCCCGACTACACGAGGGGACAAGCGTTAACACGGTGGGACACAATCTCTCTTATCGTGTTCAATCCTCCAATTTTTATCATTACTGTTTTTTCTTTGCCTCGTACAAGAGCCTCAAATACAGTTTTCTCTGATTTTCCTTATAAGTATAATAAGACTGTGGATCTTGTATGAAGCACCAGCTCCGAGAAGTCCTCTCCTCCTTGTGTTGACCGATTCACTGTTTCACTGCTTTGGCCTACGTCTCGAATCAGTGATCCCCCCTCCCCCCAAAAAAGAAGAAAGCTTATCATACGACTGATCACATAACCAGTCAAAGCCAGTGAACAATTAGACTTTCCCTGACTTATGGCGGAATGAAACAAACGCAGCCGACCAAAAGGACCAGATGGACGGAGGTCACCAAGAGCCTCCTCATGTCATTTTGGCTCGGAGGTTCGGACTTCTCAGGTTCTAGAGAATAATAATAATAAAGAATAAGGTCATTATTATCATTCTTGTCATTAAGACTATTACTTGTAGTTTTAATCGAGGTCAACTGGTCACTTAAGACTTTGAAACACTGTTTTTTGATGAGCCTAGTCCGTTGTTATGTGGTGGTGTTTATGTTAGACTAGAAACTATTTCTTTGGAGCAGATGAAAAAAAACACTGTTAGCGACACTACACGCTTGTATCTTGTATCTCACACTCTGCATTTGTTTTAATTAAATATTAAATGTTTTCTCACTCGCTTTGCTTTATTTTCTCCTTTCTGAATAGTTTTTTTTTTGGGGGGGGGGGGGATAGCCCACCTGGGCACAGGTGGTCCTGGTGGGCGAAAAAAAAATAATTAGAGGAAAAAAGAAAATGTTAATCAACACCACGAAGAAGCCGGAAGACTAGCTTTAGCTTTATGAAGCGAGACAGAAGAAGACAAAGTATTTCACAATTTGGCTGTGAGGAAAGAAAAAGCTACTACAACGGGTTATTCTAGTGTGCCCGACATCCACATAGAAGTAGAGGAGAGAAACCATTAGAAGGAATTTTAGAAAGCAAAGACTTGTGCCATACCCTGTCAAATGCTTCGATTTTCCCATAATTCCTAAGAGAGGCTGACCAAAGATAGGTGCAGTAGGAGAGCAGATCACCAGTAGATAAATTTCTGGATGTTCTGGGTACCAGTCCCATACCTTTTGAACGATTCTTCCTGTTAGCTGCTGCACTACTAGCTGTGCAGTTATTTCCAATACCCCGTAATAAAATATGCTAATCCCATTCCCATAAAGGATATCAATGAGTTGTCTCTTCCTGGTTTTTTAATAAATTACCAAACGGATATATAATGCAAATGGAGTCTCACGATCTTTAGAGTGCCTGTGCGTTGCTGCTCCTTTTTTATACGTTGTGAAGCAGTTATAGTGCAGTAACTGTGCTATTGCAACATCCGATTGGAATACGCCATGATTCAAATGGGACTTGACGTCCGCACCATGTTCAATATTACAGACAAACTGAAGAAGTGTTGGCGGAATGGATTCCTGACACTTTTCATGGTATTCATGGTCAAATTTTGACTTGTGATTAAGCATTTCTTTTCAAATGAAGTCAGTAGACTTAGTTAAGTGTATGGCTTCATTGTATTTGCTAGCCTCTGACAGAACGGAACTTACATCCGTTTTGAATACAATCAGAACATCCCGTCCTTTCTTATGCACTTTTAACTCTGGTATGCGGGAGAGCAGCTGCTCTTTCAACCTCGTTGAATTCACGTCTGGTGATTCTACACCAAGTTGCTGAAGTCGTTGCTTATAAAGATATGCTAAATCTGCAAGCCTGAATACAACTGGATTCGTCCCACCACTTGTAGCCTTCGTATCATTAATGTAGATGACGAGTTCGGAAAAGGCAATTGGGCAGATGTCCTTGCTAGTCGACTCTGTTTTCTGCTCTTAATTCAGGGCATTGAGGTAGGCCCGCTCTCTGTTGTATAAACCTACTAAGCAGGCGGGATGATACTTGAATTCCAGTGCGACAGCATCCCCAGCTTTGCTAGGAGCCTTCCTTCGCTCAGATTCCTTGCACACTCGTTAAGTCGTTTACTCAGTTTCATTGTCATTGCTTGCGTTAAAGCTGACGTTGGGATCTCACGCTCACAGAAGAAGCAGGGTGGTCGCGAGGGCTGAGAAGTTCCTAGTCGCTAGTTACTGATCTCTTCTGTGTTTTTAGCCACTCCAGCAGATGCTCTCTTCTGGGCCCTTTTTAAATTTGTGTTGTAAAGCAACAGCCTACAGCTCTGATGATATTTTGCAGTGTTCCTTGTCAGTGTGGCCTCTATTCCATCACCTTCATCTACCCTGGCAGGATTCAGTAGAATTGACATAGAGTTGATAGCATGAAATAATAGTAGATTTCTTGCTTTGTTGCTGAAACCAGCCTGACTTTGTTCTCTGTTGAATACACTCAGTGGCTGAATGAGTTATTCCAGGGTGTCCTTTGACAAAGGCAGCATCTATCCCAGTTAGTTTGCTATCTTTGGACGGTTTGTTCTGTCATTTTTATAGACTACTTGACCAATGGTTCAAGGCTGAGGGTTTATCCTTGTACCACCTCTCACCATTATGCACTTTAATGTATGGGATACAACTATGTTCATGCATGTGCCCTACACCTAGCCCGATCGTTCAGCCAGTGCCATTTAAATCCCGTGCGATCTGTACACTGTCCGGATAACGAAAACCCCCTTTATCCTTGGCTCGGCTCTTCCGCACTGGCACATCCTGTCAATTCAGGTGCGGCTATCTAACCTTCTTAGGGGTAGATTAAACAACACTTGGGATACTAACTTTTAATTCAAGTTAGCTGACATTGAAGTCCTTGCTGAGTTTAACAGCAGTGAATATCACCAGTGTGCCCTGGTAGTGCAGACATTTACTCTTCCTAGTCTATTGCTATGATTTACGCCTGCAAGGCCGTCCAAATAACAATATAAATTTCTTTTCACTCTGCACCATAAGGTTGGAGTTAGACTTACTCCCTCACACCCAGCCACATGGCTGTGTGCTACCCTCACATAGTTTAGCCACGGTGTACAGGGTGTGGCCGTAGCTGTGCACAAACGACTTCTAGGAGCCATAGGTGAGGGTCGGGAGAGTAGTGAGGACCAGTGTATGTAGAGTCCACCCTGATGGGATGTGACTGACTGCATAAACAAAGTTACTACCTCTACTACTGCTTCCCCTATACCCCATTTGTCCAATATGGCGTAAAATTTTGCCTCATATTTTCTAATTTTCCCTAAAATGGTACAAGTATGAATAGAAGATATCCAGGGATGGCAGCATCAGTTCCCACGTGGTTTAAAACATAAGAATCGACACTAATAATGACTATATTATTATTGTCTGGCTGTAACACCTCTACTGCACCTCCACACTATAACGCTACAAGGTTTTGGCATCTCTAACGTGTAGCCCTGTGCTAGCTAGTACAGGTCACACATTACGTAGTGTACATCAAAATTTAACACACACACACACACACACAACTGTTAAGTTGGCCCATACCAACTCCCTCCCCTGAACCCTCCTCCCCACCGGAATATTAACAAGTTCTCGCCAAAAGTTAATATTTCACTTAGGAAAGGACTGGAACCAGTGTTGAACAGAGTTGAACAGTGGTGAACAGTGCTTAAGTCAGTGAGACCAACTCATCAGTAACAGCTGAGTCGTACCCAAGTTAACCTTCACACAGTGAGGTCCCAGGTACCCAGTGATAACTGCCCATGAGACCCAACAACAACCAGCGATGTGTTAATCCGTCTACGATAGGAAGGCCTGGGACCAAACCTCACTCATATAACACCATCTGTGAGGGAATTACTACACCACGTCAGGTTCCTCATAACACCATCTGTGAGGGAATTACTACACCACGTCAGGTCCCTCACAACACCATCTGTGAGGGAATTACCACACCAAGTCAGGCCCCTCATAACACCATCTGTGAGGGAATTACTACACCACGTCAGGTCCTTCATAACACCATCTGTGAGGGAATTACTACACCACGTCAGGTCCCTCATAACACCATCTGTGAGGGAATTACTACACCACGTCAGATCCCTCATAACACCATCTGTGAGGGAATTACTTCACCACGTCAGGTCCCTCATAACACCATCTGTGAGGGAATTACTACACCACGTGAGGTCCCTCATAACACCATCTGTGAGGGAATTACTACACCACGTCAGGCCCCTCATAACACCATCTGTGAGGGAATTACTACACCACGTCAGGTCCCTCATAACACCATCTGTGAGGGAACTACTACACCACGTCAGGTTCCTCCTAACACCATCTGTGAGGGAATTACTACACCACGTCAGGTCCCTCATAACACCATCTGTGAGGGAATTACTATACCACGTGAGGCCCCTCATAACACCATCTGTGAGGCAATTACTACACCACGTGAGGTTCCTCATAACACCATCTGTGAGGGAATTACTACACCACGCGATGCCCCATAACACCATCTGTGAGGGAATTACTACACCACGTGAGGTCCCTCATAACACCATCAGTGAGGAAATTACTACACCACGTCAGGCCCCTCATAACACCATCTGTGAGGGAATTACTACACCACGTCAGGTTCCTCCTAACACCATCTGGGAGGGAGTTACGTTTTTGCTGTTCAACACCTACATTAATCTTTATGTTTACTGTATGTTCCTTTACCTTTCTCTAATGAAGGCTTTTGTTAAACCACCACTGTATGTATTAAGTCATTTATGTCCAATGTATATTTTCAGCCTTCGGGCTGCAGAACTTTTTCAATAAACCGTTAATTATTATTATTATTATCATTATTATTATTATTACACACACACACACACACACACCACCCTGTGTGAGCTGAAGGACCTACCTGGACCACGTGGTGCAGCTGTAGTAAGGTAGCGGATTAGCACCCAGGTACAACGCAATGGCCATCCAATGAGGTCACAAGAATGTTTACAAGGCCAGTTAATCTATATGTTGACTCTACGTTTCTTATGTTATGTATTGAAAGCTTTTGTCAATCAAGTGACCCACACCCCGATTTCACCCTATGTAACTTATCACCTCTGTTCATTGTATATATTCAGCTTTAGGGCTGCCATGTTTTCTTAATAAACCTTTAATTGTTATTTATTATTATTACACACATTATGTCTAGTCCTGCATGTTAGAGAGCTCAATTTTGTATAGAGAATAGCATATGCACTCCCGGAGAGACACGTCCCAACACACTGTGTTGCAGTGGCGGCTCGTGAAAAATAAAATGGAGGGACTGCAAGCCTCACACAACAGTAGGATACACAAATTTGACCTACCTCAGGTATGAGTTGTAGTTGATGTCCACGAATTCCCAGGGCATAGTAGTAGTGTTGGTGGTAGAAGGGATGGCCGAGGTGGTGATGGACCAGTATTAATTGAAAATAAAGTCGGCGTGTCTGCTCTTCGATGTAGCAAAATTGTTTATTACTATTTCATTAAAATCCTTTATTTCTGTTATCATTTTATTTTATGATTTTGGATAACACATCTCTGTTTTTTTTCACCTGTTCATTGTGTTTTGCAACTGAGAGCTTGTATGCTGTGTCAATCTGAGCTGCAATGTTCACTTTACCCAGCAACGATAAATTAATCATGTTATTCATATGTTTGGCTGACTGCTCATGTTTCACTATTTTCTGTGGCAAATGCCTCAAGTCAGTCACACCACTTTTCGTCCATGCCGAGTCCCCACCAAACAATAAGCATGGAAAGCAGAATAAAGTATTTGCCTCGTCACAACCACAGAGCCATTCACATTTCTGATAAACACTGATGTTAAACTGGCGTGTATATTCTTTGTTCCTGCTTGTACTGTTCTGTTGAATGGATAAAACTGGTGTAGGTCTTCCTCTTGCTTTGATTTCAGTCTTTTCATTTAATGTCAGCTGGGAAAAGTTGATGTTTTGCAAACACTTCACTCGATTTTCCATCGTCAAAGGGTAATTAAAGAAAGCACGATTTAACCACACCATCCACACGCAATGTAAACACGTTGTACGAGACTGAGCTGCTTCAAGTGCAGCTCATTGTGCGGCGGCGGCGGCGCCAATTAATAACAGACATGAATCGTACAGCATTGACAGCAACTATGAAAGTAATTTAAATTTTGGTCTGATTTTAATGAAAATTCACTTAGCAACGTATTGAAAATAATTAAATAACATATAAAATGATATATTTGTTGGTAGTGTATTATTCAGCTCTCTCTCTAAAGGAATCATACGCCTGGCAGTGAGTGTCTGGGGGGATTGCAGCTCTGCAGCCCAATGCACGAGCCGCCACTGCTGTGTTGGGCAAGACACAACAAGCTTACTAACACATGCCCGCGGAAAAGTTCGCGGCCTGTGTCCCGGGGCAGCTACAACAACACGGAGACAGGTAATGGCCGTCTCCACAACCACGTTGATGCCTTGAGATACTGACTGACACTGCTTGTTGGCTTCTCATGCAGTTGCAGAAGCCCTGGGGTCTTGGCCAAGAACAGGCTCAGGGCAGTAGTCAGCAGGTGACCATGCACAGCTCTTCTCAGAAGGTGACCGTGTAGAGCTCCTCGCAAGTGACGGTGCAGAACAGCTCTCAGCAGATCAGCAACTCTGAGATGACCACCCAGGTGAGTCCTCCGCTCAGCGGGTGGTCGCTAGCCAGCAGGTTGCTAAGCTGGAGTCCTCTGGCGTTCAAGTTGGTCAGGCCTCCCAGTCGTCTAGCGTGCAGCAGTCGTCTAGCGGGCAGCAATTGTCTAGCGTGCAGCAGTCGTCTAGTATGCAGCAGTCGTCTAGTGTGCAGCAGGTGGCCTCTAACCAAGAGTCGTCTAGTCAGTCAGTGAGCAGTGTGAGCCAGGTGCAGCAGGTAGAGCAGAGCAGCAGCAGCCGCAGCAAGGTGGTCAAGCGAAAGGTTCGCAGAATTAAGAAGGTATGCCAATACCACTTGGACGGAGACACGAGACCTTCCCTCACTGCACTGTTAAGAGGATGATGCCCATATTTCAGTACTAGGCGCTGATCAAGTCATTTACAACACAAAGACTCGCCATCATTTGTGACAGTAAGGCTTCTGATCAAATGAAGACTGTACTCGTGGAGTCACTTGTTATTGATGTCACTGCAAGATGATGTTTTACTAACGCTTCAACGTGAAGTAGAGTACTCCTGACCAACCA
Organism: Homarus gammarus; assembly: GCA_958450375.1. NCBI lineage: Eukaryota > Metazoa > Arthropoda > Malacostraca > Decapoda > Nephropidae > Homarus > Homarus gammarus. The sequence continues at coordinate 2,870,968 of CAUDMG010001186.1, read as the reverse complement.
TTGAAGTGAAAGTCCTTCTCGGAAGACTTTTTGCCGAAATACACGAAGGAGTTATGTCTTGTACAAAGGAGGTCGCTTGACTAATGCCGTGCTGATGCTATGGCGGAAGCAGCTGCTTCTCGCCCTGGGCCTGTGATATGGAGCCAGTAATAAGAGCTGCAATCCGGAGTTGGCAACGCAGATGGGATGCTGTCGGAGCGCCTCTCCCAGTACCGGGGGTTGGGTCTTACCACCTCTCTTTGGTGTTGGGGGAGTTGTGGGTAGTGTGGGAGGGGACGTCCTCTCCTTCATGGAGGAAGCCGGCCTTCTATACAAGCTTTGAATTTTAACTATTAATGTTTAAATAATTTTTACAAAAGTTCTATAATATTTGTTACTTATGTATTTCACTTTGCATTGTTTGATTTTAGTCTTTTAAGCCTTTAATTTAAATCGGCAACATATGACCTAAGCGTCGCCAGGGACATAATTACCACAATCAATCATTAATGATCACTCTAAGCACTTGTCAACAGCACATAGTCTTGTTATTACTTCCAGCACCATCAATTACTTGAGCTTTAAATCGTACTATTGCTTGATTAATAAACATGGAAAAATACACCAGCATACATCAGCTGTAAGGACAGCTTATTCACTCTACATCCATAGTAAACACCAGTACTGAAGTATTAAGACCATACATCTTAATTCTCGACCTACAGTAGGACAGTTATACTCCTGATAACCTGTCCATCATGACACAAGGAGACTTAACATATACAAACTGTCTGGTACCCACTATATGTTGGATCGTTCTTTGGGTTTGTTGCTGTGTCCTAGGGTTTTTAGTTGCTCGCAGAGTTTTGGGGGTATTTTTATTTTCATCGATCTCATTGTTTAAGTAATCATTTTTAGCTCAATTTACATCTCTCTGCTTTGTTTTATAGTCTACAAAAATTCTTTGTGTGACTCATCATGTCTGTTTTCTTTAAACTTACGAGTGAGGTGATCTCTGTGTCTGAATGACTCCAATATCTCATTAGCCACCCAGAGTTCTGTCCGAGCTCTTATTCCTATCCTTCAACCGTGCTACATCACCAAGAATGCCTGTAAACATAGTTTTGTACTTCTCAGACACCTCGTTAACTTCCATGCAATTTTTCACATTTTAGGGAATTCTTTTCTAATTTAATTCTTTTTATTCTCTACCCCACTACTTTTAAACAATTGTAGGGAAGGTGTTGTAATTATATTAAATTTTCTCCTTTCTTTCTACCTTCTTCTCTTCTTTTCTTTATTTCTTTATTGGTTCTCTCTTCAAACTTTCTTTCTTTCAATTTCTCACCTTATTAATTCCATTTGTTATTTATTTCTTAGTTACCTTTCTTCTCATAGATACCCCCTACTTCTTATCTGTGGTAGCATGGTTCTCGCTCTAGGAATATCTGACTTATGGCTACTCGTACACGTTAGCTCTTCAATTTAAATTTACTTTGTATGATAGATTTCAAGACGTTTAAGAGAAAATGAATGGCACCTATTGCTAAAGAAAACACGTCTCTCTATAGGGATAACTTTTCAGTTTCGCACATGTTTTGTGGACGGTGGAGCATAATATGAATAATCGAGTGTTAAACATACTAGCCGTGTTATTATGACCATGACAAAATGATTGATCAATATTTTGTAGTTTATATTGGAATTCTTCTTTATTGTAATTTTTTATTGGCCTTTATAAAGTGATCACTAAGGCCGTCAGGATTGATCCCTATCTGACTAATTTTGTATTGGCTACTGCATATTATATGATCTAGTATGGTGGTTGAAGACTTTGTAATTCGGGTTGATGAATTGATAAGCTGCTTAAAGCCGTTATATCTGAGATTTGGTAATATTTCTTATGCTGTTCTTACTGTTTTATTCTTGCTTTAAACAAATATTAAAGTCCTCTGTATTATTGTTTCACAGTCAGTTCTAATATTTGATAAAATCTTAGCAAATTGATCCACAAACTGACTGTCGTTGGGTGGGCGGTAGAGAGTGCCGACGAGGATGTGTTTAGTTTGGGGTAACAATATCTCTCTCTAGTCATAAGCTCTCCAGATGGTCTTCATGTAAGTCATATCTAAGGTTGCAGGCCAAGTCATTTCTTATATAGGCACAAACAACACCCTCTATTTTCATTTCTTCATTTGTGACTGTGTCGTCAAACTACGATTCTAAGATGGAGATTATAACAGCCCTAGTTTTAGTAGCTATAATTTTGACTTCCGACATCTTTGGCAGCCACGGCCTTGGGTTAATATGCAGAAGATTTACGTAAGCCTTTACGTTTGAAGCACTGTGAAGTCTGTTGGTGTGTTTGAAGGTACAAGTGGTACAGACTGTTGAGCATCTAGGCATATCTTACACGCAGTCAGGAATTGGACCACTAAGTGACAGACTGTCATATTCCTCCTTTGTTACAAAGTTTGTGCATCTTTCATGCACCCATTCTTCACTCAAGTTACACTTTATAGCAAGGTCCACCTATTTCTTTTGTACAATACACACAGAGACGCCTAGATCGTCCTTTTGGTGGTTTTTGTTATCTGTAAGGTGAAGTCCTGCTGACAGGTGGCAGGGACTGCCATTGCTCACCTACTGGCAGGTGGTTGACGGGTGCTGACGGGTGGCTGGGAGTTGGTGGGGACTGGCTGGCCTTGTTATCCTCAAGCAGTGTACAACCCTATGGGCTGTGTAAGGGGGAATTTGTTGTTTTGTATTTTGTGTGCCATTTGACCCTCTCGTGCATAACAAACTTTGGGGCCTGATCAGAAGGTTTTCAGTTAAGCTGACGTAAGGATGTCGAAATTTCTTGACTGGTGTGACTTGTCAGAGGTTCAGTCTTGTGAGGAGTGTATGATATATATGGACACAAAGTAGTACCTTCAGCTGTGTATTATTATATTACTCTTATATTACTCTTATTAATTATGTATAGTAAAGTATTACAGAACATGTATTAATTCTATGTAATATTCCATTTATTGTGCACCATGTTATGTATATAAATTATCATATTTATACTTTATGTATTCAGCTTGTGAATGCTGGCATCTGTACATCCCAGCGCGCAGTAATACATAGATAGATGTAGAGAGTGAAGACAAAGTCCTCGTGGTGTGGAAACGCGAGATTCTGCGTCCTACTGTATATACATCTCCCCAGGGCCGGTGCAAGATGATTTGGCGCCCTAGGCAAGCCTTTAGATGTGCGCCCCCTTGAAAGTTTTGATAAGCTATGTAGGTACAGTAACCCATTACTACATTGTTTCTAAGTCTCGTAACACCACTGATAACATAATTTTCATCTTGTGGCTTTATTACTTCATCCATGCAAATAACCAATTATTGTTATTACATTAAGTCAATAAATCCTTGACGTAAATGTCAATGAAACAATTTTTAGTTATTTTTTTATTTTAGGGTAATCTTTAAAAAATAATAACATATCATACGCATTTAGCTCGCTTCAGCCTCCTGCGAGTTATAACCTACTATTATTACATCATTATTATATACATGTAGCGCAAAATAAGATACTTGTGAGTTGTGACCAGTCATTGGTCGGACAATATATTAAATTGACATCTCAAGTATAAATAGAAAAAGCTTAATGGAGAGATGTAACAGTTATGAATAAAAATAATTGCAACTCTGACCAAGCCACATTAAAAAATTATTTACATTAAAAAACTTAATACAATCACCTATTAATATTTTATTGACTTAAAGAGGTAACATCATGTAATATGTAGAAAAATAAAAATTACTAGTTTAATTATATATTAGCACACGAACGTCACGAAGTCAGAGTCACCAAAGTGCCATTAAAATTTGACTTTTCGTTCTTTAGCTTTGGCAAATGTGGAAATAAGATGCTTTAAGTCCGGCTTCTCAGCAATTTCATGCTCAATTGAGAGAGTGGAAAGCCCAACAAGCCTTTCTTGTGTCATGGTTGAGCGTAAATAATTCTTAATCAATTTTAGTTTAGAGAAACTTCGCTCACCACTGGCCACAGACACAGGGAGTGTCAACTTACTGTTTAGCAGGATAGCCAGCTGTTGAAGTTGTTGCCACTGCACCACACTTTTGGAGATTACTGACTCGGACTGAAGTGGCCTGGTCACTGGTGTCTGTGAGTAATCTGGACAGCTTGAATCTTGATCTCCAACTAATCAAGTTGTTCCAGGTTACTATTTGCCTGGCGGCTGGCGGCTCTGGCCGCTGGCCAGTCTCAGTGGGATTATTTTATGCGAGGTCAAACTTCAGAGGTCAGGTAACCTTGCCTCATCCCGACAAAGGCAGGGAAGGGGCGGCTCAGGGAGGGGAGGGGATGGTGGGGTTGGGAGAAGGGTTCCTCAGATGTCAGCCTTCAGGTCACTGCTCGACAGTTCTACAGGCCGCCAAAGATAAGGACGCGGGTTAGTCCCTCCGGGGGGTTAACGAAGAATATTAAAAAAGAAAACACAGTCGGCTACCGTCTACCTACCCTCGCCTCCCTCCGACCCCCCCCTCCACGGCTCCACCACAGTGTCCACCACAGTTTTCCCTTAATTTTTAGTTTTATCCAAGTTTGCCCTGAATTTGTGGCGCCCCCAGATGTTGGCGCCCTAGGCGACCGCCTAGTTCGCCTAGTGGGTAGCGCCGGCCCTGTATCTCCCGTACGAGAATAGAACCTACTTTTAAGACAACAAGTGTTTGTGTATACTCTCAGTAGTATAGAACATTTTGTGGGTATCCGCGACATACGTCAGAAGGAGTATTCTACCATAAATCAGAGTTATGCTATATGATGTTCCCAGTTTTCCACTGTCTGCAATTTGGAATTCCATTAATTCTTTGTAAGGCAATTTTGATTATGGCATCATTTAAATTAGACGAATTTCAAGCTAACCTCAAAATGAATGATTGGGGTCAGTTAACATGGGGATATAGTATTAAAATTAGAACTTTTTGGAGAAAATTATATTATATTAGTTACTGCAAGAAATTAAACCTTCGTCGATTTTTCAGTCATCAAATCGCAACATAATTATGAAGGACCGTTACAGGTGAGACAAAACAGCAGAACTGCACCTACCAATGATGAACACTTGAGCAGACGATTAGATAATAGTGCGTGGTTACTGTCCAGAGAAAGCTGCGCCATACAGAAAACTCCCACCAACCCATATACAGTAGACGGTACAGCTGTTCTTACATTTCAGTTCTGTTCCCACGGGCAATCTTAGACATACTTATTGCCTGTGAGCTAACAGCTGTGTCCTCAATGTGAATAACACTATGTCCTTATCTCAGTAGCTGGTTATACTACATCTTTATTAATTTACTGCGTCTAATTATTAACACCTTCGGCTTGCTGCGTCTTTCGCAAAGAATTTTTAATAATAGTAACCTATGACTCATATCACAGTCCTGTGACATAGCTGAAGGAAAGCTGCCCGCGGTGTGTTAAGTTAGTAATATTGTGTTCACCATGCACTCACGTTGGGAAGATGACTCTTTGTTTGCTGGTGCAGCGACCTTGAAGCAACTACTGCCCACGGGTATAAATAACGGCACGTCTTATCACCGAATCACAACGAAATTTTCGCTTGGCACTGTCTGTAAGGTTACCAGTCAACAACCGCGATGGGCGTAGGTAGCTGCGTGTGGATGTTTGGTGTGGTGGTGCTGTTGGCAGCAAATGGAGGGGATGGCCACGGGCGTTTGATGGAACCAGTAGGTCGATCGTCCGCCTGGAGGAAGGGCTTCAACACCCCGATCAACTGGGAGGACGATGAGCTCAACTGTGGCGGTTTTGGCGTAAGCAAACTCACCGACGGGGTACTAGGACTCCTCAATTGTATATGAAGAGAACTTTCACAATGTAGGCCAAAATAATTTTTCCCACACGTGATTCTATCTGACTTTAGCGAGGAAAAACGAGCAGGAAGCCAAAATTCTTCATCATTATTTACGCTCTTTCATCATCTCATCATCCCTAAAATGAACGACTCTGAGTAGGGTGGCATACCAGACGATAACAAGGATTTACTGCATCCATGTTTCATATCTAACATTATATCACCTGTTAAGCAATGAGGGACAACTTTGCCCTCTTCATTTGTTAGCTTGCGTATGTAGTGCAGTGCAGTAATTTACCACTACTCACCTTTCAGTCACAGTGGGACCAGAACGACGGCAAGTGTGGGGTGTGTGGCGACAACTGGGCCGACCCCCAGCCCAGGGACAACGAGGCTGGTGGAAAATACGGCAAAGGAATCATTGTTGCTAACTACAATATGAACCAGGTACAAGAGGGACAATTAATTCCTCGTTGCAGGTAACAGATAGCAGAGTAAAAAAAATCTAGGTACTGTATCAGATTCAATTAGCTCCTTAATTTGGTGAAGTAGATGCAGCATTTGCCTCCTGTTCCGACGGTTGCTGCTGCAAGCTTGAAGCATCATAGGTCCACTCATTTAAGTGAAGGCAGTTGAGTGCAATGCTTAATAAGGCTTAGTGTTCAGTGAGAATTGTCAGTAACAGGTAAACTGTAATGTTATTGTAGCTTTGAATAAAGAAAATATAAGGTGGTGTACTTTTGCAAGCAAGATCTGATACATTATACCGTGCAGTACTTGTATCTAAATGGGATCCAATTTATAATTCTAGACACCTTCCACAGCACTATTAGCACCTCATCAGTGCATCCGTCGCCACTAATTTCTTCTCTTGCTTCCAAGTCTTCAACTATTTTAATACTATTCACTTATACAGCATTCATCAGAGGTCTCATTCTTGCCATGGTATCTACCACAGAAATTACCCATCGAGGTAGAACTGACTACTAGTCACTGGGGCCACTTCGAGTTCCACCTGTGTGTCAACAATGATCCGACTCATATTGTTGAGCAGGAATGTCTGGACAAGCACATCCTAGAGCTAGCTGATGGCTCTGGCACCAATTACCCAATAAATTACATCTTCGTACGTCTCAATCTATCTAATACTTCTCTTAGTGTTTGTCTAGTGTCAGTGTCCTTACTGTACTGCTGAAGTGTGTTGTGGTGTTTCTTGGGAAAACTTTAGATTGTTTCATTACTTTGTGGTTTTGGTTCACACTGTGTTTTGCTATACATGTACTGTATTGTAGTGAGTATTGATGTTCCTTGGGAAAAATTACTAATATTTCATTTGTTTGTAATTCTTATGCTTCTCTTATAGCTGTCATGTTGCAGTGGATAGTTGTCTCATGGGGGAAATGCTTTAGTATTGTCAAGTCTTAAGTTTGAACGGTGTCACAATTCACACTTTACTCCCTAATTGGTAAAGATAATAAGTGCTATATCATAGCTTTGTTTTGATATTTCATAATGGTTTTGTTCATATTATATTCAATAATTTATTTGTGCAAATGATCAACTACTTTATTGGTGTGCCCCAGATAATTTTGATTTTCACATAACTTAACATAACTGCAGATCAACAGAAACTGCAAAATATTTCTTATATCAAGTTTATCTCTACTTAAAATACAGCACTCAAATTATCAGTAAAAAAGGAACGTAGTTGATAATCGGCAGAGGAAGAAAACCTATTATTTTTATTTACATTTTTCTATGCACTACTGTAAAAGTTGCCTTCCACTATTGAATATTATATACATACATATATATATATATATATATATATATATATATATATATATATATGTATATATATATATATATATATATATATACAGTATATATATATGTATATATATATATATATATATATATATATATATATATATATATATATATATATAGGCCTATATATATATATATATATATATATATATATATATATATATATATATATATATATACAGTATATATATATATATATATATATATATATATATATATATATATATATATATATATATATCTAGATAAAATCACACGGGAAAATGGAAACAACGGAGGTACTCCGTTGTTTCCATTTTCCCGTGTGATTTTATCTAGATTTATCTTATCCACGTTTTCATTGTGGATTTTCATAAAATATAATATATATATATATATATATATATATATATATATATATATATATATATATATATATATATAATCTGTGCTGTACTGTATCAATTAAATAAATTTTTTACAGGACCCAGTGAACCTTACCATCCCAGTGATTCTGCCAAAAGGTGTATCATGCACCCAGTGTGTCCTTCAGTGGCACTACAGATGCGGTGAGTCGTGTTCCTCCACACAATGACTCATCTGTCATACTTTTTTCTGTAAATTGAATATAGAAGTTTTAAGTCTTTTGGTAAGGGATAACTCACATGCGTGTACAGATAAACAGAAATACGGATTCCTTCATTATCTAAAAAGGTTGGGTCCCTTGAAAACCGTTTGGATAGCAAATAACAACATATGGGAAAAATAGAGTTAGGTGCCCAGTTAAAGGTAAACCCCAATATTATACCCCAAAGCATGAAATCGTTTCACGAACACCAAAACAACCTAACAACTGTAATTTAGTAACTGCCTACAAGAAAATATACTATACAGTTGTTACTTTACCTTAGTGGTCAGGGCTCAACCGCAGGGAGTAAGGAGGGGTGAGATGAGTGAGGCTGTCCACCTCATCACTGCTGAATATGGGTACAGGTGGAAGGGGTGAAAGAAATTCCGTTGGTGGAATAAGTTGAAGAAATTCCATTGGTAGGAGAAATTCCGCTGATGGAGGGAGTGGGACTGGAAGATGAGGATGCAGTTGTCCTGGGTCTGAAGACGGTGACAGGGTTGAAGAAAGCATGAGATGGTGAGCTGTTTTGCCTTGTTCTTCAGCTGATGACGCATTTCAGTATAGATGCGTATGTTTTCCTCCATACTGGAGAATGAGCCGGTTCTCAGGCTGCTGCTCATCTTGTTGTTTGTCATCATCACCTACCCTCTCCTCGACACACCTTTCAGTCCACCTTTAAAGTTCGTGCACACACTCAGGCCAGATCTTTTGCCACAAGTCGCCCATAGTTTTCTGTGACACTTTCTTCCAAGACTCTTTGATGTGATCGATGGCCTTCTTGATGTTAAATGGCTTCCGGAATTCCTTATTGGTCTGGTTGATCATGATCCCGCATCGTTCACCTGAGGTAGTAAGCCCTAAACGTGAAGATGACACCTTGATACATGGGTTGTAACAGTAAGGTGGTGTAAGATGGCAGAAACATCACTTCAATATTGTCTGTCCATTTGTCCATGCTGGGTGGATGTGCAGGAGTATTATCTATCACCAGGAGGAATTTGTTGGCAAAGCTGTTGCTGGCACAATGAAACTTTGGACACATTGGAGAGGTATTGGGTGACATAGTTCTGGGTCAGTTCCATTGTCACCCATGCCTTCTGGTTGGAACGCCAAATGATGGGAAAGTGATTTTAAGGAAGTCCTGGGGTCCTCTGAGTGGTAGACGAGCATGAAGGTAACCTTCATTGTTACCACCAAACAGGAGGGTGAGCCTGTCCTTGGTTGCTTTAAAACCAGGTACAGTTTTCTCCTCCTGAGCAATGAAGGTATAAGATGGCATCTTCCAAAAATGCCCAGGCTCCTCGATGTTGATGATTTGCTTGGGTGTGTAACCACCTCCCTTAAACTTCTGCTTCAAGAGGTCTGGGAAGGATTGTGCAGCTTCAGCATTGGCATTCAAAAGTTTGAAGATTATCCTGACACTTGAACCGCTAAAACCACCCTGAGCTGGCCTTAAATTCGCTCACAGTTGATGATTCGTCAGATCCCGGGTCCCTCCTGCAGTCTTCCCACAAAAACAAAGCCTTTTCCTTGATGATGGAGGAGGGCAGGGTGGAGCCACGTGCAGTTTGCTCTTCTAACCACAGCTCCATATTGCCCATAGAAGAGTTAAGAATCCAGGTTAACCAGCTTGCTCCTACCCGTGTGACGTTCTCAGCTGTTTGCTTGATCTCAGCATGTTTGAAGATCGAATCCACAGTAGAAGCAGACTGGGCCTTCACCCAGTTCATGATGCTTGACTACCTCCAGCTTGATCTCAAGTGTATCAGCTTTAAGCGGAGAGGGAAACCAAGGAGTCGGCACACTGCTTGGATGCTATTGCATACAGATTCATGTACAGCTGGTACGAATACACACATATAAAGAGAGAACACTCCAAACTCACTGCGAATGGCAGGCGAGCGTAAGACACTGAAAGTGGGCAGGTTTTTTTTGTTATGCTCAATGAGCAACGAATATGTTTCTGTTCAACACTTCAAGATGGCTGCCTAGGCGTGTGTAATTAGAATTTTCGATCAGATCATTTTTGTAGGTGAGGAAGGATCTCTTTCGGATAGTGAAAGAGGTGTAAGAATAGAATTTTCAGATACAGCTGTACGGAACATTCAGATAACGAAGGATACCTGAACAATAACATATACAGAACTGTACAGTAGTTCATAAGACACACATACAAAATTACTAAGAAACATTTAAATTACAAATTCACATATAGTAAACTGTATATCTGTAGATTAATGCAACATGATACAATTATGCAAAAAATAATAAAATTATCCATGTAAACAGGTACAGTTGAATAACATAACTGTTTCTCACAGGTAACAGCTGGGGAGACTGTGGCAACGGCACAGAGGGCATGGGATGTGGACCCCAGGAGTGGTTTAGAGGATGTGCTGACATATCCATTTCCTAGAGGGAACCAAGTAATTTTCCTACAAGAGCCTAATGCAGCCCTAAAGCTTCCAAGTTTCATGTTCTTCAGATATACTTGGGTTAGTTCGGGAAATTGTCTTTCCCCAAGTGTAGAGGTTTTATATTATTAAATAAAACCTAAACTAAGGCCTTTTACCACCATTTTTAAAAGCATTTGCAAGGTAATTTTCCTTTTTTATTTTCCTTTGTTAAGACCCCCCAGCTCCTTTGACCATTTAATTACGAGAACCCTAATATAACAGCCTTGGTTAACAGTGAAATATGTAAACTCTATGATTAGATAATATAGACAGACCATCACCTGAAAGCTAGTGTAACTTTGGAAATACCCATACAATGCTATGGGGTTGTATAAAACTTCACTGGCAGCAATAAACAAAGTATATTAAAGAAAGAGGAATACACTAACAGCTCAAATTACAAGTTTACACTCGGCCGCAGCCACCCAGCACAACACATAACTCGACTCTAATTTCTCTCAAATATCTATCCTCTCAATAATTATATGGCTTTCTCTTATAAAATCATAACCTCCAACACATAACTCCACCACAATAATAAAAAAATGGATCCTGACACCGCAATTTTACAGTTATACAAACCCAAATTCCCCCAAGGACGCCAATTATAAAGCGACACCACTCGAAAGAGAGCATGAAATAAGAGATGTTACTTTCGTATAAATTTGTTAAAGCTGCCGGTTAAATTCAAGCACTATGATTTACTAAAATATTTAAAACATTAAAACAATATGAATAATCATCCTAACATACAGTATTATAAATGAACTGAAAGAGTATGGTAGTACCTTAAGGGATAACTAATCAATTCTCTTAGAAGGAGCCGACTGTAATACCTCCCCTCTTCAAGACATGAACCGATCTCGAATTGGCTCATGAGATGGAGATGCGGGACAAAGCATCTGCAACAACATTAGGTCTGCCCATAGTGAGCTTTGTCAGACCAAACCAAGCCAACAGAAAAAAACATACAAATTAGTAACTATGATGGAAGTGCTACTGATAGGTAGCAGTTATTTTTTGTAAAAATGTGGTTGCATTTTCGCCTCAGGGGCTATTCTAAATACTGCATATGATATTACCATGATCACTGTCTATATGTGTCATCTGTAATGAGTGTTTATCAGACCATAGCTTATAGCCCAGAGAAAAACAGCAAATATAACAGTAAAGCAGAAGTAAGTTGACCCACCCTACAGTAACTAGTGAGATTAAGATCTGACCCAAAGGAGGTCACGGTCACAAAGGGAAACAGAGTTCTCACCGCCACGTGTTTAGTTAAACCGGAGTCATGACGGTGTTAACTCAAGAAACTACCCTCTAGCCAGCACCACCCACCTGGGCAAACACAGCTGTCTCGACACATCCAGATTAGTGTTAATTAATAACGGCATCTGCCGGCCTGACACCGCCAATGTAAGGGACCGACAGTTCCTTCCGAGATACACACAGGGAAAGACAGAACTCTGAGGCACACAGTCACAAGTTGAGGTCGGGAGGGGGACTTCCCTCCCTTGTATGGGAAGTTCGTTACTTCCACCCACTTTGACCTGACCACTAACAAATCCTGTTTCAAGGTTTACATAATGCAGTGGAATAGTCAGCCCTGCTCCTAACCCTCTCAGTCTAGCCACTTCACCAGAGTGTGAATCTCCTGTCCACTCTGTTGATTTTTTTAGGATTAGGCGTTGGTTAGCTCCTGTGTCCCTCAGGATCACAATCTTTTTCTAAGGACCCTCGCCCAATGAAATTGTTCCCTCATTTATAAATTAAACTCTTAGCACACCGTTTATCTTCACTGTTCTTAGTACCTCGTACTTCACTACACTCATTCTGAGGCTTCCAACAAGAACAGTTAAACCTGCCGACTTAGACAAATTTGTACATTTATATTTGGCATGACCAATGACTCCACATGCTAAACACTTGACTGGCAGTCTCCCCTGCCTGTTCTTATTGTTATTATAACTTAAGTGTGGTCTTGAGAAATTTTATGGATGACTTTGAGACACAATGCTATTTTGTCAACCTTTATAATTATTTGACCCTTGTTGTCTTGAATAATTATTATACACTTGGTTCCTCTGACCTTTGTCACTAGATTGATACCGAACCTTATTTATATTTTGTTTTCATGATACCTCCTCCCTATACATTTTGTATGCCACATTTAACCGGTCCGCCATCATATTATTCTTATTCAACGTACAGTTTCTTTTCACAATAACATATCACCTCACCTAGCTGCGCACTTCTTCACTCACAATGGTAAAAAATTACCTTATCCACAGTATACCACGATGCACCTATCCACTTACAATGGTACAATTCTCCTAGGACAGGCCTCTATTACATGTTACGACCCTCCAGCTCATTTGACCAACCAAGAGAACCCTGAAATAACAGCTTTGGGTAACAGTGAATGGTGGTTTGAGCCTCTTAGTAGGTTCCACTAAGCCACTCTGCAACAGGAACTTCACCTCCTTTTGAAGAAATACGTTTTCTTGGGTTAACTCGGTAGGGTGCTTGCTCATGGGTCGAGCACCACGTCATGTTCCACCAATGTACAGGGATGCGGAATGTCATCGAAGAGTTGCACGAACTCCTCCAATAAAGACATACATTCATTATCTGTCAGGGGCACTCCAGTATGAATGGAGAAATCCTGAAGCTCTTCTACTTCTGGTAAGGTATCAGGCATGACTAAGGTACAGTTTCACCCAAAAGTTCGTTAACTCTCCCAGCCAGCTATTGCTGCACTGCCTGCTTCAGATGTATGAATTTGAGTCTGTTACTTCGAACCTTTAGACTCATTCGTATCGGTTTCTTGTTCTGGTTGGTACACATTACATTTTACATATTTTCCTGAGAAACTGATATGCCAACATTTTCCCCAGCACTAATCGCATCATGTTTTTATTTCACATCAAGTCTCTTGTATTATCTGTTTGGTGTATTAGTGTTGGTTATAATAGTGATCAGAATGGGTCGTAAGTGAGGACCGCTATTTCACACCACATGTGAAAGAAAAAATATGTTGAGTTTAACTGAGTGTGACAGCGAAGGGTAACCTGACTCAGTAAAGCACACTTGGTTCAGTGTCGCTCTCCTCACGCTTATTAGTTGTTAGTATGTCAAATACTGAACCTATATCACTGGTTTTAATTTGAAAATTCAATCTATATATATATATATATATATATATATATATATATATATATATATATATATATATGCAAGTTAATCGCTGTAGGTGCGCGTGATCCAGGTATATGCTGATAACCACTGCTCCATCCCCGTTACTCGATCTCCCAACTCGATGTTCCGGACCTCTAGTCATCGATTATGGAAACATTGGATGGCCCGAGCTTGGGCCCATAGCTTGGGCTCATGGTTAGGCTCTCCGGAGCTCCGTATCTGTGTTGTTCAGATCTCGAACAGAGTTGTAATGAAGCGGAGGAGGGCAGAGCATTCCAGGACGGACGAGGGTGTGGAGTTGGTGCTCGCTGGTCGGCGGAGCCGGTTGTGGTTGATAGCAAATTGTGTTACTATGGCTTAGGATGTAATGTAAGTTTATAATATTTATGTACATTTCTATGTGGTAGGTTTAGGGTGATTGTTTGGGTATTGTTTTATATTTATATAACTGTTGTATGAGTGTGGCGATTGTTAATGTTTGATTATTGCTGGGTGTTGGTGTTTCTTGTCAATATATTGTGCATTCCAACATTGCGTTTGCTACTACTCTCCTATAGTGATACAGAATACCTGAGTGAGACTGAATAATGCAGGAGCAATAGGCTAAACATGAGGTGAAATGTAAGTAAACAGAACGTTCGAGTCTGTGGGGGCGGATGCTTGGTAGTGTAATTATTTATTCCGAAAATAAAAACACGGGAAAGAAGCACGAAACTTGTAAAAACTGCGTAATATGCAGTTATTTTCGACCTGGGTAGAAAGTCAACAGAAATAGTAACTAGTCAGAAAAATTGGTAGTTTATGTGCAAAATTAGTGTTAATATTACATAACAATGGTTTCACACAGAATAATTAAAGCCTTATGACCTTGAAAGATAACTGAAACCTGACAGTGGGCACGACTATGAGGGGTAAAAGGACATACAAGTATTTGGCATCATTTGTTTAAGAGAAAATGGTTGAAAAATAATCCTGAATGTACGATTAAGACTCTCAGCACCGGAAAATTATCATTTGAAGTTTGTCAGTGAGTTACTCTTTGAGGTTCTGTATCGAGTTATATCGAGGATCTATACTGATGCTTGTTGAAGGATGAAAGAATCCACCAGCTATTGTGTTACTGTTATAATTTTTCGTTTAAGTAACAAAGTTGTATATAATCAGAGTAAGGAAAAGAAAACTGTGGCCTCATTCATGAATTTTGTTTCAGGCAGGATGGTTCATGGCCCAGGACATGATGGGTGGCGCCAAGACTTCCTCTACCTCCAGGGCGAGGTGAGTACTGTTTCTGCTACTCGTATTATGGAACCATGGACGTGTATATTTGAGGGTATTTTTTATTTATTTTTATTTTTTGGTGGAGCAGACACTTTTCGAACAAGTTTGCTGTGATGCACAGATGCTTATCTACAGTAATAGGAGATAAAGAAAGCAAAATAGGAATGTGAAATAGTATATACAGTACAGTTTTCCATCAGAACTGTTAACTTTCACCAACCTAGCAAAAAATTTCAGATTAAACTTCCATCCCGCTTTACTCGTTATCTACTGGAAGGATCGAGAGGATGTGCTTGTTTTAAAGGAAAAATGTATATTAAGGCGGAGAGCATTAAATAATGACTGCATACTCTTGAATCTGTTAATTCAGTTTACTGCCTATGAGCAGAAAACATAAATTTGCTGGTGGAAAATTATAATTATCACTCCTGTGATGTTTACGTTAAAGAAGTTTCTGAACAAAGTTACTTAAAGTTTTTGGGTGGTTTGCTGGTTCACCCAGATGTGATTAAGTGCCTAACATGACAATTGGGCAACGTGAAGATGGTCGAGTGCATTACCGGCTAAACTGCTCTGTTGCATACCTAAATCAGGGTTAGTTTAAACTGTGACGTATACCTATTGGCTGTAACGGTCTGGCTGTAACGGTCCTTCTGTAACTGCGACATCTAGATGGCAAGTATGATGTTTTTTTGCTTAGGCAGTTTCTACACATTTTCTTTAGTGATTTATTGGAGAAAAAGTTACAATAAGCTTATTTCTTCGACAATATTATACAAGGTTATTATAAAGGATATATATGCTAACGTCTCCGTGACCAATGCTTACTGTTAAACATGATTAGGTTTAAGGATATGGCGCCATGTGTAACTGTGGGCTGAAAATAAGCATTAATAGTAAAAAAAAAAAGAATGTAACAACCGTTAGTACATGAGGGCGTCAAGGAGCCAAGGTAAAGTGACCCGCTATTCTCAGCCGTTGAAGTGTGAACTAAGATCCCGTGTGGAGGGTGTGTGGCTGGGGTCCTGGTAGCATGAACTGGAGGGTGTGTGGCTGGGGTCCTGGTAGCATCCACTGGAGGGTGTGTGGCTGGGGTCCTGGTAGCATCCACTGGAGGGTGTGTGGCTGGGGTCCTGGTAGCATGAACTGGAGGGTGTGTGGCTGGGGTCCTGGTAGCATCCACTGGAGGGTGTGTGGCTGGGGTCCTGGTAGCATGAACTGGAGGGTGTGTGGCTGGGGTCCTGGTAGCATCCACTGGAGGGTGTGTGGCTGGGGTCCTGGTAGCATGAACTGGAGGGTGTGTGGCTGGGGTCCTGGTAGCATCCACTGGAGGGTGTGTGGCTGGGGTCCTGGTAGCATACAGTGGAGAGTGTGTGGCTGGGGTCCTGGTAGCATGAACTGGAGGGTGTGTGGCTGGGGTCCTGGTAGCATACAGTGGAGAGTGTGTGGCTGGGGTCCTGGTAGCATGAACTGGAGGGTGTGTGGCTGGGGTCCTGGTAGCATCCACTGGAGGGTGTGTGGCTGGGGTCCTGGTAGCATGAACTGGAGGGTGTGTGGCTGGGGTCCTGGTAGCATCCACTGGAGGGTGTGTGGCTGGGGTCCTGGTAGCATGAACTGGAGGGTGTGTGGCTGGGGTCCTGGTAGCATCCACTGGAGGGTGTGTGGCTGGGGTCCTGGTAGCATGAACTGGAGGGTGTGTGGCTGGGGTCCTGGTAGCATCCACTGGAGGGTGTGTGGCTGGGGTCCTGGTAGCATACAGTGGAGAGTGTGTGGCTGGGGTCCTGGTAGCATACAGTGGAGAGTGTGTGGCTGGGGTCCTGGTAGCATACAGTGGAGAGTGTGTGGCTGGGGTCCTGGTAGCATCCACGGGAGAGTGTGTGGCTGGGGTCCTGGTAGCATACACTGGAGGGTGTGTGGCTGGGGTCCTGGTAGCATCCACGGGAGAGTGTGTGGCTGGGGTCCTGGTAGCATCCACGGGAGAGTGTGTGGCTGGGGTCCTGGTAGCATACACTGGAGGGTGTGTGGCTGGGGTCCTGGTAGCATGAACTGGAGGGTGTGTGGCAGGGGACCTGCTAGCATCCACTGGAGGGTGTATGGCTGGGGTCCTGGTAGCATACAGTGGAGAGTGTGTGGCTGGGGTCCTGGTAGCATACACTGGAGGGTGTGTGGCTGGGGTCCTGGTAGCATACAGTGGAGAGTGTGTGGCTGGGGTCCTGGTAGCATACACTGGAGGGTGTGTGGCTGGGGTCCTGGTAGCATACAGTGGAGAGTGTGTGGCTGGGGTCCTGGTAGCATCCACTGGAGAGTGTGTGGCTGGGGTCCTGGTAGCATGCACTGGAGAGTGTGTGGCTGGGGTCCTGGTAGCATGCACTGGAGAGTGTGTGGCTGGGGTCCTGGTAGCATTCACTGGAGGGTGTGTGGCTGGGGTCCTGGTAGCATGCACTGGAGGGTGTGTGGCTGGGGTCCTGGTAGCATCCACTGGAGGGTGTGTGGCTGGGGTCCTGGTAGCATTCACTGGAGGGTGTGTGGCTGGGGTCCTGGTAGCATACACTGGAGGGTGCGTGGCTGGGGTCCTGGTAGCATACACTGGAGGGTGTGTGGCTGGGGTCCTGGTAGCATCCACTGGTGGGTGTGTGGCTGGGGTCCTGGTAGCATACACTGGAGGGTGTGTGGCTGGGGTCCTGGTAGCATACACTGGAGGGTGCGTGGCTGGGGTCCTGGTAGCATCCACTGGTGGGTGTGTGGCTGGGGTCCTGGTAGCATACACTGGAGGGTGTGTGGCTGGGGTCCTGGTAGCATACACTGGAGGGTGTGTGGCTGGGGTCCTGGTAGCATACACTGGAGAGTGTGTGGCTGGGGTCCTGGTAGCATACACTGGAGGGTGTGTGGCTGGGGTCCTGGGAGCATACACTGGAGAGTGTGTGGCTGGGGTCCTGGTAGCATCCACTGGAGGGTGTGTGGCTGGGGTCCTGGTAGCATACACTGGAGGGTGTGTGGCTGGGGTCCTGGTAGCATACACTGGAGGGTGTGTGGCTGGGGTCCTGGTAGCATCCACTGGGGAGTGTGTGGCTGGGGTCCTGGTAGCATACACTGGAGGGTGTGTGGCTGGGGTCCTGGTAGCATACACTGGAGGGTGTGTGGCTGGGGTCCTGGTAGCATACACTGGAGGGTGTGTGGCTGGGGTCCTGGTAGCATCCACTGGAGGGTGTGTGGCTGGGGTCCTGGTAGCATACACTGGAGGGTGTGTGGCTGGGGTCCTGGTAGCATACACTGGAGGGTGTGTGGCTGGGGTCCTGGTAGCATACACTGGAGGGTGTGTGGCTGGGGTCCTGGTAGCATACACTGGAGGGTGTGTGGCTGGGGTCCTGGTAGCATACACTAAAGGGTGTGTGGCTGGGGTCCTGGTAGCATCCACTGGAGAGTGTGTGGCTGGGGTCCTGGTAGCATACACTAAAGGGTGTGTGGCTGGGTTCCTGGTAGCATTCACTGGAGGGTGTGTGGCTGGGGTCCTGGTAGCATGCACTGGAGGGTGTGTGGCTGGGGTCCTGGTAGCATCCACTGGAGAGTGTATGGCTGGTGTCCTGGTAGCATCCACTGGAGGGTGTGTGGCTGGGGTCCTGGTAGCATCCACTGGAGAGTGTGTGGCTGGGGTCCTGGTAGCATACACTAAAGGGTGTGTGGCTGGGTTCCTGGTAGCATTCACTGGAGGGTGTGTGGCTGGGGTCCTGGTAGCATGCACTGGAGGGTGTGTGGCTGGGGTCCTGGTAGCATGAACTGGAGGGTGTGTGGCAGGGGACCTGCTAGCATCCACTGGAGGGTGTATGGCTGGTGTCCTGGTAGCATCCACTGGAGGGTGTGTGGCTGGGGTCCTGGTAGCATCCACTGGAGAGTGTGTGGCTGGGGTCCTGGTAGCATACACTAAAGGGTGTGTGGCTGGGTTCCTGGTAGCATTCACTGGAGGGTGTGTGGCTGGGGTCCTGGTAGCATGCACTGGAGGGTGTGTGGCTGGGGTCCTGGTAGCATGAACTGGAGGGTGTGTGGCAGGGGACCTGCTAGCATCCACTGGAGGGTGTGTGACTGGGGTGCTGGTAGCATCCACTGGAGGGAGTGTGGATGGGTTCTTGGTAGCATCCACTGGAGGGTGTGTGGCTGGGAACCTGGTATCATCAAATGGGGAGGGTGTCTGACTGGGGTCCTGGTAGAATCCACTTGAGGGTGTGTGGCTGGGGTCCTGGTAGCATCCACTGAAGGGTGTGTGGCTGGGGTCCTGGTAGCATCCACTGGTGGGTGTGTGGCTGGGGTCCTGGTAGCATCCACTGGAGGGTGTGTGGCTGGGGTCCTGGTATCAGCCAATGGAGGGTGTGGCTGGGGTCCTGGCAGCATACACTGAAGTGTGTGTGGCTGGGTTCCTGGTAGCATCCACTGGAGGGTGTGTGGCTGGGAACCTGGTGTCATCAAATGGGGGGTGTGTCTGGCTGGGGTCCTGGTTGCATCCACTTGAGGGTGTGTCGACTAGGTCGAATGCTTTAGTGAAATCAATGAAGGCGACAGCTACAAACGTTTTTCGTTTCTCGAGATGGCGGTATATGTAATCGAGAAAGCTGACAAGACAGTGAGTGGTGGAGGAAGTTTTCATGTTGCCAAATTGCTGAGGGTCTACGACTCCTGCAATATCAGCATAAGCCCAGTCGAACACAAAACTTTCACAAATTAGGCTGGGTATTGGGGTGATTGCAATAGGTCGTAGCTGATTTAAGGATTGTGGGCTGGTTGACTTGGGCACTGGTGATACATAAGAGGTCTTCCAGTCAGCTGGGCATCTGGCTTGACTGAGAGAAGCATTGATGATGGAGCATAGGGGTTTAACAAGCTCCGGGGAGAACTCCTTGAAGAGTTTCATTGGTAAGTCAATGGGGGTGGTAGAACGTTTTAATTTTAGTTTGTCCAGGCGTTTTGCTACTTCAAATTCTTCTACTAAGTCGGTGGGAAGGGGGGCTGGTAGGTAAGCAGGGAGAGTGGTTGTGTCAAGCCGGGGAAGCGTCTGGCATATAGTAGCGAAATGGTTATTTGATTGCTCAGATGCGTCAACATTAGTGTCACTGGGGTCCTGGTAGCATCCATTGGAGGGTGTGTGGCTGGGGTCCTCGTATCAGCCAATGGAGGGTATGTGGCTGGGGTCCTGGCAGCATGCACTGAAGGGTGTTTGGCTGAGATCTTGATAGCATCCACTGGAGGGTATGTGGATGGGGTCCTGGTAGCATCCACTGGAGGGTGTGTCGCTGGGATCGTGGTAGCATCCAATGGAGGGTGTGTGGGTGGGATTCTGGTAGCATCCACTGGAGGGTGTTTGGCTGAGATCCTGATAGCATCCACTGGAGGGTATGTGGATGGGGTCCTGGTAGCATCCACTGGAGGGTGTGTCGCTGGGATCGTGGTAGCATCCAATGGAGGGTGTGTGGGTGGGATTCTGGTAGCATCCACTGGAGGGTGTGTGGCTGGGGTCCTGGTAGCATGCACTGGAGGGTGTGTGGCTGGGGTCCTGGTAGCATGCACTGGAGGGTGTGTGGCAGGGGACCTGCTAGCATCAACTGGAGGGTGTGTGGCTGGGGTCCTGGTAGCATCCACTGGAGGGTGTGTGGCTGGGGTCCTGGTAGCATCCACTGGAGGGTGTGTGGCTAGGGTCCTGGTAGCATCCACTGGAAGGTGTGTGGCTGGGGTCCTGGTAGCATCCAATGGAGGGTGTATGGTTGGGGTCCTTGTAGCATCCACTAGAGGATGTGTGGTTAGAGTCGGTGTCTGCTAATATATTCAGAGGAACGAGTGGAACGTCGTATTTTTTTCATGGTTGTGCAGCATTTTTTTTCCACCTGAATGATGGTCTCTTACTTGAGTTAGTTGTGAGATATCCAGTGTAGGGAATTATCTGCCGCAATACGTGGGTAGTGAGCGTCATGCAGGTGATGCTTCTGACAACTTTGCTCGCTTGGCTGAGAACGTTGTTTATTTATGACTTCTACCGATATAATTTCTTGGTGTTCTAGCATTTTACTTACAACTTTTAGGCGTTAACTGAGGAATCAAAATAAAGACCATTTTATTGATCAGTCAAAACACCAGAAGATGTTCAAACACCCGGTGATCTTTTGTTATAAAACACAATTTATACGTTGACAAACACGACCTTCAGCACAGCCAATATTCTCATAACGATGAGTTAACTACCGTATATTACCTTAACTACTCTCTTATAGCTCAGGTTCCTCACCCAGTCACTGTGAGCCGAAACAATATAGACACACCAGGCACAAAGAAGCTTATTATTTACTTTTGGAAAAAAAAATATATAAATAGAATAATAGATTATGGATGTTTATTAGTATAGATGCATGAAAGGTAGTGTATGAGAGACGGTAAATTGTTCACACAGAATGTTTTAACACTAGAACAATTATGTCTTTGATAACCTATTAAGGGATGATTTAATACCACAATAAAGGTGAGACTAAAGAAAAATAAGTCAGAAAAGGTTGATTAATAATATCACTCGAATTTCGATTAATATGAGAAGTCGTATAATCTTATTCTCTGAACTGCAAGATGTAAATATTGTTTTTTTTAATTCAAGTTTACATCTGCTGTATCTGAAGTTTAAAGGATGGATGATACAGGTTAAGTTCATACCTTTAAATTTAAGGTTTTTAGAAGAGACAAGCTAGTCATACTTCTAAAACCAGAGTTTGAGAGTTCGGTTAGGGGAACGTTATACAGTGACTTCTGTTTGACTGACACATAAGGGAGGGAATAGTCCGTTATATTAAGGTTCTTTAGGTATGTAACCTCCATATTAGAGTATTTGGGAGAGTAGTCCACTATATCGAGGTCCGTTAGATATGAAACTTCCATATAATACATTTAAACCAATGTCCACCATAAGTGAGCGCAGGACTATGTTAAGAGCATAGTGAAGTAGACAACAGTGAAGACGAACGCAGCGACAGGCACCAGCACCAAGCGGAAGAGGCGCAACAGTCGATCTGGCGTCAACCTCGAAGGCAACGGGGAAAACTTTGGCCTTACACGAATCATGGCCTCTGACTCCAGACACTCGACGAAGACGTGGACAATGATGATCACGAAGAGGAGAATGGTGCAGGAGAAGAACCACACGTCGATCATCTTGACGTACGCCGTCTGAGGCAACGAGGAAGACGTCTGGTTGAAGAATGTGTAGAGCACCAAGAGAGTCGTTAGGCTGACTACTAGACGAACCTGGGCCATGGTGAGAGTTGATAAGCATTAGTATCACGTGACTGTTAGAATGATATAAATGATACGTTATTCAAAGTTAGAATAATATAACCCTAAGTGCCAACACTAACACAAACTCATAATATAAATATAGCGCCAAAATCTCTCTTCCATCACGCCATGACGCTCTTAGTTACGGAACACACGCCAGGCGAACGCTCGTCAGCCTACAGGCACTTATCCTCGACACACCTGCAGCAGCTGGACTTTAACGTAGAGTGTAGAGTAGCCGATGGTGAGCAGCATGGTGGAGGGCATGAAGACCGAGAGTACTATCAGGGTGTAGCGCCTCGTTAGTGTGTACCCCACCTGCAGGGAGGGATGACACCTGTACACTCACCATCCTTTATCACTTAATCAAAACTACAGACGATGTATCACCTAGGACTGTCTTCTTTTGATTCCTTATTTAATACAATATAGCGAAGTAAAAGAATAGATAGATGAGCATAATATAATTGACAATAGCAAAAAACATCCGCAAAACAGTACTAAAAATATTCGTGACACGTTAACATATATTGATGAAAGAGAGTACCATGACCTAACAAACACCAAATAACAAGTACACTAACAAAGACAGTTAACAGACCTCCAATAGACTCTCCCTGTTGGTATTTGTTTTGTGATGGGCGTAGAAGTCACTGATGATGTAGGTGGGGAGCTTCTTGTCCTGGTCGTACTCCACCTTCGCTCTGCTCTTGGTGAAGGCAACCAGCTCTTTACTCAGTGAGGACAGCTGCACCATCACCCCGCACCGCTGCACATCAAATGGGTAGTAGAAGACGTCGAAGGTACAGACGAAGCTGCCGCTGTAGTGTTGATGTTGGATAATGAGGGCAGCAGATCCTCCGTACATTTTGTCTGAGAAGTAAATGTGATCGTCATCGATTTATCATCATCCATCCAAACTAAGAGTCCCAGGGATATTTCCACATCTTTTGGGCTTTTAGTATTGGTACCATCACGCACGAAAGGCATCTAATTAAGTCGGCAAAAGCAGATTAATACTTAGCTGACATAATGCTAATAAGATAGTGTGAAGACGTTTGAGAATCTAGCTGAGTTACCTCCTTAATGTATGACTCGCGTAAGTGGCGAGTGTAAATATTTGGGTATGAAAAGACTCCGTAAAATGAGAACAGATTCTAACCATGATTTATCTTAAAGTATATACATTCAAATATGTAAATAATATACTTTTCCGTGATGGTGATGAGGAGATGGAGAGAAGAGAGCCATTTGCTCCGAAGATAGAAGACGGTGGAGGAGGACGGTAAAGTTAGGATCTGTGTTCTAGCACGTTTGTATTTATTTCTCTCATTGTTTGTACTCGTCAGTAAATCATGTTTGTAATAACGACATATAAAGATAAATTTTTCTTACTATAAGTCAATGGAATTTAATGGGTAAATGGTAAAAAACTTACTTAATTTTATTACACATGTTTATCATTATCTTTAACTAAGGAAACTTTATGAGAACTGCGTCACATGTTTACAGTACACCAGCTTACTTAAACCTTCTCACGGTGTTTAAAACTTAGATATTATATTATGTAGAAAACTAAGTAAATAAATTATATTAATATTAAAAAAAGCATTGTTATTTTTGTCGACTACATGATTTTACAACTACCGAGAAGATTCATAAAGTTAATGAGTTACTTTAATGCAACAAAATTAATTAAACCAATTTGGTTAAAGAGCATAAAGCGATGACAAGGTCTTTGTGAAGACTGACGAAGCAAAACCACAAAAGACAACATGAAAAATACGTAGTTAATAAACACCAATCATATTGAATGTTTCTGGCGAGTTGCACAGATCATCTCAAGTGCTAATTGAAACCGATTTTAAAGTATTAAATAGTTAACATGGGAGTATGTAATCAAAATATATCATTCACTAAGGATGGAGTTCATTGGCTGCAGAATTAAATATAATCACTAAAGAGAATTATATTGCGATCTGAGCTAATAAAATGGAATACGATATTGTCTAATAATGTACTCGTATAAAGAACTATTGATTCAAGGTAACACATGTTTGTAAAGTACAAACATTGCAGCATGCGACTCACCCATATTGACCACGTTAAAGTCAACAGGCAGCGAGTCATCCACCTTCTGTACGAAAACATTCTCCTTGAGGAGATTCAACTGTCCATCTTTGACGTTGGGAAACTCCAGCTCGGGCCTCCAGATACTGCCCTTCTCCTCACTGGAAAGCTTGTTGGCGTGTATGATAGAGCGGAGGTTACGATACTTGAGTCGGGAGTCCATCCAACTCATTGTGACGATAAACTCCAGATGAATCGCTTGTTGGACGTCGGCAATGTTTAGGAAGCGAAGGAACTTAAATATAATGTGAGGCTGAAGTGGCTGTGAGGCGTTGGCTATGTTCTTGGGAGGTTTGAAGCTCCGGTATCCTGCGGGAATGTGGAGGATGGAGCAGTTGTCCTCGTCCGTCTCATCATCACAGTCATCCTTAGCGTCACAGCGAGCGGCCAGGTCGATGCACTGCCCGTCGTCACACATGTATTGTCCCGCCTCACATATAGATAAACTGAGATCACGTTCACTCCCCTCTGGTTGATGACATATGGGAGCTGCCAGTGACCACCTTTGTCTCCCTAAAGGATACAGATCACTGGATGCCAGACTCAGGTACGCCAGAGTCGAGTTAGTCTCAGTGTTATGAAGTATCCATTTTTTGCTGTCGTACTTTCGTATCATATATCCGTGAAAACCGTGAAAATACGGCTTTTGTGAGTAGTACCCGAGATTCTCAAACATGGTACTGGTCCTCATGTCTTGGCAGGTACCTCTCAAATAGAGCGTCGTTCCTGGACGTTCCTCACAAGAGACACAAGCTTCGTTTTTTTCGTAACATTTAAAGTCCGCCCAACTTCCTTCATCGCCGACCATCATCATACAGTTCTCTGCCCTCGTGTTGTCAGGCTGGCCACCAGCGAACGGTATGTTCTCTAACACTTTACCGTCAGTGATACGTCTCCAGGTTCCTTCTTCATCTTCATCAGTCGCACCGATCCACATGTTCATGGCTCCGCCACAGATGTCGAGTTTCACCATAGTGGCATTCAGTTGTGTATTCATTTCACGGTTTAGAGGAGCATACAGTTGAGATCCAACTCGATCGCAAAACTTTGTGCTTTCCACAAAGATTCGTTTCTCTGGAAAAATTATGAACTTCTCTTCCTTAAAACAAAAACTTTTAAGTGGTCTCTTTTCTTCCTCGACATTTATAAGTTCCACTTCGTTTAAGTCGGCAGAGAAAATATTACCAATGATGTTTCTGAAGCAATTTGCTACAGCCGCTATCTCGTGACTAGAGAGGCCATAATTCCACATGTTGATCTGAGTGACGTAACCCTTGAGAATCTGTTGACGATTCATCTTCATTGACAGACTATCTTGTTCCTGACCCACCACGAAGGTGCCGTTAAGGGGGAGGACGCGGTCGTCCACTTGGATAGGGCTACTAGCTAGGGCCACGCCGTCTACGTAGACCGTGTACGTGTCACCGGAGAAGACGTGGCAATAGTACCTCCATTGTCGTAACACCGTCGGTAGCTCTAAGGTCTCGATGATCGTCTGCGGAATGTTGTTGTAGCGGATGAAATGAACTCCGTCCCTGATGTCTGAAATAAAAACGGTATCACAGGTCACATCACTTAACCAGTGAAAATTCCTTCCTTTTAAATTACTGTACAAATTTGAAGAAAGCAGAAAGTAAACATAATATCACTGTATTTAAAAAAAGACATCGTACACTACTGAACAAAATTGTAGAGCTATCAAGATTTCTTCTTTATCCTAATTGAAATTTATTTAATATATTTTGTATTGTAACGTCATTCTCCGCTTTCAAACTTGTGTAATCGAATAAGACATAATATGGTTATCTGTGTATTATAGCCTTATTATATTTTATTGTGGAAGAAGGTTGAACGTATCTGGCAAATGGCTTTGGGAAGGAGCCAGAGGCGAGAGATGAATTAAATATATTTCCGAGTTGGTGTATTATGTTGTTTGGTAGATGCTGGAGTATGAGTTGTGTATTTTACTAATGCCTGGAGCCTTGTTCTTGAAACTATTTATTGCTCTGTGTTTGTCGTCTGCTGTGATATGTTTGGTCAGTGGGGATAGATCGTCGAGAGTGTTTGTGTCTATCTTGGTACTCGGTTGTGTGTCATGTGAAGGGTCAATTGTCGGTCGGTGTTCATACAGAAGTTCAGGTTTTCTTCGGGAGTGATTTGAAATATTTTACTTCAGTAGTTCCTGAATTTGGGTTCTTGTTCTTTCGGTTTTGTTCATTTGATTTGATTGTTATTTAAGATATACTTTGATTTAATTGCTGGAGGTTCCCATTAGGTGTTCATTTTTTTCGGCAGAATTGTTTCGGGTTGGGGTAATTAACGTCTGTGTCTGTGATTAGTTTCTGAAAGTTAATACTGTAAGCTTCCTTGGACATGTTTCTTAATTGATCGTGCATGATATTATACTGTCTTTGTATTCTGGCGTCTATCCTTGTTCTGTGATTACTTTTATTAGGTTACTGAATTGTGTCTGTAGGATTCATTACTTTTTACCCAAATTACGTCATTCTGTACATACTTACACATCATAAGGGCGTTGGAGAAGTCATCAGCAGTGGCGTAGGAGAGGAGAACCTGTAGTTTAGTCAAGGCCGTGAAGAACACTCTGGAACACACGGTGAGGTTGGTGAGGCTGGTCGCTACCTTTTGTTGGGTCATGTTGAATCTTAGGTAGACGTCATCTCGAGGTGGACTCCAGATATCCGGCTGTAGCGAGAAAACCCTCACCTCCTCCCCTGTTAAGTGAAGAAATGATGTCATTATGTATTACTGTGCGCTAACACCCATTGTACGGTCGCCTGCACTTACACTTGGTACAGTGGCTTGCACGTTTTGTGAGATGTGGCTGCTCTGTGTTTATTTACATCTTATGAAAACTCTCGGATTGGCTATAAGGAACCTCACAATAGTAGCCAGACTGGGGATGCTAGATAAGCATTCCACAGAGTTGCCGCATCTCGCAAAACGCGCCAGCCACTGTACCAGGTATAAGTGTATGTGACTATACTGTACATACAATTGTCGTCAATAATTCAAAATTAAAGGGTAGTACTCAAAAGTCCCAAAATTACAGCAATCTTATGCTGCTGATGAATTGAATTGAATTTTGCCATTTACAGTGATTTTGTTGTTGTGCACTCCATACTCCTCCTGTGAGCGGTAAGCAAGAAGATTACTGAGTAGAAGTGGTGACAAAAGGTGTGTTTAAGAGAGCCTAATGGTTAGAGTATTGAAGCATTGAATGTTACAGAATATTTCAAATACTGTACATTGTTTGTTTAGTTTTGTACATACAGGGCGACTTATTCACAAATGAGTGTGTACAGCAGTGCGAGGCAATATTCCTGGCCACACACACTGTGTTATTCACATTTGCTCTAGAGGTATTCAAGCGCACTTTGTTTGGTTCTATACATGGGAAATGATGTAGCTACTGAGTGTAAAAAAAGTGGATAACATTTTTATGTGAGCTATCTTGCCATTAGAGATCGTGTTGTGCCATTTCACACACAGTGTGCTTGGACCTGTCCCTAAATGGTTCTAGCTTCACACAGGCAAGGACGTAGTGTTGGAGTGTGTTGGATATATGTCTGACCAAACACTTTACATTGAGTTGATGGGTGCTACATTAGGGCGTTGCTAGGTGCTATATTAAGGTATTATGGGTGCTATATTAGGGTGTTGATGGGTGCTATATTAGGGTGTTGAGTGCTATATTAGGGTGTTGATGGGTGCTATATTAAGGTGTTGATGGGTGTTATATTAGGGTGTTGATGGGTGCTATATTAGGGTGTTGATGGGTGCTATGTTAGGGTGTTGATGGGTGCTATGTTAGGGTGTTGATGGGTGCTATGTTAGGGTGTTGATGGGTGCTATGTTAGGGTGTTGATGGGTGCTATGTTAGGGTGTTGATGGGTGCTATATTAGGGTGTTGATGGGTGCTATATTAAGGTGTTGATGGGTGTTATATTAGGGTGTTGATGGGTGCTATATTAGGGTGTTGATAAGTGCTATATTAGGGTGTTGACAAGTGCTATATTAGGGTGTTGGTGGGTGCTATATTAGGGTATTGATGGGTGTTACATTAGGGTGTTGATGAATGCTATATTAGGGTGTTGATGGGTGCTATGTTAGGGTGTTGATAGGTGCTATATTAGGGTTTTGATGGGTGCTATATTAGGGTGTTGATTGGTGCTATATAAGGGTGTTGATGAGTGCTATATTAGGGTATTGATGGGTGCTACATTAGGGTGTTGATGAGTGCTATATTAGGGTGTTGATGAGTGCTATATTAGGGTGTTGATGGGTGCTATGTTAGGGTGTTGATAAGTGCTATATTAGGGTGTTGATGGGTGCTATATTAAGGTGTTGATGGGTGCTATATAAGGTGTTGATGGGAGCTATATAAGGGTGTTGAGTGCTATATTAGGGTATTGATGGGTGCTACATTAGGGTGTTGATGAGTGCTATATTAGGGTGTTGATGAGTGCTATATTAGGGTGTTGATGGGTGCTATATTAGGGTGTTTAGTGCTATATTAGGGTGTTGATAAGTGCTATATTAGGGTGTTGATAAGTGCTATATTAGGGTGTTGGTGGGTGCTATATTAGGGTGTTGATTGGTGCTATATTAGGGTGTTGATTGGTGCTATATTAGGGTGTTGATGGGTGCTATATTAGGGTGTTGATAAGTGCTATATTCGGGTGTTGATAAGTGCTATATTGGGGTGTTGATAAGTGCTATATTAGGGTGTTGGTGGGTGCTATATTAGGGTGTTGATAGGTGCTGTATTTCATTACTATAAAACCTCGTCTCTTTCTGTTCAGTAAACCACGAATTTCAGTATAATTTTCTTCGCAATACTGTAAAAAAAAATGTGGGTTTTCTTCTGTATCTTTACTGGTATCAAGAGGAAGCGCTGCCCCTCCTTCCAGTCTGTTATCTTTTTTACACTGTTGTAATAAATCTGCTGTACATGGTATTCCCTGTTATAAGACCTCTTGTAGGTCCAGTTACTCGCCTCCCACGCTTTGATATTATAAATAATGTCACGTCAAACGCCTTAAAAATACTCAGTGCCGTGGTCTCCTGTTATTTACGACTGATTCTTACATTATTTATTCCCTCTTTTAGTGCTACTCTTCCATCTCCTTTTAGGTCTTCCACTCTTCCTTCAATAGCCTCCTTTCAGTTTACCAAACGTCCACGTCTCTTAGTATATTTAACCTTTAAAAACCCTAAGGCATCCAGGTTCCAAGTATCAATAGCACTTTCTTTCCATTCTGGTCACAGACACACACACACAAACGAGACATATTTTATTCACACTCGCCTTTTGGGTCACTGAATACGAAAAAGCACTTTTATTATTGTGTTATACCGAACTGAATGCATCAAGAAGTCTTTGGTGATAAACAATAGATTTGTCTCCTTATGGTGGCAAGTGAATTGGTGCTTGAAAGCCACCCTCACTCATGCACTTTATTCACTTCACTCACGCACTCGACTCGCATTCATTCATGTATTCATCTTGCACATACCTCTGTTTTCTTCCTCTGAGCGGCAGCAAATTTTGGTTTGTTGTCTCTTGCACTTACCAGACACTTGCATGCTAATAAAAGTATTGATGAACCATAAGTGCTTTTTCTATTCACTCATAACACTCAATTAGTCTTGTTCATGTACAAACACTCGATTCCGGCTTCTCTTTAATGTACTCAATCATGCATTATTTCTTATCTATATGTACACCCACACTATTTCAACAATACTACATTCACTCATTCATTTATATTCTTATACATTCACACTCACTCAATCTTACCTTAGCAGACTCAATTAGTGTTAATATGTCTTAATATGTAAACTTTCCCCTTATGATTTATCTATCTATTTAGCATCGAGCGGCTCTCAATACAAGAGGGCCATGATAATTATGAGTTGTATGTTTCTTAATGAGTACACACACCTGGCTGCTGCAATAAACGGATCCATAAAGAGTGTGTTGAGTTTGATGGAGTGAAGCTCTCTGTAATAACCAACTGAAGAACACACACACACACACACACACACAAAGGGTGTTCATAATATCCTCTCCGGTACCTGAAGAGTAAAAATATTTGATTCTAAAGGTCGAAGTTTCAAAGGTTCTTAAGACAAATTTTCCCCTTAACTAGAGACTTGAAAACACAT
Organism: Homarus gammarus; assembly: GCA_958450375.1. Taxonomy (NCBI): domain Eukaryota; kingdom Metazoa; phylum Arthropoda; class Malacostraca; order Decapoda; family Nephropidae; genus Homarus; species Homarus gammarus. The sequence continues at coordinate 2,840,103 of CAUDMG010001186.1, read as the reverse complement.
GAAGCAGCCACAAAGTTCTCACGCCCCGAGCACTCTGGCAAAACAATATACAGAATGTCACAAAATCTCTCTCCTACGTAAAATATATGAACTTAGGAATTGTGGAGAATGTGGTTCTCTGAATTAAATTATAACAGTATAACACATCCTCACTGATCAATGTGTACACTTAATCGCCCCCTCGTTTCTCTCTCTCTCTCTCTCTCTCTCTCTTAAGTAGTTTTGTATCCTAAATCGATTTCCATATGTGTAAATTACTGGACGCTAACTATTCTCTTTGTTGATCGTGTATCAGTGTAATGTTTTTATCGCGTGGATGTACTGCAGATTGAGCTGTCGAAACATCATTACTTTTGATAAATGCAATAAAAAACTAATGTGATATTCGTTATTACTGATGGAGGTGTGGTGGTGATGGAGGTGTGGTGGTGATGGAGGTGTGGTGGTTATGGAGGTGTGGTGGTGATGGAGGTGTGGTGGTGATGGAGGTGTGGTGGTGATGGAGATGTGGTGGTGATGGAGGAATGGTGGTAGACGTGTGATAGAGGTGTGGTGGTATGGTGATAGAGGTGTGGTGGTGATGGAGGTGTGATGGTAGTTGTTGTGATGGAAGTGTGATAATGGAAGTGTATTGTGGTGGTGAGGCTCGGCAGTGTAGGCATGATGAAAACAATTGATCGTGTTGGCCCCATCTACACGGTTGGCTAGTGTAGTGTAGAGGAAGGCGAGGTGTTGTGAACCAGGTATTGGTCTTATCTTGTTTACACTTACGCCACACCCTCACTGATCAATGTGTACGCTTACTCCCTACCCCCGTTTTCTCTCTCTCTTTCTTGCTCTCTTTCTATTTCTCTATCTTTTCTCCCTCTCTGTTCCGTTTTCTCTTTTTCTCTTGTCTCTTCCCATTGTCATCTGTTCCCACTATCGACCAATGAACGTATGCAGCGGGTGATTACAAATGTTTGGTCGGTTACTATGATAAAAATGCTCATTAGGACCTGGTTGCGACGTTATTGTGGGTAATTATCTGTGTCCCTTTGTTTCTAAACGACGCTTGAAATGAGCAATTGCGACTTAAACCCACAGATGAATTGTCGTTGCGTTAATTAATAATTATCAATGTTATCGTTGTCACCATCTCTGTTGATTTTATTGCTGCTGTTGTTATTGAGGTTGTGGTTGTTGGTGGTGGTGGTGATGGTGGTTGTAGTTGTTGTTGGTGGTGGTGGTGGTTGTTTTATGTTGATGTTGTTTTTTGTTATGGTTGTTGTTTATAGTGTTTTTTCGTGTCGTTTTTATTTATTGTTTTAATATCATTGTTGTCACGGTTGGCTTTTGTTTTTGCTGATCTTGTGGGTTTAGCTTCTGTTCTTGTTGTCGATTTTTTTTGGAGATGGCGTTATTTTTTTTTATTTTATTATTATTGGTGTCTTGTCCGTTAATGTTAATAATATAACATATATTTTTTAACATCCTTTCTCTGAGTTATTTGTTCTTGTCGTCGAGGCTATTATTTTTGTTTTTTGTTGTTGTAGATGCAAATTGCTTATTTTCTCCTTTTGTTTTTACTTTAATAACCCGTAAATATTAACTCAGACACCTCGAGCTTCCCTTGGACCCACCCACCCACCCACCTGTAACTGTATAATCTCTCAGTTTTCCGATACATTTACTTTGTCTTATTCATCGGTGCGTCTAGCGAAGCAACAGGAAATATACTGCCATATGACCCAATCAGATTTATATTATCGACTTCTCAGGATAACATCAGTGTATTATTGACAAGTCCAATTCAGTGTATTAATTGAAGATAAAAAAAAAAATATTCCTCGTATTGCAGTATTCCAAAGCTTTACATATGTTCTTTATCATCACAGTAAACATATGGATAGAATATTAAAAGGCTGATTAAGAATGTCATTATGTTTGTATTGTTCTTCTATACAATAAGTCTCGTGCTTCAACTTTGCTGATCCATATACAATACCCAGCAATATAAACACAAGTGCTTATCAAGGTAAACAGTGTAGATGCAGCTAGTCTTCAGTGGTGATTAATCTGTAATTGTAGAAGACTATAGAAGTAATAGCTGGTATTGTATCACCCCAAGTTGAGGGAAACATTTGAAATAAGACATCTCTCTCTGTGGGTACAGTACTGGCAACATAAGTTTTTATTTTATAACATAATATATAATAGGAATATAGTACTTTCATACACGCACACACACACTCGCTTCGTATATATATGTTTACTCAAAGTCAGTGACACACTTACAAGCATACATATAAGCTAAAGTTGCACTCTCTCTCTCTCTCTCTCTCTCTCTCTCTCGGAATGGCCCATAAACATCGATCATAGTGAAACCTACAACGAAAAAGGAAAACATCAGAATAAATTTCGGTCACTCACAATTGGCAAGATACACTAACAGGAGTATCGAACCCATGTCCTTGTCGATAATAATTTATGTCGAGTGTAAACCCAGATGTGAATTTGGGAAGTTTAATCAGAAATATAGTGTGAAGATATAAATATCAGGTGATGTCTCGTATTTGTATAGTATATGCTATATGTATTGGTTGTATCCTCTAGCAGTTTATTCACGCTTTTTATATACAGTATGTTATTGATGAAATATTAATCTAACTTTCGGTGACAATTATTCACCTTTGTTTATACTGTAACCATAAGCCTCTATGGCGCACATATACAGCAGTTACGACAGGCGAGGGTACACACACAACTTCTGCCTACACTAGCAAACTTCTTGGTGTTGCGATCATAAGAAATTTCCTAATAAAATAAAGGTCCTACATACAGTAAATATACCGACATAATGGCGTCAAAATAACAGTGAGAGCAATGTAAGAGGAATTGAGGATTGATCGTAGATTCCACGGTTACTGCCATCGATCGAGCTGTTATTGAGTAAGGTTGTGTGTACGCTTAGTGTGAGTTCACTCAAGGGCAAACCTACCTGCCACACCCATATACGTATTGCTGGAGGGAGAAAAACGACGTGTGTAGAAAGTTGGGTGTTTATATTGGTAACATGGCTATAATTTAAATATATTCGAGTAGTTGATATTTTGAATTGATGTGTACTTACTGGAGGAGCCACCATGTGGATAAACATCGTAAAACCAACTCAACTCAACACAACCCAACCTAACCTAACCCTCCTAAACTCGGTAAAATATGGTTATGATGACATAGAGGAAGGCAATGTTAATTAAGGGATATTAAGTGACATATTATTTATAAACACTAACTTTTATTAAGTTACAAAAGTAATTACATAATCCTTCACAATTACCAGATATACAGTATCATAATTTTATTTACTGTTGCGTCTGAATTATTGATATTCGCCATGACAGGTTACCCACAGGTGTCATAAGGGCGAAGCTAACATCATATTACGGAATTTAATTATTTATGTTCCAGTGTTGCCAATTCGAACACAACCCTTGGCATCATCAACCATACATGACATACTCGTACAGTGATTTACAGCTGTGTATCTTCGGCCCGAATCTTTAATCTTAGTTTTCTGTAACAATTTGTTGAAGCCTCGTGTACGATATTAATCCATTACAAGTATATGGCACACACTCACCTACACGACTGTTGGAATGTTAATGAATAGTTTGCATGATTTCTCATAAGATAATCACCATAAAGTGCACATACACACACACACGCACACATACACGTACCCACATACAGACACACACACACAACTGAGGTGTGTGAAAGGAAGGTCGAAGAAAGTTATAATATTGGTGGGTAACGCCTTCATAAGTGCTACAATCAACATACTTCAGGTAACTGTTGCTGCTGAGGGTGTGTCCCAGTTTGGGTGGGAGGGGCGCCCGTCACTTGGTTATGTGGGTATTTGTTCCCACCGCAGAGGATGGACATGTAGTACCCGAGTTGGGCGTCAAGGCAGGATACTCCTCAGGAGTCAGGCTGAATGGGGGCTGGTTCCCTCTTAGGTGGGATAGGGTAAGATTCCGCGCCTCCGCGGTGTGGGTTGGGGTTTTCGTTGGGACCATGTGAGGACAGCTACAGTGGTGGAAGGGTGTCCATTTGGCCGAGAGCTCCTCACAACAAAGGTTTTGTGACTGAACGTCACGAATTTCCTTTGTCTCTTGGCTTCCCTAAATTGGTCATGGCAATCACCTTCTGCCTGTCCCCGTCCCGACTCGTCTGTCGCCATAAGGCTTTTGTGGTTTTAGGAGTTCTGATGATGATGGAAAGTATGATGAAATGGAGGATGGTTGCGTGTGAGTTGATTTATGTGGTGAGGCAGGAGCGCAGACTGCAACCACACATCTTGGCTCCCCTTTCCTGAACCAGTGGTTAAGATAGCTGCAATAACTTTGGAGAGGGAGAGTTGCAATGGACTGTTGATAGCCCATTTTGTTAGGTTTCGCCTTAGTAGCCTGTTCATCATGCATTGCCTTCATCCGTTGGTGTAGTCGTTGGGTTCCCGTATTGGTCACCTCTTCCGCCTATACCGTTGTTGGAGTCTTACTGGGGCACTATAAGCATGTGTTGCCAAAGGTGGTTGACTGCAGGGGTTACCAGAAGAGGTGTATTCTTATGCCCATTATCTGCTTCTGAGCCCAAGCCGGTGTTCTGCAATCACCCACCTGCCCATTCCGGCACACATATTCACCATAGCCCACACACTAACCCACTCGCCCATTATTTCTACCACCAGCAACACCCCTACTACCCCACCCACTACCCCACCATCCAACACCACCACCATCCAACACCACTAACATCAATACCACCACCAAGAATTACAAACAAAAAACAAAACAATAACACTTGGCACTCATCATTATCGTACATTAATAATAACCACGAGATAGTAAGGACCTCTGACCACCACGACCCTCTTCACGACTCAAAAGTGACAGGGACGACAAAGGATGGTGTAGTCGCTCTTTGCCACCACAACATAGGCCAACAGTGGTCATACACACACACCATTTTCTTTTTCTTTCCATTTACAAAGTCAGCACCTAGAGGGCTAAAGATGACGACAAAGTGCCATGCTGTCAGGTAAACACGAAAATATACGTTGAGGTAGTGGTCAAAACCAATTCAGGCGCTGCTCCTGCTGAGCAGCGGCCCCCCTTGGCCATGTCGGCCCATTTCTGAAGTCCCTCTCCCCGATTCATCGTCACCACTGGGATATCAACATAATCAAAAGTGACAATTTCGTTTCGGAAAGTAGTGGGATCAGTGTTGAGCAGTGGTTAAGCCAGTGAATTCAGCATTAGACAGTACCAGTGAGAGCCGTGACCCACCAGTGAGGTAAGCACCCCTGGGAACCATCCTCTGACCAGAAGGCGTTAATCCGTCCACCCTGGGAACAACAGGGAGCTGGCTATGCACCTGACTACGAGAAAACACACCACCACCCAGCAGAGTGAGGTACTGTAACACCACCCCACACCAAAGGGTGTCCTCATGACCACGTGAGGTCCTTCATGTCAACACCCGAGGACGACTTACTGTACACCACGTGAACACCACACCAACCCGGTGTTCCCTGACCACGTGAGATCCTTCATATCAACACCCGAGGACGAGTCATTACACCACGTGACCACCACACCACCTGGTGTCTCAATGACCAGCCCATGCCCGGGCCATCAACTGTAAACTATAATAATGTGTATGTTCAATCATTGTTCCTCCTTTCAGTAATGAAAGCTTTTGTTAAACGACCCACCTACCCAATGTCTCTGTATGTAATAAATAATTTTTGTCCAATGTATATTTTCAGCCCTCTGGCTGCAGAGCTTTTTCAATAAACATTATTATTATTATTATTATTATTATTATTATTATTACACACACACACACTTTCCTGTAGTCACATTTTTCTTTTTAGGATATAAATACGTAGATTATTTTACGGACTTCTATAAACATATAATGAACGCATAAGTTATCACTGGAAGCAGACCAACTGACGAGTAGAAACATAATATATTGATTGATATACTGTAGTTATCCAATTATTGAACAACTATTTGAGATATGAAAAAAAAGTATAATAGATGACTGATTTAGTGATTGAATCGTCAATTTAGTGCTAAAAGTTGTGATATGATGAAATAAAATTAAGTCACTCTTATATACCAACAGTGATTAATTGGCGAAGATTATGAAATGCAAGAACACATTTAAATATTTTACTTTTTGTTTCAAAGTATGTATTGCATAATTACGTAACTTTGTAAATACGAAAAGTTGTTAGAAAAATACTTTAGTCACATATACATTAGTATCGCTTTGTTTTTAATCGTTTTGAATAGCGGATAATTACGCACATTTACCTTAAATTATGTAATACAAGGAACCAACCAACCAATAGCCTGATGTGAGAGTAATGGTGGTAGTAGTAGTAGTCGTAGTAGTAGTAGTGATGGTAGGTTTATGGTCCACACACAGCTGTACGCCATGGTGGTGTTGCTGCTTCCACGGCCTCGACCAAACTGTCTTGACCTGCCTGCCATCCCCGCCCACGACCCCCGATACTCCACTTCTGTCCTCATTCGCCTCCACCTCCGCATACTCCTTCGCCTCCATGTCCTCCTTCGCCTCCATGTCCTCCTCCGCCTTCATGTCTATCGCCTTCATGATCCTCCTCTTTCTCTTCCTAGACACTACAATCGTGGTTTGGTAGTTTTGTCCTCCCATTCCTCTTTCTTCCCTTCGATCCTTCATTGTTAATTCCGGTTTCCATGCTTGAGGAACAACTCCTTACAATAACCTTAGCGTGACATTAAACTCCTCCTGAGAAGAAAAGACCATTGTTGAATCGTTTGGCAGAGTACATGGGGAAAAATATTCTTCACTGACGCCCCACTTTTTCCAGGAACACCAGTAGGGGAAGTGACATCTCATTGCCAAAGGGGGGCCCAGGCAGCAATACCCAGACACTCACCATTGTGCATATCCACAATTCTTGGTTGAATATTTACGGAAACTGCTCCATTAGTGCCTCGTTGTATACTGTATATTCATAGACCATTATTTGTCGAGAGAATCTAAAATAGGTTCTTCATAATATACACTTCCTCATTACCCATGGACAACCTTACAATTCACAGAGGCAAGTCAAACGCTGTTCTGTAGTGGTCAGATTTACTCCGATGTGCTACTAAGAGTGGGGAATTATTGACAGAAACCGGAATCATCATCTTAGGCATCACAATCCACACATCTAGAGTACTCAGAATACCTTGAATCGGTGTCCTTACCTCAACCAGAACCAGGAAACCTAAGAAACCCAGCAATAAAATGGGTACTATCATGATAATCCTTGAGCTGTAGGAATGAGAAAATCTCCCCAAACAGACCTCTATTCCTCATATAAATTCCTAAAGGCGGGTTGTTATTCACCCCTTTGTATTCACGAAAAAATTTGCCTGTTTGATTGGTGGTCTAGTCTACCCACACCCAGGCGTCATCAGGGATAACTATGAATTCTTTATGGCAGCACCGCGGCACTTCAGCATGTTGTTGACGTGACGATACTGATGAATCTTGCCATTGTTCTACTTTTATTAGATGCATCGTAGATTGGCTGTTGTAATAAGTCATATGAACCCCCAATTGTAATGGATTCCCATCTTAATGGTTAGGTTAGGTGAAGTTAAATTAGGTTAAGTTGTTTAGATTATATTAGGTGAGGTTAAGTTGGGATAGATTAGGTGATGTTAGATTAGATGATGTTAAATAAGGTTAGGTGAGGTTAAATTACTTTAGGTTAGGTTAAATTAGGTTAGGCTAAGCTAAGTTAGATCCCATTGGGACTAGGGGCAATTAGGATTAGGAGCCATTGACTCTCGGCTACTGTACAGCAATCGGTAGCAGGTGGTAACAGTAGCGATAAACAGATGAAGTATGAGGTCATAATGGGTGTTAATAAAGTTTACGGTGGATTTTTAGTTGAAAACAGAACTCTGAGCCTAATCTTCATCCCGTGAATATTTGTTCTGATATGTCGTAAAAAGCAAATTAAAACAAGGTATTTAAAGTCGCCGAAACCCAAGTGATATATGTTTGTCACTCAGGAAAAAGAAACCGTTTTCTGTAGATTCTTTTGGTATAAAGAAAATGAGTTTTGATGGATGCCTCAAGTTTTACCGTACACAGTGAAATTAATTGTGCTTCTTTACGATGTAAGATTATTTCCAAACACATACATTCACTTTTACATAAAAATAAACACAAATACCGTTTAATCGATAAGTCTTAACATACTATTTATAAATGGGAGAATCTAACTATTACGTTACCAAACAATGACAATCCGCCAATCAATATAAGACATAATACACAAAAAATAAAACCTGAGTGAAAAAATGAATATTTAGATGAAGTATAAGTACAACCTGACAATCGAGAGAGGATAGCGAATCAGACAAGAATAGGAAAATTCACAATAACCGGATCGGACGAGGAACACGAGAATAATTAATCAATGATGACTGCCTATACGACATATTACGTTGATATTTAACCACAAGGGGACCATAATAACCTTGAAGTGCTGTTAGGAAACAAGTCATATTTTCAGGTATTTCCAACTTGAATTATACCTACCACTGTCGGGTTGAGAATGAAATGCTGATACTTATGATTGAACAAAATGAGTTCAGTCCACACTGTCAGGCAGTTCAAACACGCAATATCCTTCGAGGTGTTCACGTAATGTTAAGAATTCCCATGTGTTCAGTACTACAATGAACATACACCTAGAACGTACATAGACGAGCACCTCAAAAGTAAACAGTGCTTCATCTATCCAGTGTAACGGCTGCCTTGTACAAGAAGCCTGTTGAGAATACTGTCTTTTTTTTTACATCTTTATAATGAAAATCAAAAGATGTAGATGGCAAGTGATGCTGTTAGATAAAAGAAGCATATTAAAGAGGATGCTGTACTATCTGCCATCAAGGTGAAGGAGATAAAGTTGTGTTCCTGTACCACTATACGACTAAAGTAGAGTTCCATTAGATTTAATTTTATGGATTCTGTTTTCATTCCGGACTTTTATACAAACACACTAGTAATTAGGATGTAAATTAAAATGTATTGAATTGGAGCATTGTCCTAATATTCGGCAAGTTGGAAGCAAACATAAAACACAGGGACATACAATCAGGCAGACGGTACTTGCTCGATCTATGGAAAATGTGTTGTACTGTACTGATGGTAATAGATGAGGGACTCTTATTATGACGTCCCCCAGTATCTCTTAATCTCTCACGCCCCATGAAATCTGCCTTCCCCACATTTAATTAAAATTTAGGAATTGGTGAGCCTGAGGGAGTTATTGCACTATGATGTCATTTGCACTAATAATATTTCACATCTCAATCAATATTCTGGCTTTATGTGGAAAAAAATAAATATTTATGTAATTTTACGTCTTGATTCATTTCGTAAAGTGTATCAGGGTTTTAGGGGGATACAAGGTACACACAGACACGTGGTAGTTTGATCGCCTTAGTTCTTATTACAGTATAAGTAGTACACAGAAAAGTAAATATTTTTCTAAAGGTATATATATCAGAGGAAGTTACATGGTCTTTGTATTATCATATTGATTTTTTGTTTTGTTTCCGTCAAATTCCTCTATTTTTATCACGTCCTATGCTGGGTGTACGGAAGTTATTATGGTGGAATATTAGTAAATATGATCGCATATCATTATACTCACCTTGTCTAATATAATGAATTTTAATATTACTTATGAACGTTGATATCAGCTGAAGACTTCTGAATGAGTACGAGGTTTACCTATCTGCTTGTTAGGTTATGAATGTTAAAAGTTAGTTTTCCATACATAATCTAACGACTGTATTCTGTTTAATATTTATTTGTGAATGATTTTTTGATCAACTTTCCTTTTTGTTATTTTTTCGTCTCTTCATAACTTAAAATCTTTCATGCTTCTGTGAGACTCCGAAGCTTTTATGATTCAGTGACGCTTCTTGCCTTCTTGTCTCTACACACACGCAAGTATTATCTATTTTTTATTATTATAGGGCTGTTGCCTCATTCCTTGACGGTACAGATTCCCACTTCTTACGAAAGAACACGAAACAATACTCAAATTACGCGAAATTCCGAGAAAAGATGGTAAACACGAAAGTATTACTATGCACATAAATCTTTGTTTATCTCCAGGGAAGGCAATATCCTCCCAAGCGGTAGTAAGTGACGCATGCGCAGTCGAGGTCGTGATATCTATTTCCATGCAGGGTGACACGATGGGAGTAATAACCCCAGAAAACTGTCATAAAGTAGACCCCTTAAATTCAATGGTGACGTTAGTGTTTACGTAAGAGATCCATACGTCCGTCATTACTTGTTACCTAGCAATAATATCTCGGTATTATGGTTATGTTACTATGTGAACATATCTCCCAGTTAGATGTTGAATTAATGATAATCAACTTATCCTCATGTTGAAAAATGGAATAAATTTACAGCGCTTATATCATATGTAACACAGTGAAGTATCGATGTCTTGTTTATTATTGATTCTCAGCCTGGTGGTCTCTGGGGGAACTTCCTAATCTAATGGTAAATACAGAACCTTATTGATATGAAGGAATAGTAAGCTATTAATTCCAACTCAGAGGATCAGTATCCTAGATTGACAGAAATACACTCATATGTATTTTAATATGACCAGGGGATCACGCTCATATGTTCTCATTCATAACCTCATTAACACAGGTACCAACATCATCAGGGAGTTGGAAGGTCCTTGTGAGGGGAGTTGGGTCATTATTTTTCACCCTGTCGTGTTGTTTAGTCGCGAATAGATTGACTGAAAATGACCAAAATAACTACTACTTTCCAAAGGTCAATTTCTAGGTCAAGTTGTGAAGCACCAAGAACGAAGACACTGCCCTGAGATTGTAGACCCTTCTTAAAATACCACAATGTTTATTTTCATTCGAATTAGAAATAGAAGGGGAAGTTTTCACGGGCGGTGGGAAGGGGTGGAGGAAGGGGGTGGTAGGGAGAGGGGTAGGTGAAGGGGAAGGGGGTGGTGGTGGGTGAAGGGGAGAGGGTAGGTGGTGGGATATCATATTTTACATTGCTCTTACACCCGCCGGCTGCCAGATATTACCGGAGGAGTCAGGCGAAAACGGTTAATATGATTTTTTTTGTCAGAAAGTCGAGTTTACGGTTAGAATTGTCCCCAGTTTATATACCAGGTCAGACGAGTCCCCATTGGCTGGCGAGTGTGTGATTGGCGAGTGTGTGACTGGCGAGTGTATGACTGGGGGAGTGTGTGACTGGGGGAGTGTGTGACTGGCGAGTGTGTTATTGACCAGAATGGTGAAAGGATTCCAGGTGACAGGTTATGATTAGAAGCATTTTGGAACCTTTAAGCAGAACCCAGGAGATGGCCAGCTGCTCCTCAATATATATATATATATATATATATATATATATATATATATATATATATATATATATATATATATATATATATATACTGTATATATATATACATATATATATATGTATATATATATACAGTATATAGGTACTCCGTTGTTTCCATTTTCCCGTGTGATTTTATCAAGATTTATCTTATCCACGTTTTCATTGTGGATTTTCATAAAATATATATATATATATATATATATATATATATATATATATATATATATATATATATATATGTATATATATATATATATATATATATATATATATATATATATATGTATATATATATATATGTATATATATATATATATATATATATATATGTATGTATGTATGTATGTATATGTTTGTATGTATGTATATACTGTATGTATATATGTATATATATATATATGTATATTCATACATACATATATATATATATATATATATATATATATATATATATATATATACATATATATATATATATTTTACACTTTTTTTATGCCACGAAGATTTTTTGGCTCTATACTTTTTTCACTGCCTTTTTCACTCGTCATTTTTCACTCAGGACTTTTGACTCAACACTTTTGGCTGCACACTGCAGCATCACGCCCCTATCATGTTACATAAGTTTCCTCGCTTGGGGTGACCTTCATCGATCTATGGTCATGATCCTTACTCCTGTCCGATGTTGACCTTGACCGATCAGCTGTGTAGTTTTGGTAAAGACTGGATCAAAATTGCTGACACATGAGGTTGAGAACAAAGTAACAGACAGATAACCCAAAGTGATTAATATATATCCGACAACTGATACCAAGTGAGGAATATACAACAAAAGAAAACAAGAACAAAGACTTAGTCGCTGAGGTGAGGAGAGTAAAAATAAATTAAAGAAAAAATAACATAGCAAGAACAAACAAGGACAGACACACAAAACAGGAGGAGGAACATAGGCTGAGCCCTCCTGACGGAGTGCCCGGTAAAAGGCTTCAAGAACAGCTCGTGAGCGTTGTCTGAGGCAACATCTTCCCTCTCTTTCGCCTCTTCCTTGCAAATTGTATCGCTTGCACAACATCCTTCGCGTGTGAGAGAGGAAATTGTTTGTCTCTGGCGAGGCAGTGCGCGAGTGTTTCTGGTATGTGTTTCGTTGTGCTGATGGTGTTGTGCGTGAGTGTTGCTGCAGAGTTTTCCCACCAACAGGCCAGTTAAGTGTAGTGGTAGCCAAGGAACACACAACGAAGTTCGCCATTACGGAGACTCTCAGCACCAAAGCTTGGCAGTATTACCCCGCAGATGCACTACGGGAGAAAATACTGGCCTAGGATGTCTTTGAGGGATTGCTTGACTCTTCAGTGGAATGAATCTTCCAGTAAACTTTCACTTACACCTTGCTTGTGTAGAAAACAATGTTTCATTTAGACTTCTGTTCAGGAGGAATATTTATGCAGAAAAAGAAATAAAATGATTAAATGACCTTTAGACACTAGCACTAGCTCATGGAACCTTCAGGGTACATACACCGTCAGGAGCCGGGTCATATGTTAGAGCATTATGATTCATGTTCATGATGTTGGTCTTGCCTCTGCCATCATCACGGACGAGACACGCATGTTATTTTCCGACAGTGACAACTGCGTCTACAACAAGGTTGTGTAATTGTCAGATTCTTAAGAAATTACACACAATAGATCCCCATGACTAAGCTTATGTACTGTATGTGAGCATATATGTGTAAGAGTAAACATGCAAGTGTTTTTAATACTTCCGATCCACTGTAGGAACGCCTGATACTGCATCGTGTCTCGGCCCCATACAATAAACTCGAAGTGTTGATCAAGAGAGGGAAAGCAGCGAGGAAATTGTGTAGGGTTGCGGCGTGGTGCCTCTTACCGGGTATTTTATTCTGATGCAACTCCCTCTGCCCTTACCCGGATTACTCCCTCACCTCTTCCCTCACTTCTCCCTTATCCCATCCCACCACCCTCACACCCTCCCTCCATTATCACACCCTACCTCCACCCTCAAACCTTCCCTCCACCCTCTTAACACACCCTCTACCCTCTTAACCCACCCTCTACCCTCTTAACCGACAAGAAGTTCCCACCCACACCTTCATCTCCTCCTGAGACACACAACCTTGGTAGTACCTGGTGAAGAGGGCTGGAGTTGCTCATCATTCTGGTCATACCGTTGGGTCATAACATAGTGTATGTGTTACGTTCATTTTGCGGAATCTGTTATTTTGCAAAATGACCAGCATGCAAAATAACTTACAAAAAGACAACCTAGACTAAACTAACCTTATGGGTAGGACAGCACAGTCCAAAGTTAAAAAAAAAGAACAGCACCACTTAACTGTGAATCAAGCTACACGAGCTAAGCTAACCTAACTTAACCTAACTTTAAGGTTAGGTTAGTTTTGGTTGTCTGTTTGCAAGTTGTTTTGCAAAATTACCAATAGCTAGTTCCTGAACCAAGACCCAAGACATGTTACCAGACTGTACTTCTCGAGATAACCAAAAACAAAACCGTCTATGAAATGGTTTTCTTTGACAACTTCCATAAAAAAAAAAAATATACCATGGTACTGCTATTTTTTTCCGTACGATTTTAAGTATTATATTTTATTTTTGTTTTTCTCCCAACTGCTGATACTCCTCCTTCAATCTTAGATCTGGTGTACATTGTTGTTTTTATCAATAGTTAAATTACACTTTTTTCCCTCGTGGTGGTGTGGGAGACGCCCTCACCCATCAACCTCCTCACCAAGTTGTCGTCGTGTGGGGAGAGTCGCAGTGTCTTGGGCAAACTTTGTCTAATTCTGGGTTATATCGAGAACATTTTACACATTGCATGAGATAATGGTATGATTTGGTATGATTCTTATAGTTACGTTTTCGTACAGTACACCGCCAACACGAGTGGAGGAGGGACAGGTGGAGGTGTATGGTGAGCGTTGTTCATTTGTTTCTGCTGGAGCATCAAGTGTAAATATAATTATAATAAAATAATGAGGATATATTAACGGATTAGGATATGGTAATTGAAATGCTAACGAACAGTACTGTTTTTTAGTAAAGAAACAAACTATATTATAATGGGAAACTTAAATTAAACTTTATAACCAAAATGACAGACAACAACAGACGACACTTGGCACCAAAATATGACTGATGTTGGACGTATGAATGAGGTGAATTATTCGTGTGGCCAGATGAGCGAACTGTGGACTGGACTGGGCCAGACAGTCACCATCTGGAGAAGAACGTATTGCGGGCGTCCAGTCGTTACCTTTAACTGATGATCACAGGACACTGATAGTTCATCTTGGTCGTTCACGTAATACGGTTTTGTATTATATATTTTGTTTTTCTGAGACCTTCCGAAAATTAAGAGTCAGACAGACCAGCTGATGTTGGACGGCTTTACCAGATCGGCGCCAAAATAACCTGACTTGGTGTGGTGATCCGGGGATAATTACGGTACAAGGTACGGATATAGGAAGCTCATAAAACTGTAATTTTCAACTGCACCAGCCAGTAACAGCTGACCGTCATGCCACCTGTATATAACACCAGCTGGCAGCAACAACAAATAGCAGTAGATTTACCGCTAGTGTTGACGTATTTTGCCAGACTCCGGTGGTCATAACATTACCATAATACGGAGGCACCGACCTTGTGGGCCGCGAGAATGTCATCAAATGTTGGGTCTTAACTCTGTGTAGTAAGTCTGGTGATGAACGCGGCTTACCACTGCTGGGTTTGGCAGTTTCACATAATATTATATATCATGGAACGTGCACGTCTGTATAATACATAAATACGAGTAAATGTGCATCAAACATAAATAATGAACGGAAATTTTACTGTTTAAAGATGATTTTGATATTGTTTCCGCTATTCGCCTTGGAATGCAGAGTGGAAAGTGGCTAACTTTTACTAATTTGGTGGTGGGCAGCTCTGGTTAGGGCCAAGACATTGTGGGCCAGAATCTTGAGTCAAGTGCTAGCTGCAGTGTCTGGTCCGAGCATTGCCTTAGTCAGTATATACACATATCCTTAAGAACCAGTCTTAATTTATGAGAACAGTCGTGCTTGAGTGGAGAAGCAGCGTCCCTATGTTGCTAGACACGCTCATCAAGTGACAGCTCTGACACAGTGTGGTCTTACGGTTCATTGATCGAGAGGGGACTTTGGCTTACCTGTTGTGGCTCTGGGCTGCTGTAGGTGTCACTCTGAGTTAATTGGTTTATTTTTTCTTTTATTTGTATTTGTGTTGCACGAGGGGAGGTACACCTGAGGGTGTTTCCTGGCGCTGGGAAGCAGGTGATCAGCATTGAGACTAATTACCTCTTTGAGGGTGAAGTATAGAGACTCGTGTTGGTTATAATTTACTTCATAATTCATATACATCTAAGGTGAGGTAATATATTTTTGGAAAACTTTTACTATTTTTTTTTTACGCCTGTATCTACACACACATAGGCCACACAAACACTCATACACCCACACATACAAGTAACTCCTCGTGTTGAAAAACAGTGGACAGTCAGGTCACCAAGGAATGTATTTACGTAAGGAGAAGAAGCTGCCTCACTGTGCTCTTGTCACTCGGTGTAAAGGATTAACACAGAATAATCGGTCAGCCGCCCTGATAAGCTTTACTCAGGAGCACGATCTATTAACACCCAGGCCCCAATTACTGCCGGGTAGACAGAGACGAATGATGTGAAGAAACTTACCTTTTGCTGCAACTCGCTCAGGGGTCAACACATACCAACTGGCCAGCGAGTATATTCCCTCTACCACGGACCACCATCCCTCACACACACACACATACAAATTTTACCATAAATTATTTATCTTCCATTAATTTGTGGCAATTAAAAGAAAACTTTGTCTATTTGGCGAAACGTCTCTTGATTGTAAAATTTAATCAGCGATTATCCAGATTTAGTTAGACAAATACATACATACAGTACAAACATACATACATTCATGCATACATACATACATACATACATACATACAGTACAAACAAACATACATACATATATGCATACATACATACATGTGTGTGTATATGTGGTTTTAATCATGCACACATATTATAATGATGTGTATTTCTACTTCCTGGTTCCGTCATGTACCCGGCACTCAGCATATAAGAACCCTGCTGGCTGCCTGGAGCAATTCTTTTATTTCCCTCGCTGGTGATTCACGGGCCAGCGATTTGAACCCCGCGAGGCGCACTGCACGAATTTCTCACTGACGTCCTCAGATAACACGAAAACCTTGATAAAAAGAAAATCCTGAAACGAAACATTTAATTTCTATCTTCGCTGTAAATAGTGTACCGATGCATTTCCTGGTCCATAATTCAGAATATTTACTCGTGAACTGAATAAATATAAATTAGACAAGTAAAAGAGAAGCATATAACGTAAACAATTAGATAGAGAGAGAGAGAGAGAGAGTTAGACCGATTAATCAAGAAAGGTAAACAAAAACAGATATACAGACAAATACTTATACAGACAATATGACAGATAAATGGACAGAAAGACACAGTAACAAACAGAAAACCTATCGACAAACAGAGAACTAACACACACACACACACACACACAGAGGCAGGGACACAGAAAACCCAAGGGGAGAAACACAAACTTGCAGATAAGCTGCCCCCCCCCCCCCAACACACACACGACGTACATAAGAAGCAGCCTTAAGCAATATGTTGATTGTTGTAGTTAATAAAGAGACTATGTAGCGAAAAGACCAACAGGAACAGTAACACTTAGCTAGCGACAAATGGACGCTGCTTCTCTGAAATGCAAATTTGATTAAAAAGTTGTGAGCACTTAAGAGAGACAATGTTGCAAGTTTAAATACTTTACACTAATTACTTTTCACCGCAGGTAGTGCAGAATTATCTTCGTCTTTTCTCTCTCTCTCTCTCTCTCTCTCTCTCTCTCTCTCTCTCTCTCTCTCTTGTATTTATCGTTGTCTTTTAAACCCTCGAGAAACAGGTCAACTTGAAGCTTTACAGTGATAGTGAATTTTCATGGCTGTTTAATGGCCTGTGTTTGTACCATTGTGTGATGTAATGTCGAGGTCGCTTAGAGTACATTTTTCTCTTATGTGGCGTCAATGATAGATTGCCGATACTTGTCTTATCCCGTAAAGAGATTTTTTTAGATTTTTTTGTGGTCATTATGTAGTGAGGTTAATATGCAGTAAGGTCAATATGTAAGGATGTTAATATGTGGTGAGGGCAGTATGTTGTGAGGTTAATATGCAGTAAGGTCAATATGTAAGGATGTTAATATGTGGTGAGGGCAGTATGTTGTGAGGTTAATATGCAGTAAGGTCAATATGTAAGGATGTTAATATGTGGTGAGGGCAGTATGTTGTGAGGTTAATATGCAGTAAGGTCAATATGTAAGGATGTTAATATGTGGTGAGGGCAGTATGTTGTGAGGTTAATATGCAGTAAGGTCAATATGTAAGGATGTTAATATGTGGTGAGGGCAGTATGTTGTGAGGTTAATATGCAGTAAGGTCAATATGTAAGGATGTTAATATGTGGTGAGGGCAGTATGTTGTGAGGTTAATATGCAGTAAGGTCAATATGTAAGGATGTTAATATGTGGTGAGGGCAGTATGTTGTGAGGTTAATATGCAGTAAGGTCAATATGTAAGGATGTTAATATGTGGTGAGGGCACTATGTTGTGAGGTCAATATGCAGCGAGGTCAATATATGCTGTGGTTATCAACATGAATATATTTTTTTCTTGATTTTTGTTGACTACTTTTCAGCATTAGTGGTTTAATATAAAAGGCGAGAAATGAACATAAATGTGAATAGATAATAGCATTAGTGTTTACCTGATACTTTTGTTTCTAATTAAGACCATCTGCACCTCATTACCTGGATATTACACCTGGAAAACGGTAATGCCCTCCAGCCTACTGCAACATTATCCGACACAGATTTTCTATGAATACTGCTTAGGAAAAACAATACGAAGAGCAGAATACATAAACGCCAGTACACTTACACACACACACACACACACACTTACCAAAAGATTTATAATATATAATTATGGGTCATGTATAGCGGCAAAAATACACTAATTAAGTAAAACGTTGTCATTACTCTTCTAAAATACACTGCATACATACAAAATACATACATACATACATACTCACCTTTACACATGAAACACATAAACATGGCTGCCGGTATATACAGTACAGTATATACCAACGTAAATACTCCACCAACACGTAAACTATAGTTGCTCACATCAGCCTCTGTTCTCCCAGAATACAACTTTTTTGTTCACTCACTCTCTCTCTCTCTAACAAACCGTAACAACACCTAATCACTCTCTCATGAACACAGTGATGAATATACAAACGGTCAACTCGGCTTCAGTGTATCCATCCCACCACACCCTTGTCTAGCATCCAGTGGTCTGAGGTGTAGTTTCCTCATATGTTCAGTAGGGGGTTGAATTACAAGGATAAGAACTCTTAATTCCAGTCTATATTGGGTTAAGTTTGGTTAGGTTAGAATAGGTTAGGTTATTCTAGATTGGGTGATGGGTTAACTTTTGCTTATATTAGCTTATGGTGTTAGATAAGGTTGATTTAGTTTACTTTAGGTTAGGTTAGTTTAGTGGAAAAGATTAGCGTTACGTTAGATTAGGAGAGTTTAAGTTAGTTTACATTTGTTTAGGTTAGGTTAGGTTAATTTAGGTTAGGTTAAGCTAGGTTAGGTTAGTATTACGTTAGATTAGGATAGGTCAAGTTCGTTTGTTAGTTTAGTTTAGGTTTTTCATTTGAATCCTCAGTAAAGCACCCAACGTGGACCCTAGTCCTTACCTGCATCTTCACAGTATTATATATATATATATATATATATATATATATATATATATATATATATATATATATATATATATATATATAAACTGCCAGGTTACCACACCTGTAGTGGTGGCGGGTCATGGAAACAGTTAATACATAGTTCCCTTTATGATAAAGCGTCCCTGTTTTACATTTTTTGTTTGAATTTTGGCTCATGTTTGGTAAAATATAAAACCATGCAACGATACTTTGTAAATACATAACGCCTCTACATGAATATGGAAAACCCGAGTAAAAATTTTGTGGACCATCGTTCCTTTTTGCTCGATATGTCGGTGGTGGTGTTGGTCGCCGGGGAGGGTAACGACCAGCATGTCAACAGTAGAATTATCCATTCCGTCAGGATTCGATCCCTGGAACTCTGGGCCACTAGTTCATTGTCATGACCCCTGCACCATTACGCCAGAGTTAATATATCAGTATTATGTTAAGGTGTTCAGAATCACCCCCTTATAACGAATATGTGACGTCGTTTGGTATAACTAACATGTGGGCATACTTCGATAAAACTCCAAGGAAAATTCAGCTTCCTTATATACGTAAGTTAAGGGTCACGTGCACCATCCGCTATACAGTTTGCATCACTCGAGAATTTAATTTTCCGAAATTATCTTCACAGACAGTAAAATCCTTTATTTACATATAAGGTTTACGTTGATTTTCGCATACTTGGAATTTTAGTTGGTATAATTAACTTTTTTCAGACTCTGATATTTTTCCTGAAACTTTGATGAGTTTTTCTCGTAGACAGATAGTGTACATGTGACGTTATTTTCCCTTTACACTTTTTTCCCACCAACACACCTAGCCCCCCCCCCCCCCCCCCCGCTACACACACACACACACACGCACACGGATAGTTACTCTCCATTAACAAGAAATTTGGACCAGCAGAATCGCCATAAATTTCTCACCAAATAGTCACTGCATCAGATAAGTTTTCGCCGGACTTTTAATTTAACAAGATGCATTTTTGACATGACACGTAAAGGATGTGCAGCTGTGTCCGCATACATCTCGGTGACACAACATTGACTTTGGTATGAGAATAGATTTTTGTTCGTTTTTAATAATAATAATAATAATAATAATAATGGCACACAGACAGACAGACAGACACAGACAGACCAAAACAACTACACATTCCTCCATAAGGACACACAATAATTAACACCTCCCACACAACACCACATTGCAAGTACACGTAAAGCTCCTATCGTTCTATGAGTTTATATTTGCCGTAAGAAAAGGAATTTGTAAACGCCATATAAGCTGATGTGACTGAAAGAGCAAGAACAGTCACAAATGGAGATGGATGGTACATGAAGCCAGTAGACATTACTAGTTGCTGAGCTGTAACGACGTACCGGAAGCGTTGTAGAAGTAATTGAAAAGTTATTTATGACCGAAGTCTCTTAGTGGTAGCGTGAGAGATGGAGGGGTGACAAGGTGAGTGTTGGAGGAAGGATGGAGGTGAAAGAGAGAGAAAGTTGGAGAGGAAGGGGTGAGGGAAAGAGGGAAGGGAAGGAGTGAAAGGGAAGGAGTTGGTGAGGAAGGGTGAGGGGAGGACTGAAGGTTAGAGAGATAGGACGGGAGTTGGAGAGTAATGGGTGAGGAGAGAGAGAGATATCCGCTCAAATAAAAATGTCAACACGAAGAAAAAAAAAATCATTCGAAACTATAAATACAAATTCTGGTTTATTATTATTATTTATACATCTTTAAATATCCCCGACCACTTACCTAGCTGGAGTAGTGTGGAGGCGGGGAGTAATGAACACGAGTATTGAACACGAGTATTTACCTCTAGTATTGAACTGGAGTAATGGGGTGGAATGGTGAGATGGAGTAATAAGGTAGAGTAGCGAGCTGGAGTAATGAGATGGAGTAATAAGACGGTTTAATGAGGTAAAGTAGTGAGGTGGGGTAATAAATGGAGTGGTGAGGTGAAGTAGTGAGGTGGGGTAATGAGATGGAGTTATAGGTGGAGTGGTGAGATGGAGTAATAAAGTGGAGTGGTGAACTAAGTGTTGACCTTCATCACACCGGCTTCAGCAACACACATGTTGTTATTCAGGCCCAAAGGGACGTGGCTGAAGTTTGTCCCTGGTTAGATCGAAACACTAAGGGGCCAAATAACGACGAAAGAGAAAAGAAGAGAAAAGAGAAGAGAGAGAGGAGAAGAGAGAGAAGAGAAGAGAGAGAAGAGAGAGACTTCCCTCTTCATTATAGCCATCCCAACATCATTAGATCTGGTCTGCTAAGTTTTCTTTAGTTCTATTGTTGTTTGAAACACGAGCACCACATTTCAGCAACAACTGACTCAAACTGTCGATGATAAATGCAGAAGTTTGTGATAAATTACGTCAGGCCGTTGATCTATAAGGAACATTTCATGCTGAATTATTTTGTGATGGAAAAATGAAGTTGAGATATAGTTAATGAAGGTTATGTGTATTTAGCCATCATAGGAGCTTATCATACACGCAAAACACAGGTATGTGTGGTGGTAATAGAGTAGCTTATAACTCGGTAAATAACCATTTTAATCACCATTGGTTATTACCTTCATGTATAAGACTCGTATTTACAGGAGTTAATAACTTTTCATCAGTAATTTGTTTAACAATTAACTTATATATAGTTATTACTGTAACTTATTAGTTTATTATTGTAACTATTAATTATATTTTATATTTTTTTTAACTAGTACTAGGACTTTTATTTATTTCCACTGTATATATTTATCAAGTATACAATTCATGTCACCTGGTGAAGTTCTCATAATTGCCTACACTCCAAGTCTGTAAAGGTGCTAAACATCTGAGAAAATACAGATGAGGATAACATATTCATTTAAATAGTTCCTGAATAAACACTACCCAAAGAATTAAAATAACACCTGTTTCATATGGCACAAATGATTCACCGTAGATACAGTCCAGATTAAATGAATAAGTTAATTAACGAGTCTTATAACCTGTAAATGTAAACATAGTCGAATCAAATCTATGTATGAATTGACGCCGTTGTGTGTTTCTCAACTCTCCAAGATAAGGTGTTGGAGTTTCAGGGTATGGCAAAACACACTCCATTCTGAGGTTGTCATGAAGTCCTTGGCCTACACGATGGGGTCTTCTTGGTGTTGATTGATGGTGTCAGACGATATCTAGAACAAGTTGAAACTGTCAAGAGGGAGGCAAGTGGTAGTAGATGTTGGTAGTGAGACAACGGTGGTACTCAAGGTCTGCTATGTTTCTCAGTATTATTCCTCAGGGGGACATATGGTGGACAAATTACATACACCCCAGGTGACTAACCCAAGGTCTTAGGTCATCATCACTCACCACGATCTCTGTCTCTTCCACTTGGCCCATCGCAATCACCAAAGTACAAGTAGTTCCCTGGTTATTGATTTTCGCTGGGAACAGGAGTGCAATTATCGGGCCAGACAATAGGGAATCGTCTCCATGAAGTTGATGTGACGGCCAGACGTCCAGCCATGGGAGCTGTTTTGATAGTGTCTCTCCGTATTGCCTGTTGGAGTTTGGTCATGAATATCAACATTGGGAGGTGTGTCACGGAGACTTGTACTGTTCATAGATAAGAGTTGTTGTTGTTAGGGATTTCTGGCCTCTTCGCCGTTAGGCTATTTCGGCCGAAGCTGATTGGTTGGACTTCTTTTTTCTCTTTGTTCTTCTTTTAGTTTTTACTTTCCATTCTTCTACTTGTTCTTCGTCTTCTTCTTTTTGGTCTTGTTCTGTCTGGTCTTGTATAATATTATCAGGTTCTTCATTGTTCATATCTTGATTGTTCTTTTCTTGTTCGCTTTTGTCTTGTTTGTTCTTTTCTTGTTTGTTTTGGTCTTGGTTGTTTTTTTCTCGAGTCTTGACTGCAAGGAGAGCCTTAGCCCGCAGCCTGGCCACCCTGCACTCCTCCCTCCACTTGGGACAAAGCCGGTCGGAGGAGGAGTGAGGGCCACCACAAGCCGCGCACTTCTTAACGGCCGCCTGGCAGTCAGCGTCGGTGTGGCCGGGTGCCCCGCAGCTAGAGCACACCTTGGGAGCGCGACACTTCCTCGCCAGATGGCCATATTTCTGGCAATTGTAGCAACGAGTGGGTTTTGGCTGTTGAGGTTTCACTGGGATTTTCTCCCAACCCAGTATAACGGAGCTAGGAAGTTCCTTAGGAGAACCAACCAGGGCAGTTGTGCTGGTCAGCTTCCTAAGTACTGCGAGCTGATCTCCAATCAGCTCGCCAAGTTCGTCTCTTTCGAGATACTCAATTTCAGAGTGGGAAATGACTCCCAAAACCAAGTTATCCTGAAGTAGGGCGTCAAACATGACGTCGACTCCATTGATGATCGTTCGGTGGGGTAATTTGTGGGCCTGCCCCCATTCCTCGAACGTGATGACAAGGGTACCACCGCTACTCCGGACGACCCCTGTCACCCCCTTTAGTCCAATGTGGTCAAAAAAATCTTTAATCACAAGAAGATTTAGTTTCTTGCGCGAAGGGTGCTCGACCGGAATCAGTCTCACAACCTTCGCCTGGGCTAGGGTGATCATGATCATGGTCACGCGGTACCTCGGGGGGAAGGATCGGGGAGCCGGGAGAACCAACCTCGCCGAGGTTCAGGTCTCAAGAGATAAGAGTTGATTGTTTTCTATATTTATCTGCGTTCAGTTGCTACCAGCCAATCACAGTCCTCATTACGGACTTGAAATCTCCACCAAAGGGACAATAATATACAACTACTATAAGCTGTCATATGAGTGGTTGTCAAATATCAAGTGTCTTGATAATTTTGGCTACAATAGTAAAAAAAAAATCAGTAGTTTAATCCCGTGACTTATTTCTCAAGTGTGGAAGACTGTTTTCCATCGGCATTAAAGCAGTCAACAGCTATCTATCGTATACCATCATATATTAACTGTAAAGTGACCTTTGGCAGTAACTGTGCACATACAAACATATTAAAAAACAGTACCTTCGTTTTCCTAATCAAGTCAAAAGTTCACACTCCGTCGCTTTAGACGATATCTTTATTTACCTTCTGAAAATGATTCCTAGTCGTGAACGAAGCCTCTGAACTGTGTGAGATGATTAACTCAGCAAATACACCTTTCCATCCCATCCAATTACCGCGACCTGCACCTACCAGTCACGATACGCCAGCTATGATTGGTAGACAGCTGCATCAAGTACTGGTGCCTATCAGCTGTATTACTCCAGCTATGATTGGTGGAGAGCTACTGTACTATATAAGCGGCTCTTACCGGTCATATTACGCCAGCTGTGAGTGGAAGAGCTATAATATTACGGGTGATTGGTGTCTAACAGTCGTATTACAATAGTTATGATAAATAGCTCAGCTCGTTGTAACTGGTTCTTATCAGTCAGTTGCTTCACGTTACGTAACTGGCGGGAGATGTATCATTGTTCCTTTTTATTTACCAAATGATTATACGATATTCATGTCATGTGCTGGAAACTCGTCCGACAGTAGCCTATAGCACACAACAGAGTTAGATTAATTAGTGCATCTGTAACTAACTCGTATTATATTCAAGACTTTTTTTGCTATCGTAACATACCAAAGGTTAGACTGAATTAGGTTAAGCTGGGTTCGTTTAATACAAGTAATACTGATCATTGTTTTGCTATGTTTATATACATCATTACTTTTACAAATATTAAGGGTAAAACTCACTGAAAAAATTATAACAATAAACAAAAAGACTTAACAAATGAAACAACAAATTAAAAAAAACCCTCAAAGGTCAATATGGAAGGTCAAAAAGTTCATAATCTTTTCCTTATCGTGGGTATCGCTCGCTATCTTGTGACTCTTGAATGAGGAGATTTGAGCCAGGCGCTGCGACCGAGGGAGGGAGGGAGGACGTGTGGGTGTATGTCAACACAGTCGCACTAACTCAAGACCTTGATTTAGGGTTGGAACCGAGTCAACACATTAATCACTAGAGGCAATTCTCTTGAAGATCTAACTGATTGCTTGGTTTTGATACGAAAGATTTTATGTAAGGAATTTGTCCCCTAAAGGCGATACATCAATGAGTTGCTTAATTGTATGGAGAGAGAGAGAGAGAGAGAGAGAGAGAGAGAGAGATTTGAATGTTGTCTAATATAATTTAAATTGTAGTCATCACTAGTGTTATTGCTGTTATATTTTACTAGTGTTGTTATTGTTGCTGACATAACCGCACCTCCTCAGAAATACATCTTCTAAACTGCATGAACGTTCTATTCACTTTAAAGACAGTAATGTATTCAGGCTTCATCTTAACAGACCAAAGAACTTGTACTACTGCTGGCTATTGTTAAAACTGATGCTCTTTTGTTTCGGTAAAGCTAACTGGTCAGTAAGCCTAGCTTTATACACACGTAACTGATACTATAGCACTACGAATAAAAAAGCAACTCTGAATTAAAAAACGAAGAAATATCATGTTTTTCTCGTTATTTATATTTTCCCATTGTGTTTTATGAAAGGATCCT
The DNA here is from genome assembly GCA_958450375.1 of Homarus gammarus. Taxonomy (NCBI): domain Eukaryota; kingdom Metazoa; phylum Arthropoda; class Malacostraca; order Decapoda; family Nephropidae; genus Homarus; species Homarus gammarus. The sequence goes on along the minus strand of CAUDMG010001186.1, from coordinate 2,814,136 downwards.
CTCTCTCCTTAACGTGAAAACTATATTTGGTGTATTTTACTTAGCTCAATTCCCGCCTCTCTTGTCTTGACTGACAACGTTATTCTCGCTTAATGTATTTTTTTAAGTGATAACGCAGCCAGTTTTTTCTCAATCTCGAGTTTGTGTGAGGTATTATGACACAACGGACGAAGGATTTTGACAAACCTACCGAGACAACAGGAGTTACAGAATTCATTTTGAAATTCACCGACCCCTCCGTACAGTTACTTGTTGGGGCGAGTGTACACGAGCGGTTACTCCTCATTTTTCTCTTACTGGAGAAGTTTTAAACGAGGGAAGATTTTTGTTACTAAACTCATATCTGGTGTGTTTTGAAAATGTTAATATCTGAAGTTTTATTTTCTGAAACATTATGAATTGTTGGGAGGGAAATAAACGTTACTATAAAAAAGTAATGATGTTGGTACCGACAAGTTAAAATAATAATACTGACCATTACCAGTGTTATGAACATCATAAGTGACAAAAAACAAATAATGTAAAAACTTTTCACGTCACATTTTTCCACTTGACAATGCTACCATGAACTCTTGACCTGACTGATGGATAACCACACACTGGATCTGCTTTACCCAAATGAATAAATAATTTGTTGATCCATTTGTGATATATAATTGTCTATTTATATGTCTGTATTGTTTATTTAGGTCTCATTCAGCCTTATAGATCACCAGGATTTCGTAATAAAATAATATAGTGTTACCTGTAAGTCGTCGTTATTAATTACCTGTAGCTCGTGATAACAGTATTCACCTGTAAGACTTATGGTAAACATTTCCTATATGTGATATATGTGCTGGTATAATTGTGATGAGATGATATTGTCTGAGTACGAAAGATTAACAGCGTCACGATGGAATGTCCTGTTGTCTTTGTGCTTCTGTTCAAAAGTGAGTATGTGTGTCTTTGTTTCTGTGTGCGTGCGTGCTTGTTTGTTTGTTTGTTTCCACTTTTTAATCGACTGGGAGAGGTGCACATGAGACTGCACTCTGACATTGTTGCCTATATTGAAGCTGGGGTTGTCCACCATTCCATGAAATTTACGAGTCAACCACGTTGGCCTGGCGTCACATATCACAGGCAGGTTGAAATAGGATAAGTATATATATATCCCCCCTCCCCTCTCCCCTCCCGTCTATGGTCTGGATATTTGTGAGCCAGTCGAGTTTTTACGATAAGCTGGTAGCGGTACACACCGGATTTCAATAACACATTGCATCCTACATGGGAGTTCGGGCCCCGCGGCCAACACAAAACAAGTCCTGTTTGGTAATGTTTATATATCATCAGTGAGGATCAGTCTGCTGTAGGGTTATGGTCTTCCTCACATGCTGCTGTACCACAATATTTTCTGTCGGGTTTTCCTTGCCCATTGAACTCCTCTCAATCTTCGTTATTTTCATTTCTCTATCCAATCAATAATTTTCTTTGCCCACTTATGATATGATTCGTTTTCCTTGTAATATTTCTTCTCCTTTCCATCTTAAGTTTCTCACATTACTCTTTTAACAACTCTTACTTTATTCTAAGATCTTACTCGGGATATTTTTTTGTCAGACATAACTGTCCTCATGCATATTTCAGTAGCTTGATGATTAAGTATCGTTTTTGTGTCAAAGTGTCATGTTACATCTTTAAGTCGATTCTGGCAGCACGTCACACGCTTTACCTTAATGGAAAAAAGTGGACGAAGGTTTTGAATACATGATTTAGTTTTTCACAGACGTTTCAGCTCCTTGAGAATCTTCTTTTAATTTCGCTGATTAGGCATTCATCAGGTGTCTGCTGTTGATTAAAGTGTTATTGGTGATTAAGTCCTGTTTTATGATGGTGACCTTCGTTGGCTGAACTAATATGAAACTTTTCAACTACAGTTATGGTCAACTTAATTTTCAGAGTTATCTTTAGCGTAAGTTGTACACCTCTTGTATTTATGTCGTCAAAATAAATGCATATTTAATAAGCACCGCAGATATTTTAACTTGCTCCATGCTAAATGAATAACTTGAGGTCCTCCCCAGTAGTGCCCTTGGAAACTTTGCTGGACAGATTTCATCTTGGATTATTTCTCCTTTATTGTTTAAGTTTTGCTGTATTTTTGCATTAGTATTAAATATATATATATATATATATATATATATATATATATATATATATATATATATATATATATATATATATATATATATATATATATTTTTATATATATATATATCCATGGAACGCATATGATGCTCGTCTCGTCTGTGTGTGTGAGGTGTTAACAACTACTAAGCGACCTCCAGCATTAATCGTGTATAAGGACACGGCCACAAAGCCTTGCGTGCCGGGAGACAAAGTGTTGCTCCAGGTAAAAATTAACAGCTAGAAGCTTTGACCAATTACGTGGTTCTGTTCTGCTGCTCCTGAACATTAAGCCAACTCGTCCGGTCGTTTAGGTTACTAAATTTTTTTTACTTTTTTCTTTTTCAGGATAATTGAGCTTTAGATTAAATTTGCTTTTCACTTTCGTCGGGCGCAAAATACAGCGATTAGAAAAATTGGGTTTTGTGTGCCCAATTTTATTCAAGTGGCTGAAGCTTTCACAGTGGGTGGGTTAGTTTTATGTGCCGAATGGGGCAGTATGCGAGGTTGTCCGCTCTACCACTTGATCTAACCTACTTACACGTTTTTCTGATCGTCGGTCAGGTTATGGCTCGATATACCATTACGTTTTTTGTCTCTTGTTAACTAGGATCTCGTACTGAAACACACCAATGGGACGGATATTTAGGCCAACAGAGACCTTCCACTGATTGGTTAGATGTATTTCAACTCACTGGCTGTAAAAATTTCGATTGGCTAAACTGCATATGACGTTATTGGCCTGGCGATTAGTTTGATTAGATACATCTGACATCATTGTTGGCCTTCAGTGAGGTAAATGACGTTTTCACTATTATATTTTCCTCCGATTATGTAAATTATTTTACATCTTAAATAAATCTACACTCGGTGAAAGTTCATAAATGACTTTACCTTCTTCCCCTCTTGCCGTCATACTAAATCCTTTGTTTAATATTATAATGCAAACGTTAATGAATAATTTCTACCCCAGCGAGGTAGAGGGGTCGTAGGCTACACCGAGGGGGATTTCATTTCATCTCATCAGAATTATCTTTTAGGGATTATTTCGGAGTTTATTCTGTGCTTGTCCAGTCGTCTGTCTCTGTCTGTCTGTCTGTCTGTCTGGCCAAACACGGGGGGGGGGGGGCGAAGAGCAGTGTCTGCTCCTTGTGCTTTTAAAGAATGATGGTAAAGTTATGCTGGTGGTATATCTTAGTTTATAAAACTTAATATATCTAGTATTTGTTCGGGTTTTATATAAATGAACGGTATAATATGGCTTTACTCAATAATATTACATGTTTATTTTAATTTATTTTACTTAAATTTATGTAAATTAATATAGTAACTTTTATCGCTATATAATACTTCAAGAAGTGTTTTCCTAATCTTTAATTTCACTCAAATGAATCAGTAAAAAAGTTCTTCTAAATGATACAAACTTTCAGTTTTACCTCAAAGCTTCATTTTTATCTCGAGTTTTTTACCCATAAATTCACAAACTTGTTTCACTGAATTCCCAAACTGTCTCATTCAAAGTTTCACTTGTTCCATTGTTCGTTGCTTCAGTTGCCATGGTTACCCACATGCTCTATACCAGTGTATTTACGAACTAGTGTCGGTTAATAAAACAGTGAGACCTCTATTTAACGGACTATATGGGAGAGTCGGTTCCGTTATATCAAGGTTCGTTAGATGTGAAACCTCCATTATAACGAAGTACGTTAAATATGAAACCTCCCTCTAACAGACTATATGAGAGTACACTCCATTATATCGAGGTCCGTTAAACATGAAACCTGCATATAGCGGATTACACCTGTCAGATTATGTCCGTTAAATGGAGGTTTTACTGTAGAGATTAGGTTAGGTTTGGTTAGGTTAGGTTAGAAGCTATCGAGACCTTTTTAAATTCTAGTTTGATTTATAAGACATATGAAATAGTTCCAGTAAGTAATCCCACAAGACTAGTTTCCTCTCCCCAACTTTTATTCAAATGAATTAATGAACAAGTGTTTTTCTGATTAATATTACCCCGAAAAATAGTGTCATGTTTTTTCGTTTTGTTCTCATAAATTTACACGTGTTTTCATTTAGTAATATTTCATAACCTAATTCTTGTATCAGTGTTAGGCGGATGAATTTATGAACAAGATTCTTTACACGATATTTCAAAACTCATTTTCTAGTGTTTTTTTTTTCTTTAGAGTTTTATGCACGTGAGCTTATGAACTGGTTTTCACAGAACGGGTTCCTTCTTTCACCTTTTAAATCACATTCTCATGTCCTTCGCCTCCCTCAGAGTTCAGCTGTCGTCTTCACAGAATATTTCCTCTTTCGACAATTCTTCAGATTTTTGGAGGAATTCCGACATTCTGGGCATTTTCTGCGTTAAACTTTAATATGAGGACTGGGGGGGGGGGGAGAACTGGATAAAAGCTTTGCAGAACATGAAATATTGAGCGGGGTCAGGTGCTTGCGTCACCTGTCCTTGGGTAGATGTTGTAGGAGGTGGTAAGGAATGGGGGAAGAGAGGGAGGACGTCGCTTAGTGTACAGGACGAAGGAGGAGAAGGGAAAGAGGTGAATGATAGAGGGAGGGAATCACATAGTGTACACGTCGAAAGAGGAGGGGATGGTGGTGTGGAATGGAGAGAGGCCATCGCTTATTGTACACGACGAAGGAAGAGGAGGAGGGGGTGAGGAATGGGGGAGGGCACCGCATAGTGCACACGACGAAATAGGAGGAAGACCATTATATAGTGTACCCGGCGGAGGAGGACGAAAATGAGGAGGAAGAGGATGAGAAATTTCCCTCACATAGTGTACCGGGGGACGAGGATGATAGACTGAGTGGGAGAGGGGTAGGACGGTGCTGGATGAGACAGGGTGTGGCGGGGTGGGATTGGGCGGGGCTGGGCGGGGCGGGGCTGGGAGGAAGAGGACGGTAATCTTAATTTTTATTTCAGGAAGGAAAGTCATGGGGCGAAAAGACTAAGAGAGTAAGTAAATAAGACGCGGTAGAAATCTTTGAATATGCTTGTTTGTGTAGCCGCCGGGGGAGTGTGTGGACATGTACTGTAAATACTCAGACACACACAGACAGACAGACACACACACACACAGACACACACACACACACACACACATACACACAGACAGACACACAGACAGACTCACACACACACACACAGAGAGAGACCACACAGACAGAGATAAAACAATTTGTTCCTCTGTATAAACGATATTGCTTTGCATCACAAATATTAATGAAGGTCAACCACATACAGTAATATATATATATATAGGTGTAGATAATAACGTAAAGTAAATTTGCTGACGACTCTGAAAAATTACAGGAACACCTAAACAAACTTCTGGTATGGAACTGAGAAATGGCAGATGCAATTTAATACGGAAAAAAAAAAACGGTAAGGGCTGGTGTAAACAGGGCTGCCTAGTAATATAGAGTAAACCAATAGTGCCACTGCTATTTCCTTCCTTCATTCTCATCATCTTATATAGTCTCTTATGTCTCTATCACTATAAAGAGACACTTGGGTATTGTCTCATTGTTATTTACAGTCATATGTATTATTAATCTTAAAGTGGATGTTTCCAGTAGAGAGAGAGAGAGAGAGAGAGTCAATCTTCCCTTAAATTGAATCTGAATCACAAAACAAGATTAGACCCATCCACAATTCTTGAGCCACGTCTTCCTTAACCTCGATCGTTAAAGGTCAAAATAATCCAACTTCTCTGCATTCTTACTGACGGGAGAAATTTCTATTAAAAGAAGATTTGAAAAAGACATACACAAGGGATCATTTCAGTAAGGGGTTTCTGTCCTACATAGAGCAAATGGGTTTTATATTTCACTCGCATGCGCACAGATATACATACAGACATACATACAGACATACATACAGACATACATACATACGAAGGATCCAATTTACCTAGACGGAAAAGTCGTGCTTGAGTTGTAATATTGTCGCTGTGTCACTTCACTGTTGTGTTTATCATTACGTGTGTGTGCGCGTGTGTGTGTGTGTGTGTAATGGCATATTTTCCAACAGACAGCTCCCGAGGGCTTGTATACTTTTACTTGAAATGTTGTGTGCTATAATATACACATCAAATACATTTTATCCAGCAAATAAAAACAACAGCATAAACATAATCTCTTTTCCTCTTTAACACCAGGGCATTAAAAAACAAAACAAAAATAAAACACATCAGACAGAGAAAATACATTAAAACAAAACATGTAAACCAAAAACATTAAAAGAAAACAAAAAATAAAACACAATAAAAAAAAATAGACAAAACACAATATACATAATAACACATTAAACATAAAACAATATTAGCAACTAAAAATAGACGAAACACAATATACATAATAACACATTAAACATAAAACAATATTAGCAACTAAAAATAGACAAACAAATAAAAAAGCCCACAGTAATGAATCCTTCCCTCCTCCGTCTCCCATAAAAAAAAAAAAAAAAAAAAAAAACTGTATACGCAAAATATCTCGCACTGAATTCCTTTTCGTCGTCTTAAGAACGGGTTAAGTTTTTGGGGGAGGTCTGACCGTCAGCGATCACTCTGCGGGTAATTTCCCTTGGGAACGGAAGTGTAATATATCCTTTAAGGCCGATGGGCGAGACTCTCACAGTATAGATGGAAGGAATATTCATGAGTCCAAGATACAAAACTTATAAGTCTCCTTCCCCTTTGCTGACACTCTACTGATGTGTGTGTGTGTGTTGGGTACTCTTGAATGTGTGTGTGTGTGTGTGTGTGTGTGGAGAGTACTCTTGTATGGATGTGTGGGGGATGGATGTTGGTTATTGTTTGTGTGTGAGTGTAGGTAAGTGTTGGTGTCTTAGGTGGACATGTATGTGTGCATGGAAGGTTGATAAGAGCGTGGGAGAACAGTAATATTGTGTAGGTAGGAGGAAGAATTTAGTATAATGTTTGTGTGTGTTTCAGTGTATGTGTGTGTATACAATTATAAATGCACACACACATACATACACGCGCGCGTCTGTAAACATACACTAAGAGAACGTTTATGCTAATCTCCCCTCCGCCCTTGAGCCAGACAAATATTTTCTTATTTGAGTGTCATATAGAGTCAGTTAAAACAAACATACCTCCATTTTCCTCAGTTCACTTCACTGAAATAAACAGAAGTGGAGTGTCAGGGGGAAAAAATATATATTTTTTTTCAACGAGAAATATGTTTGTTTTCCTCCGCTGAGAACGGGAGAAAGTGGCGAGCAGTTTGTTGACATTTAAGGGGGAACTGCGGCAGGTGAGTGAAGCCCCTAAGTGACAGTGGTTAATCGACTGCTGGGACTACTGCTGCTGTTAATAGTAGCTGATGGAGTAAGAGGTATGGGTGGGTGGGGAGTCTGTGATGATGAAAATTGTATCCTATGTTGCCTATGTTGTATGAGGCGTAGCAAAGGTGATGTAATAGTAGTAGCCTGGTTGAAATATTGCTAGTCCTCCTGTCTACTCAGATCTTCATTGCTCTGCCTCAGGGGAAGAAGCTTATCGGCCCCTAAGCCAACAACAATCGCAGACATGGACTATGCGGCTTAATTAACTCAGCTAGGGTAGATATTTTGTATTCGGATTGATAGGGAGACGAGGAGGAGACGGAGGGGGACGAGGAGGAGACGGAGGGGGACGAGGAGGAGACGGAGGGGGACGAGGAGGAGATGGAGGGAGGAGGGGAGGAGTGATGCAGTCATAATGCAGATACTGTAGCCAAACAGACGTGGTATTTGTGCCTACAGTGGCAGTCTCTGTTGCACTGCTGTAATGGGTTCCAGGTCCTCAGTACAACTTAGCGCTTGCAGCAATATTAGAGATAGGAACTGGGCTAACAGCATCAAGGGGGGGAAAGGAGGTGATGGGGTGGAGGAAGAAAAGGAGATGAAGGAGGTGGAAGAAGAGAGAAGGAAGAGAGTGAAGAGCCTGTCAGGAGGAAAACGGAGGAAGGTAGACAAGAGAATGTGAAATAGAGAGGATTGGAAAATGGAGGAGGTAAAAGTGAAGGCCATGGAAACAGAGGATAAATAAAAAAAGAACTAGAATGCTGAAGAGCAAAAGGAAGCAGAGACTGGTAGTGGTTCTGTGAAAATGAATAAAACTTCCCAAAAAACAAGAAAGTCACACATGGTATTCTGGAGGGAGGTGGGACTTTTACCTGGGAATATTGCCTTGTGAACCTGGAGAGTCCTCTGGGATTGTTTTTAAAAGAGAAAGGAACTTAGGATTTTGTAAGAGGTACAGACGTTTTGTATTTTAAAGCTAACATTTATCTTTCCTAAGTAAGAGCCTACTCCAGGTACTTTCTTTGAATATTATTAATGGAAGGGATATAATCGTGTAATTTATTGAATATTACATTTTTCTCACAGTGATACAGGTGTATAAGTCATAGGAAGTGTTGTTATTGGTTTATTTTCTTCAGCGTTTGGATTATAATGAGTCAGTCAACAGAAATACACTTTCCCTTGATACGAAGCTCCAGATACTGCCAGGACTTCGCTGAGGCCCCTGTGTGCACTCTAGCCTCGGTGACACTCAAGTGGGAGTAGAAGACAAGGCTTCACTGAGGAAGTTCGTGTGAAAAACGATGATTCACTAAGTCAGAGTGAGAGCAGTTGGGGTGTAGTGCGTTGACTTTTTCAAGAAGCTGAAAATGTAAGTCCAAGATTCAGTGAGAAACTTGGAGTGAAAGACGGGAAGTCAATCAAGCAAATCTTATGTAAGACAGCGATTCACTCAAGCAGCTAGAGCGTTGGTCAAATATTCACTCTAACTGTTGGAAGGAGAGGGAGAAAGAGAGCAACATTATTTCTGCTCAGACGGGTCCCAAGATCATACTGTAAGCACTTTCCTTCATTTGCATGTTGATTACAATATGGAGACTATACACAGTCTTCCCGGGATTTCGTATGCAAAATCCCAGAGTAATTTTTGTGTTCATATTCAAATTACTTTAACTCCAGTTAGTTAATAACGTGAGCAGTACTACGGCTTGTTATCCTCTCAGTGAAGCTCATCACTGGAGTGAACTTGTTGTACGAGTATGATGCCTTAGCTGAGGTACTCGGCTTACTCTCAGATAGAGGGACACGAGGCCAACCGCACCCCTCTACCAAATTTCAGCTCTATGTGCACAAAGAAAACACACACACACACAATACAATATCTATCTCTCTCTCTCTCTCTCTCTCTCTCTCTCTCTCTCTCTCTCTCTCTCTCTCTCTATCTCTATCTCTATATATATATATATATATATATATATATATATAATGTGTGTTTCTCTTTCCATGTTCCGTGCAGCAGTGGACGCTCTACTATGATAGAGTGAGGCCCTGCGTGTAATGGCACACCATAACACTAACAGATGCCTTGTGTGGCACCGTCCAGCACCACCCAGAAATTATCAACTAGTAACTTTTCCCGCGGTAGTGCCACCTAACGCAGCATGTTCAACATTACCCGCTTATTAAAACCTGCTAAATATATGGGACTCTCTTTCTCTCTCTCTCTCTCTCTCTCTCTCTCTCTCTCTCTCTCTCTCTCTCTCTCTCTCTGCAAGTTTATATAATACTATTAATTATTAACCTGACAAAGATTGATATTATAATCAATAATACCTGGCTCATTGTGGCGCTGGATCTCGTTATAAATTACATACTGTACGTACACACAAAGCTAAATACGGTAATATTTAGGGTTATCGTTTCGGTAGTATTGCTATTTATTTCAGACTGTCCTACATTGTAACACCTGAACTATCTACCCCGGGTTTGTTTTTTCACACTTTTCCTCTGTATCAACTACCGAAACATTGCTGATGATTTACGGTATATAGTATAGTATTGACTTTTATATATGATTTACATTTGAGTTTATATAGAGTTCAGATTGTTGAGGTTATTTACAGTATAGTTTATTTACGATATAATTTATATAAAGTATAGCCTATTTACATCGCAGTGCTGAAATTTTACATATCTGATGTTTTAGAAAAATGGTTACAATAGAGAGAGAGAGAGAGAAAGAGAGAGAGAGAGAGCCACGTAAAGATAAATATTTACATTATCTCGTTTCTCAATTAACTTTTTTTCACTATTGTTTACAAATATCGTGTACCTTTGTGGTTTTTATTGACCTCACGAGTGTAGAATAAACATCTTGTTCTGTTAATATTTGACTGTTGACTATGTATGTGTGCTCTTGATCCACTCATATGTGTAAATTATACATTTGGCTCCAATTTATTAACAAAACGCATCAACAAGACGAACTGACCGATTTTAACTAAACTTGGCAGATAAGGTTTGGTGCTGATGACGAATTTCCATTTTGATTTTGGGAAAAGTTGATAGAGAATTGAGATCAGGTCTTTAGGTCAAATTTCTGTAATGTGATGGAGTCTGTGTGTGAGGGAGGAAGGGAGGAGTTTATTTTTAATTGTCTGTGTTTATATGTGTCTGTACTGTCGATAATTGGGAGGGGGGGGGGGCTGTTTAGGTCTAATTATTTGTTGTCTAATTTTAGGTGTTTCTACTGCAGGGGAAAAAATGGTGGAAGTTTACTTTGTGGGTCTTGAACTTACTGCGTCTCACTGGGTAAAAATTATAAAAGTGCTTTCCGAAAAATATCACCAATATACAGGTACAGTAATCGTTAACTGCATTCTGATGATGTGTTAGACGACCAGATGTCAAGCATTGTACACTCAAGAGCCCACAGCGACATCATCGATAAAAGTACATTTCTTGGAAGACTATCGTTACTCTGTGTGTATGTTAGTCGCTGGAGGTAACATAATGCTCCCACGATATATCATAAACCTCGTTTATGTAATGCGTCACTGTCGTTAAGGCAAAATTACCTGAATTTAAAAATGTGAAATGTAAATTCAAAAATATTTTCCCGCGTTGTTGTGGTATATTAGTCGGGTGAATATTTGATATGAAATACTTAGATATAATTTATAGATTATTGTAATATTTGTCATTTCCAACTACCATGTGCTGAAATATCTATATTTTATTTACACCTCTATAATATTAAAGATTTATGATATGGTCCGGTAACTATTTTGTGTGGCTTACTAGTTGGGGTAATTCATTGCTTGAATTTATTATAGTTTAAATTGAAATATTGAATTGTTGAAAATGTAACAGAAAAATAAATCCTTTTGGTCACTAAATTTCGTTTATAAGTTTTCTCATTACACACCAGGCAGTATAAAAATTCCTACCTAGGAGTTTTAATGGTAGAAAAAAAATCATGGTTAATAGTTCTCTCACTAACAATGATAAAGAATTACATAAGATTACAGCCCCTGGAGTTTACATTACGTATCTAAGAACCCTATCTGAAATAACAAGTAAATTACCATATGGTAAATTCAAATTAATCAAAATCACATTACACACAAGACCTGTTCTGACTAGCTTATTCATCTATCAGTAGCGCGATATTACACATTAATAACGCCTCTAGGAATTCTTGTTGGCAGTTTCTTTAGAATTTAATGCCAGTAGAAATATAACACAAGTTTATTAATGCTATTTTATGTTTTGTGTAGATTAAAATGAATAAAGTAACAGATCTTGGAGGACTGTGGATGAGGTATGATCTCAGAATCTACATCTGGTAACCTGAAGCTTGCTGTGTTTTGTGTTGTGTTGTGGGTAAGACCCATTGGATCACCGAGGATGTCTTGACATTCAGTTAGGATTATAAAGTTATATGCTTAAGGAAAGTTGTTAGGTGGCAGCAGAGGAATGTATCACTTTAACAGAGGAAATATTCATGGCTAAGTAACCAAGTCTAGACCCGATTAATGTTTGAGTCAAGACCAGAGACTTATATCAGGAGAGGAACACAGGAAGATGATGGATCACCCAGACTGACGAGAGAGCCAGGACCAGGTGTCTGTTGCTACAAGTATATACAGGATAAAATTATGCAAAGTCACCTGCCCAGCTGAAGGTTGACGAGGAGAGGCGTGTGAAGGATGTCCCTGAAGGTTGAGGATCACGAATCACTTACAAAAAAAATCATTCCGTCCTTCACCTTGACCCTTAACACTAGGATATAAGGTCAACAGTTAGGGTGATACAATAACTCTTAATACCTGACACTGAAGAGCTACGAGGCCTTTCGCCCTAATGATTGTTTAATCTCTCAATCAAGTAAGACATCTACTGTACTGTAAGTTTGGAAAGCAGGACGGACTAGTTGTCAGGCATATGTATGTGTTCATTGTTCTGTAAATGAAGACACAAAGTTTGTCTAACAACATTGACCTTTCTAAGACAAGATAATGATACAGTTACAGACGTACAGACGGGAATGTTCCAGGAGACATTTCCTGTTAATCAGACACCAGGTGACATGGGATAAACAAGTAATGAGTCTGACTGTGCTGGGTGATACTACTCAGTGAAGATAAATAAATTTGTGGAAGCAGTTGGGGAAAAAATCTTGTATCGAATCGTATTTTTTTTTTTTTTTTACACTTTAAAGGCATGTTTTGAATTAAATGTGTCGTAAAATAAGATGCATCGTAAGTCAAATGATATAGATAAAGATGCATCATGAATTTAATATGTAGTAAATGACGAAGACCTTATCATTTCTCTTCTTCTCTTCTGATTACTTTCAACCTAATCTCTACTTCCTCCTCTCCTCACCTTGACCTTTCCCCTCACAAACCTCTCCTCTCACTGTTGCCAAACTCTCATTGCCAGTATACATAATATTCAACCTGATCTAGTACTTAAACTCATAACACCGCGTTATTTTAATATTTACTATACAGGTTGATTGTTGTTCTCTGATTGAATCTGCTAAGTCGGTGTGGAGGAAGAGAGGAGCATTTTACTATTGCACTTAACAGAAAATGTCTCGAGCAACTTTCCTCACCTGTACGTCTCTCTCTCTCTCTCTCTCTCTCTCTCTCCATCATTATCGAGTCATAGGAAGTTCAATACAGTCAGAGATTGTGTTTTCACTAATAGAAAATATACTGTAAAATTATCATCTGTTTCTAGGTATGATTCGATACAAAAATCCTCTTCTACCTCATTATATCCCACTAAGGGTGTCATCAAGCAAAGCCAGACCCTCATCACCTGGGGTATATCGTTTTACCTGGCGTTAGTTTAATCGTATACAACAACTGGTCAACACTCCGACACTGACCCTCAAGAAATACTGGACACGAGAGACACCTGTTTGATTTCCTTTTAATTAATTATCCCAATTCTTACTGCCTCAAAGTTTCTTCACCACTTAGCTCCTCAGGTCGCCAATTCTCCTTCCTCAATTCTCAAACTCCGTCTGAAGAAAATATGTAAAAGTGCACAACTGGTTTTACTGTCATGCAGACTTTGGGATAGATTTGAGGATTTCAATTTTGCTTTTCCTTGGTCCTTCCCTTACTGATTTAAAAATAAAATTATGGAAAAAGAAAAATGGTGAAGGGATTCCCACACACACACACACACACACACACACACACCAAAAAAAAATGTGTAAGAAATGGACTTGAGAAATTGGTGAGTAAAAGAGATGAGAACGGGAGGAGAGGCAGGATAAAAGGATGTGGTCGACTTCTTAAAGAAAAAATCAAGAAGCCATTGAGAATTTAATCTGTCGTCGAGAGGGTCGCACAGAAGCCACTTGTTACGAAGGGAAACTGAGTTACACAGTAATCTCAAGATGGACTGTCAATACAACTGAGATGAAAGATTTGACGTTGAATGATTATTAAGAGGACAGAAATTCATACAAACAAGAAGAACAAGATGTAATATCCTCACTATACAGCCAGAAATATTTGCTTGAGTGATTAAAAACTTTTGGCGTTCCCGTTCTATTAATAGTCAGAATAATGGTAACTATTCCCAGACCTCCAGAGTAAGTTTTAAAAGACCGGTAATTGTCTCTCCCCAAAATCCTGGTGTTATTCTTAGGTCCAGGATTTAGGGGTAATATCTCAGTGGATCTGTAGAGCAAACAACATAGGTAGATACATTAGCAAGTACCACCTACCAGAGCTCAAATAGGTAGAAGATGCAACACCCAGCATGTGAGCGTGTGTGTGCGTGGGGAGAGAAAAAAAAGACGGACTAACAACTGAATATAACTTTACCTACAGCTCTCTCTCTCTCTCTCTCTCCAAAAAATAAAAAAAAAATGTACAAGTCAAGATGTTTACGATTACTATTTTTTTTAAGTCTAGTTGAGGCTGGTGGTTGGCGAGCTGCAGCAGGAGTTAAATGTTTCCACTATTACCAGAGTCTATAAAAGTCTTTGACCTCCCCCCCCCCCCCCCCAAAAAAAAAAAAAAAATCCCGAGAACGTCTGTGAAAGTGTTTGTGTGGAACCTGTCAGTGTGTGGGAAAGTTGTTTTAATTCTAAGGGAATTTTTGTTTCTGTTGTACCGTAAATTACTCTTCTCTGTAAATGTACCGCACATACATCAAACAGTGTGACTAACTGTACTCCTTATTTTTAGTTTCGATCTTCAGTATAATTTCCCCTTTTGTCCAAATACTCGGCTTCAGGTGATGGGATGTTCTTATCTTTGTTTCTTTGCTAAATAAATGACTTTTACTTTCATTTGTGTGTGTGTGTGTGTGTGTGTGTGTCTGTCTGTCTGTCTGTGTGTGTGTGTGTGTGTGTGTGTGTGTGTCTGTCAGTCAGTCAGTGTGTGTGTGTTGTGTGTGTTGTTGTGTAGGATAATGCTTGTGAGACTATTTGTATGACAGACCGTGTATGAGTAATGCTGTGTGAGTGTAACTGTGTATATGATGCTGTGTGAGTGAGACTGTATGATTAAGACTGTATCTCTAAAACTGTACGATCTTATGTGTATATTTTTGAGACTAGGTGTACATATCGACAATTTTATTCCCAGGTAAACACAGATTACAGTAAAAAAAAAAAAACGTTTACTTGAGCCAAAATACCTTGTTTCCCCCGATGATTGAGACAAGAGGGTTCTGTCCTCCATCCCGAGAACCGATAATGAGCTCCCTTGCCTCAGATCACCAGGTCCTTCTCTGGTAAATATTTAGCTTCGTTAAAAAGATCACTAACTACTACTGTACGACCGACTGTTGACACAAGAATTGGCTTTTGATCCGATTCCAAATCAAGTGGGCTTTCTATTTTGGGAGTTTTCTTTTTATCTTTCTTTAAATTGATAAGTCAAAGGAGTGGCCGATTTTGTTCATTACTAAGGGGAAGACAAACACGATGACAGAGGAAGAGGAACATGGCAAAGAAGATGAAGAAACAAACATAAAGGAAAAATAAACTAGGCTCAATTGTGATGAAAAGTACATAATGTTTTTGTTTCTCGTACAAATGCGTTAATTACTATTATTACTTTTACTTTTCTCGACCAATTCAAACAAAGGTTAGAGGGGTTTTAGGTCGTTTCAGTGTGACGTATAAGATGAGGTCCTGACACATATTCTGAGAGTTTTATACCTTGATAATTCTTCCCTTCAGATGAGGATAGGCTAAAAGAGTCTTCACTAACTCACTAAAGTTACGGCGTTAAAGATGGATGTCAAAATGGCACCGAGCCTCAACCATAACTAAATGAGGGTCTCTTATCTCCTGTTATGGGGTAAGAAATTAGTATGCAAACACTCTGAACTCCTGCCGTGTGTAGGTTTATAGTCAGGGTGATGTCGACCACAGCAGCGAGGAGCCTCATATGGTAGTCAGTAGACGTGTGGCGTGTTGGTCCAACTCCCTCAGAATTTGTGTGTGTGTGTGTGTGTTGGGTGGGTGACGGGGTGGGTTGTGTGTGTGTGTGTGTGTGTTGGGTGGGTGACGGGGTGGGGTGGGGTGTGTGTTGGGTGGGTGGTGGGGTGGGGGGTGTGTGTGTGTGTGTTGGGTGGGTGACGGGGTGGGGTGTGTGTGTTGGGTGGGTGACGGGGTGTGTGTGTGTGTGTGCGTGTTGGGTGGGTGACGGGGTGGGGTGGTGTGTGTGTGTGTGTGTAAAATAGAAACCATGAAGGAGCTCTGTTAATCGATATATAATACAGTAAGGAATTTCCGTCATATTGTAATCTATGCATTACTGAAGCATAACATACTGTAATATCACTAGATATTGAACATAACAAGGAAACATTACATTCTTTAGTGGACTTCTTTATTATTTAGTGACACTTCAAATTGTTTTATGCAATATACAGTATTTGTCAGTATATTTTAAACATTAAATTCAAGATCCATGCCAAATTTTCATCTATTTGACAATTACAGAATATAAAACTTTAATAACGCGGCCAGGGACTTTGGCAGGAGTTTTCGGGAAGAAGTTGACTAGTTCCTGTCATATACTGCGGACGTGAGTTTTCAGCTCTGAATGTGGACTTGAGACGTCGAATTAGTTCCTTTGATACGGTGCCTGAGCGATAAGTGGGGGTATCGTTGGACGGAACGTGTGTCATTAACTCTGTAAAACTGACGTGAATCTTATCGTTTGTCTTCCCTCAAGCTCGCGCAGTGAGGTGTTTGTTGACTCTTGAATGATCTCTGAGTTCTCTATCTGAGTGGTTAGTGAGGTAATTTTGTGAGGCCAGGGGAAGGGAGCTCTCGGTGGTCAAGATGTAAGAAGTGAATGAGTAAAATTCTGTAAGCTGTGTTCCTTAAACTCCTCAACAGCATCAAACATGAAATTCTCTCTTCATTTATCTCCACCATTCATTACCCTGCACCTTCCGTTACCCCCAACACCGTAGCTCCAACACTGGTAAGTCCCTCGTCACTCACACCCACCAGCATCTATTCCCTATATCACTGGTAACTCCACCTCTGGCGCCTCTATTCCACTGGTATCCTCACAAGTTGCCGGAACTCCTCGTCGCAACGTAACGCGCTCTGAGTGACACGTCTCGCCCCATCAGGGAGATAAATGGAGACACATCCCAGCCAGAGAGCGGCCGATTGCTGCCTCGAGCCGTCACCGTGTCTTGCATGGTGTCTTCCAGCCTCTCAAGCGCTCGACAAATCGCTTTCAGATTCCAATTTTGGTTGTGGCGGTGTGGCGTCGTGGTGGCCATTGTTGTCTGCTGGAGTGGTCGTGGAGGAGGCTGGACTGTTATCACGAGAGCGATCTAATGTTTACCCGATGTATATGTGGATCTGTTTGTGTTAGGGCGAGTCTCCTAGCCACGAGATGTTTGGTATTAAATTCCCGGAGGAACTTATTGTATATTTAAACATCACTCACTCGGTCAGGAGCTACAGCAGAAGTGAAACAGTAAGGTAAAAGATTATGAGTATGGTAAAGGTGAAGATAGTAAGATCATTGATTATAATGGCAGGTATGATAACACTTGACGACAGTAAGGTAAAATAAGCACAGATACGATAACAGGTGTTGACAGTAATATAATAGATTACAAGTACAAGTGGTGACAGAAGATAATAAATTTTAGAGATAATGTAAAAAACCTTCCGTCGTTAGTCACTTTCTCTCTCGTCTTTCTTTCATTCCCTCGTAGACCATTTGGTAAAAGCGTCGGTGTCCTCCTCTGCTCCTCCACCTCCCTGGATTTTAATTAAACCTCGCCCGCAGGCTAACGGCGTTATTATTGTTTTCATTCGGATTTGTTGTACATTCGTTTGTCTGTCTGAGTGAACAAAATAGATGGAATAGATGAACTGATTTTAAAAAAACACATATAAGCCAGGTTGGTATTGGCAATGAATGATATTATTTATTTGGGGGAGTGGGAAATGGGTTAAATATATCCCGTTTTTTATTGCATTCTTGCTCTCTAAAACTGGTGACTAAAAAATAATTTTTTTTTTACACCACTCGAGATAAAGTTTGTTTTGTATATATATATATATATATGGATCAGTGTGTTTCATATGTAATGAGTTGCTCTCTTGTATGAATGAGATAAAATTAGTACGCAGGAAAATATACGTAATGGTTATCTAAAATTATAATAAGATACATTTATGCAATTTAAAACGATAAACGACCTTATTATTTTTATATTAAAAAAAATATATATTGAAAAAGAAATGGAGTAAAATATAACTCCTATACAGGAATTTGTGATAAAAAAATATGACCCTGGGACACGGAAATAAGACTTTGTCACGCATGTTCTCCGTTCACGAAGACATAAATAAGTTCTGTAAATATACTAATGCGCTAATGGCAGAGAGACACTCGTAACTTATTCACATTACCATAAACTAAGACAAAGTTAGGGACTTGACGATACTTATTAACAATATTTGAAAGGATTTTGCTGAATATTTACATAGAAAACACATTTCAGATTTTGATATGAATGATATTTCTGCTCATATAGTTGGTGACATGGGGAAACTGCCTTCTATAAGTATCTTAACCGCTATAGTTAGATTGTTTTCTGTTTTCAGTGATATCTCAAAGGAATTAACAAAACAAAGGCTCGCTAAATACTGTATCACTGCTAGCTGGTCAAAATTCTCTCTCAGTAAGTCAGTAAGGTGAATGACTTAGCTAAAATTTCTCCAAAAAAGAGTTTATCTAATTAAAGTTTTAATTTCCTAATCCAAATTCAACAATTCTCGCAAAATTTAGAATACATTGGCTATGGACCTCGAAGAAGAAATTTGTGTATTAATTACCATAGGTCACTGATGTCCTCCCTATAGGCTGTTCCTCAAGGTAGTGTGAGTCAGGGAATACGAGTAACACCTTCCTATTCCATAATTTCACATTTTTTCTTCTTGACGAGGTGTACTTGATCCCTCTTTGACGCCAGCGAGTATGACGCCTCACTTGGACCTCGTGAGTAAATTGACTAACCATTAAGATAACTCACCTCAATAATCGCTCGACAAACTTAGCTCATTCAACAAGTGTAGCGTTAGGACCAATGGCTGCTCAAGAAGGCTCAAGTCTATCGACCACTCAGGGCTCCAGACTTTATAATGCACTTAAAGGCCTTGTTTATTGTTCAGTCATAAAGCGTGTTTACTGGCTACTTGGAGTGTTTGTGTTGCCATCCAATCATAAAGTCTGAGATACTTGAAGAGGTCGGTCACCCAGGAGGACTGAATCATCAGCTACTCCGAGATCTTGGCCTACCGTCCCCTTAACACGACAATGCTATTATTACCTGTCGTGTAGCCCAAGAGGTCATGTTAATTTAGTACGAGTTAGGAATCGTGAGACATACATCAACAAACTAGCAACTAGCCTATACCGAGGCTCAGCCGTGTTATAGCTAGTAGGTGTGAGATACTCCTAGTTAATAAGCTTCCCGATATGTTTACAGTTCATTTACAATATATAGATAAAGGAAAATAACTGAGAATAAACACCACTCTATTTATAGACAAAAGTGGGAAGAGTAAACATTAACATCCAATTAATAAAAAATAATAAAATAACATCCAAGTAAACAAGAAAAAACACGAAATAGAATAACTATTGAAACTTATCAATGCAATTATGATTTTTCTTGGTCAATGGTTCACTTTCCACATACTGTACAGTTCCGTATTTATTATAACTTAAAGAACTCTCTACAGTGATTTACTTGTATGTATGTATGTATATGTATGTATGTATATGTATGTATGTATGTATGTATGTATGTATGTATGTCCTCCACTTTCTACCATTTGAAGAGTATCCTTAATAATAGTTTACCAAGATTAGTTTAACAGGTAAACCTCGATGAAGTGTTTATCATGAGTTGTCAGGTTTAACTTTGACCTCTATGTAAACAAGTTTTATTTACCTTATTGATTAGTTATTTATCAACTCTTGTATTCTGCGTAAATTGTAAATCAAAGTAACAGGATTTAAACGATTCAATAAAAGCAGGAAGTTATCAATAATCTGTTTTTGACAGTTATTATAAACAAACTGAAATAGTTCATCTTTATCGATACATTGATGTTCTGACTTTCCAAGATATGTTCTATTCCTTGACATTATAAACTGTATTGATGCCATTGATGGCCAACCTCGTTTATACTCGTAGCAATACTCGGAGAACACCAACAGGTTATTGACATCATCAGCGCCAAACTTCACGCCGTGGAGTGAAAATATTGAGTAAGGTTTTTGCCTCATAGGTATCCTGAGTAATTTACCGTATATATTCAGTAATATAGGTTTAATTATTTACTGCACAACAAAACTTAAAACAGGTGACAGTGATGAGCGCCAATAGATTCTGTAAATGTTAATGATTCCTTTTGTTTTAATTATACCTGACAGCTAACATTAACTTACGTTTAAGGTTTCAGGTGTAAGTTATTAATTAGTCAGGGGGAACTCAATCACCTGTATTACCGGAGTCTTAATAAAGATGATTCAAGTTTAAATACTTTAGGAATAGCATAAATTATATACTGCCCTCGGTGTTCATTAATTTTTGACCGATTTTAAGACTGAATAACCTAAATAAATTAATGATAGAACACTGGTCTTAAAATACTTGATGAATAGCTTATAATTTCTTTCTTGTTTTAGTCAAGATCCATATGTGTATTATTTATTGATCGAGGTTATGATGTATTAAAATGGGTCAGGTGGTTCAAGGTGACCGTGTAATACCTGGAGGTGATATTATTCTCTTATATTTTCATCGACTCTTTGGCATTCCTCAACACATCAACAGGTCGACGACAGTGATTTCATTTTTCAGTCGCCTTATTGCCGGTGATTACTAGTACAGCGTCCCTCGTCACTAGCAGCTGTGGAATACAAGTGTACACATATATCCCTACCAGCTAACCCGATTACCCTCGTTATGGCCAGTGGCTAGTATAGAGTACCTCGCAGCTAGCAACTGTGAGATACACACACACGCACAACTGTACAAACTAGCTATACAACGAGGCCCACAGCCATGTGCCAATTAATGCCTAGTCGTATAACACAATATGCAACGGACTGTGCCGATTGTGGGCCTCCGTATTGTGGGATAACGGCAATTGTTGCAGCAGCGCGGAAGGGGAGGTGGGAAGGGGAGGGGCAGAGGGAGGGGCAGGGAAGGGAGGAGGGGAGAGCCCTTCAGTGGTACTGGATGACGTTTGTTGCTCCCTATTACGCTCTCTGTATTTGATGGTGGAGCGCGTATTGGCGTTGGTGGTAATGGTAACGCGTGTAAAGGAAAGTCACATGTTATAATGGTGGTGGTTACGTGTGTTACGGTGGTGCTCATAAACCGTTGTGTTGCTCCGGTACAATGGTGCAGTATACAATTACGGTATATACTGTATATTGGCGCTACTGTGTGTTAGTGTTGTACATGCAGGAGTTGCCTCTATTGATGAACTTTATAGTGGCGATACATTCATTAGTATTATATGTACTGGCACTACATAAAAGGATATAATGCATATTAGTACTACATATAATAGTGTTGTTTATACT